>CAXAMN010001725.1:71448-117287 GCA_963970005.1 Durusdinium trenchii | reverse complement strand
AGCACGAGCACATCCGCAACAGCAACCACTTCCTCCAGTTTCTCGATGACATCAAGCACAGGCAGAACAAGCACAAGCACAAAGTCCAGCACATCCTCCAGCACGTCAACAAGCACCAGCACATCCTCAAGCACGTCAACAAGCACCAGCACATCCTCAAGCACCTCGACAAGCACCAGCACATCCTCAAGCACGTCAAGAAGCACCAGCACATCCTCAAGCACGTCGACAAGCACCAGCACATACACCTTTCCACCTTCAAGCGCTGACGCTGCTGCCACCGAGCTAGTGCAGCTCTACGTCCCAAAAGGACACCACCCAACTGCTTGCAGCCGGTTTTGAAAAGAAAAAAAGCGCCAATTACGGCGACCTGTATGTGTGTCAACCCCTGCGCCAAAGGGCTCACTGCCAACTTCTACCTTTTTCACAGCAGGGGGCCATCCCCCTCCCCAGTGGCGGATGGCCAACGAAGAGGCCACTGGGGGGGGCTGCAAACGTACCTGCTACAACTGTTGAACACGCTGTCCAATTTGGTCAGTTTGATTCATGGTCCTTCATGATACCTACCCCTTAAACTTTTTTCTTTTGCCGCCGTCAGCTGCGCCGCTCATTTTCGCCACCGCCGACTTTCTGCAGACTTGAGAAACAGCCTTTGTTCAAACACCTTGGACCTTTCACCCTGCCGTTCCTTCGCCATTTTTGACCTGGGAACTGAGTTAACTGAAAACCAATGTCAGAGTGTGTGTGTTTTCTTTTTTTTTCGAATTCCCCTGCCTATGTTTCCCTCAAAGTGTGTGTGTGTTTTAACAGGAAGGTCAAGGTTCCCTATAAGCAAATCCAAAATTAGAGGACTCAGTGACTCAGTGACATGATTGTTTGCGAAGACCAAAATGCCTAGTGCATTATGTGCCAACGGTGGAGCTAGAAAACTTATTTTGCACCATGACTCTACTGAGGTGGACGATAACACCACCAATAGGTCATTTCTTGATAATACTTGTACTGTATCATACAATGATAGAAACCTCGCAGATCAGCCATGAACGACACTTATTTGGGAAGGGAGAAGTCACGAAGTGGCAAGCTTTACACCCCAGCTGTATGTTCCCCTCATGCGGTGGTAAAACGAGGGAATTCCTTGGCACTGCATGTGTTGCTCAAATATTTTGGATAGATAGATGATAGTTCCAGTTTTGTTTAGGACACAAAGTGAGGAACTCTCATATTTTGTGTTTTTCTTTTCGGGCGCCATCGAATAGCGGGTGCTGACCAAGTGTCCATCGAATGGTTTGATGTTTTTTCCGACCTCCCCAGGCGCAGGAGGAGACCAGGCGAGACCGACAGTTCTGCCGCCGGTTCTTCCTAGAGAAGTAGTCGGGAGATCTCCGGTTTCGCCGGAGGTTTATTGACATGAAAGACACATCAACAAAGCATTTTACCATATACCCTGGGTATCAGTGATCCCGAACTACTGGAGATTCCAGTATTATCGTTGGAGGCATTGTCGTAGGTGTTTCTCCAGGCCGTTTTCGCAACTCTTGGGGCTCAAGTTGGCTGTTCTTCTCCGGGCCCTCCCACTGGTGGAACCCGGGCGTCACCGATGGCGAGCCCAGACGAGAAGTGCCAGGCGGGATGCTCGCGCGGATCGCTGCCATAAGACTGTCAGTGCAGCAAGTCCTCACACCCCTTCGTTCCGGCTGCGATGTCGACTGCTGCAACTGTATACTACTACGTTACTACGCTTCGCCATCGGCCAGGTGGATGATGCAAAGATGCGGGTCATCAAACGCAACTGGTCAAAGCAACCATGTTTATATAATATACTTAGCGTCTGACAGACCTATTTTGGAGACTTTGGAGCACCAACAACCCAATATGAATCATCATCCCAATCAAGCTCAAAATCGGGATTTCCTAAAGATCCCAATGTGTTGTGCAATTGAAGAATTAGGATGAATGCGGAAGGGTGATCTCCAAGGCATGCTGATCCGCGGGCTGGAGCTAGAGGAGGTGGCAGAGATTGCAGAAGTGCCATACAGCCAAGTCAGCGAGATACTGAAGCTTCTGGAAGAAGAGGCAGGGTGAGGGGTAGTTGTATACTGTCGCCTTAGGATGGACGATAGGCATGTGGCATGCAGCATGTCCTGCAGAGACAAGACAAGACCACAACGGATGCCGCATATTCTCTATGTCATCACGGTTGTCAGTCGTGGAATGGGCTTGTGCATACAAAAGGTAACTCCAAAGCATCCCCGTGGCAACAAAGACTACAGCATCTCATCATCTCGGGGGTCTAGAAATAATACAATCAAATTGTTTAGGTGGCTGCTTCCGTACAAAGATCTCAGAAGGATCTCAATCATCCATAGACACCACCTCCATCAGAGTCCGCTTTCATCAAGTTAGCGTCCCTATACAGGTCCAGGACCGGACCCGTCAATCAACTGCATTGAGTCGTGTGAACTTGTATGACCAACTCCAGTCAAATGAGCTCCAACTGTCCTGAGATGGGCATGCCAGGCATGCTTTGGAGATCACTGGATCACCGCTCGCTTTTCGTTTCCGAAACATCCACTCTTCACTCTTTCCGGCGATCCAGCGCGCAGGAGCCACAAGACGTGGATCCCACTTCTCCGGCTTCCACCTCCGTGCTTCAGCCGAGTCCGTCCGGACCTGGGAATCTCAGACAGAACTGACCATCACTGCCTTGGACGTAGGGACGGGACGGGTAAAGTGGACGCATCGCCACACCCGGCGCCCTTCTCCGTATGTGGCGCCCTTCTTGGCGAAGGCTTGTCGGACATTTCGCTGGTTTAGCTCGCAAGGTTTAGCGATATGGGGCCGCCCATGCATAGTAACCCACCCTTATTGGTGGCTTTCCAAGCAAAGGAAGAATATCATAAGCGTATAAATTCATTATATATTCAGGACACTTGGGAGTTGCCACATGCATGTGTGACAACCCTTTTCTGTCAGGTTTGTCATAGAGCCGCACCGAAGCCAACCCCTCAAATTGGAAAGGGTTTGGTGTTTCTGCCCAGTTTGCTTGCGTTTTTGCCATTTTCTGTGTTTTTTCGCACCGCTGTTGCGAACGAGGTCACCCCTGTCACCCGAAGCGTCTCCGAAAGAAGTGCAAGAGGACGAGGACGAGCAGGTCTACGACCATGAGGCCGAGGACGTTGCATCCGGTACGGTTCGGTGGTGGTTTCGAGGTGGTCACCCATGAAAAGTTTAAGATACAATGCATTTTTTAATAAGGCAGTGATCGTCCTGATGGTCTCATGTCATCGTTCCTCGCCGAGATCCAGTTTCCGTCCTGATTGAAGTGGGGAAGACTCGATCTATACTGTATAGTCTACTAACAGACCTTAGAACCAAATGTGATGAACATCTTACGTGGTGAGAAAAGTGAGTTCGGGGGGGAACTGGTTCTAAGCGCTTAGACATCTAAGCACACAGTGAATGCATGGCCGTTCACACCCAGGCGTTTTGGAGAAAGGCATACTTCTGAACGTGTCTACTGTATAAAGGCTTGAACCGTTCTACGTGTTGGTGCTAAGCATGACTTCCCCTTTTGGTTCAATGCGTGTGGTCCGGTGTGTTTAAACCAGAAAAGGTGATCTTATTAGGTTCTAAGTCTCTAGTAACTATATATTATAAAGTTATGTGTTCGTCACATTAGCGTCCCTAGACTGAATTTGATGACTGCCAATTCGTCCAGTCGCCTTGATCTAAAAATGCACACTGTAAGAGTCCACGCGCATCAAAAAGAGGAGACTCATGTTGAAGCTTCTCAAGACAAGCGGTTACAGTCACATCATCGCCGCCGATCGCAGCAGCGCTGGAGGTGAGGCCCAGCACGGCGCCAGCCGCGCCCGCTGCCGCGCCCGCGGCGCCAGCTGCGCCTGTGCCCCCTCCCAGGCCCAAGCCGGATGTGACGGCTGCCGGGAATCATGCATATCGGCGTGGCTTGGATGCACGACTAGTAGTGAGACCACGGGCAGTGAGGCAAGCCTCATGATGGCGCTACAATGTGCGATTTAGTGAGAGCAAGTTAACAAGAGTTAACCTGAATTACTTGACTTTATTGAAGCAGTTAAACATTATTGACACATTGCTGCAAGTTACTTAACATTAAGATTGCTTAACATATTGTCTTATTGCTTAACAGTATAGATGTACATAGATGTACGTATTCTCTTTGAAATGAGTCGCTTCCTAAAGAACCTGGGGCTTGGCTGCGACATCCGGCCCTGCACCTGAGGCCGCCTCTTCCGCCCGCAAACCGCTCCGGCTGCCCGGCGAGCGCCTACAGCGGCTGAGGCCGAGATTGATCAGCTGGACTTGGACACGCCAAAGACAATCCCAGACGCTCCATGTATGCCATATTTGCCTACATTGGTTTGGGGGCCCAATGTAGGCATATATGGCATACATGGAGCGTCTGGGAATGAGTATAACTAGTAGCGTCTTGCTACTAGTAGCAATGGCTTCCAACCTAATAGCGCTGGCCTCCACCGGTCGTATACTTCTTGCTTCATCCCAAACCCGGTCGAGGCTCGGTAGAGGACCACTGGGTGGCCACTTTAAACTGCACAAGAGTGGCGTGCGAAGGTTCTCCAGTAATCTTTTTTACACCACTTGGCTAGGCACCAAGGCCTATGTAGTGGCCTGAGGGTGGTTTTTTAAAGGACCGGTGGTTGATTGTAGGGTGCGGTCACTGCCAACGCCCACAAAAGCAGGGCAGGCAGACATCAGAAAGAACGATGTTTTTTGAGACTTTGACTTTTGTCAGATAAAATTGTCTCCTTTCTTAGCCTTGAGATGACCCGTAAGAGTCATGAACATAAACTCAATGATGCATGCCAAAAGCGGGTCACCGAAACACGCGATCAGAGATGATCAGAGTATGGTGCAACTTGACTGCTCTCAACATGGCCCACTATGACTCAGCCACCAGATTCACTGAAATCCCACAGTATGAACCTGTGTTTCTGGTCAACAACTAGTAACTATAGCCATCTATAGCCAGTATTGGTTTCGCAGGACGACCAACTGGGCGCCAACCATCCACCGCAGGTTAAGCACTTGTCAACCTTTCTTTCTTCCTAAGCGCCTAAGCGGTGCAATTCCTTGGGGAAGGCTCAAGACATGTTTTCTTCCATGTGGAGCTGGCATGAACTGGTATACCTATAGATCTTCCAACTGTGACACATTGACCCGCCTTTTGGCGGGTCTTTGTGGATGAAAAGGCGCAAATGTTGCACAGTTGGAGGATCTATATATAGGTGTATGATGTGTTCTTTCTGAGTGCCTCCGTGCATCGACTCCGTCAGGTGGGCCTCAACATGCGCCGGGTCAAGCTCTTCGTCTTTCAGTGGAAGCGCCGCGCCAAGGACCGGAGGTGACCACTGACGTTGGGATCAGTAAGGAACAATGGGATCAACCGATATCAATGTGGATCCTCTTGAAAATCTTGAAACATATATATATATAACGTTAATATCAACAACAATATATAACTTCTTAATATCAATCCTCGTTTTCTTTTCTATACATTAACTCGTCCATGCTTTTCCTCGAGCCATGGGTCGGGCTCCGAATGGGATGCCAGTCTCGACTTGGGTCGCGTGAGACCCAAGTCGACCACTGGGATGTCTCTTCCGTGGCGCAAAAGGGCTTCAGAATGGATAGAACATGATAGCTGATAGCTAGTAGATGCCGTCCACTCGCTACCAATTAATTATTGCGCACCTCGGCTATGTCACAAGGGACATTTGAAGAAATACGAGCACACTTGCAGAGCCGATGTCCAGGACTTCTTTACTGACTTCAACTTGTTGAACTCTGGTCGGTGCACCAGATCCTTGTTTGCACATGCCGCGTGACCCAGTCGGACGGGGCACAACTTGGGGCTCTGACACCATCCAGTCACGCCCGATCCGTCGTGCGAGCTTCGTCACGACGACAGTTACGTGAACATCAGAGAGCTAAGGAGACCAGTTTCTTCGAGGGCTCACCAATCTCCTGCACCCACGCTCACTGGAAGATGCTGAAAACCCCATTGATGCGGAGGCGCGGCTGGACCGGACAGGGCGCTGGTTGAGCGAGATCTCAGATGTTCTCACCGTGCAGCCGAGAGTTTTTGGTGCAACTGATGAGTTTAGCTTGGAAGCAGTTTTGGCAACACAATTGCCCCGCACAGGGAGCTCAGGAACACACAGGGCACTGATTTGTTTGGTGAGATTATGACTAGACAAGCATGATCAAACATGATCAAACTGCATTTGGATAGGCTGTTTCATTGCTGTTTCTAGAGAAAGACTCCATGCGAAGGAATTGCTCAGGCTACACACAGACAGGTCCCTACCACACATGGCAGGTCGTCACCGCGTTTCTTCCGAGGTGCTGATGGACTTCTTCGAAGCCTTTCCACGACTGTCGGGACAACCGCGGCTAGTGGATCTGCGGCGCTTCTGTGAAGAAGCGCCTAGGCTGGAACTCAGGAGATTTGGGCAACTCTGAGCCGTTGATGTCAGATCGTGTCGGGATCTGTTTCGTAGGTCCCGGAATTCCCTGACGCGTTTCGGACCCCAAAATGGTGTGTTTTTTCTTTGTTCTCGTGTGCAGTCGCTCGCTCGATGCTGGTTTGGATCCGTGGATCACCCGTCCCGAACTGTGGGGGGATTTGTTTTTTCCCCACTCAAGCAGGAACAGCTGGAACGAGGTTAGCGCATGGTGGGACGAGCCCCCCAGAGCCCCACTCGAGCAGGTCGACCAAGGCCTAGGCCTAGGGAGCCCGAGGGTCATCCACCGAGAGGGTTTCGGTCCACCGAGGTCCCTAGGTTCGGTCGCCTGCACTGGCAGCAGGTGCCACAGGAAGTAGAGAGTTCGATGAATCTGGAAGCTTCCATGTCCGGAATACGGTCACAATCTCAGACAGGAGAGTCAGGGGGTTAATGAAAGGAGGTGATATGGCTATATATATGTAGAGAGAGAGGGCCTGAGTGACATTTTTTGGGGAACCACCAGCCACCCAAAATATGGTCGTACCGTCTTTCCCTATCAAAACGGATGTCAAACGGGCTCCAGCTAAGGGATGTAGACATGCACATGATTCGCTTTGTGAGCCAATGTTGACAGGTTGAATTGGTCTTCGGGCTGCACCACTTGGAGAAGACACCCTTGCGAGCTGTGCCGGAACCGGGGCAAGGTGTCTTGGCAGGATCCGCCCTACGTCAGTAGCAAGATCATCTACGGAGCTCTTGGAGCTGAGTCATCAAATTGGATAGTGTGATTCTCCATGGGTGGGTTCTCCTGGCTTGGATGTTTTTTTTCCCTGCATGGTTTTTCTCTCCATGGTGGGTGTTATGGTGCGAAGAAAGCAGACAGACGCAGGAACAGAAGAATTGTTCATCCAGTTTGGAGGGACAGTCAGCACCAACTGGTGGTAAGCCGTCTTTACCCAGCTACCCAGCTACCCAGACATTTCTTTGCATGAAGCATGATACAGCACGATGAACCCAGGAATATCAAAAAATCACTCCAATTGTTGATGAGCACTTGTAGTATACAGAAAACCTATCCCAACCCTTCCACCAGGACGGGAGGTTTGTTGCTGGGATGTCTAGAAAGCCCATGTAGACACCCTGAAGCACATTTGAACAGAATATTTTAGGCGTTTAGGGTCTATGGTACTTGTTGGCTAACATCTCCATTTTGTGAGATGAACATACTTGGATAATCTTAGAATTTCTTAGATATATTGAATGCTTAAGGCTCCAAGCTAGAGTGTACTATCTAGGTCAACACTTCTCACGGTGATGTTTGATTTGCCTCTCACGCTTTGGGGAACTTTTTGAGATCATGGAGGTCCCAAGTTCCTGAAAAACTCACGAACCAGAAACAATTGGATGTTTTCCGAAACAACCATTTGCCACACTGGAACAACCAGGCGTTTCTGGTTGGGACCTTCCAAATGTTGTTTCGGCATGCCGATCTTCTTTCAGGCGACCAAGGCCCTATATAAGTAGCAAGGCTCACACACACCAAAAAAAATGCTAATCATGAAAGTGGAAAAAGGCCCCTTGAAAGACACTTGTCCTCTACAAGGCGGTTTTCCATGTTTAGTTTGCGCACCCTGGGCTTCCTTTCCTTTGCAGACATGGATGGACAGGAATCCCCTGGCCAGCGCTCGTTGGACATTCTTTATGCATGGATATCGCTGGGGCGTTTTTGGTCGGGTGGGTCTTTCAAGATCCTTTAAATTGGCGGTTTCAAGGTGGTGCGTTCACTGCATGCAGATCGATATTCGCCCCTCAAAAGGTAAGAACACGCTGATTCCAAGCGCATCTAGACCCCCACTCGATGCCAGAGGATTTTTTGTATATAGTAGCCTTTACCAAGTCAACCGTTGGTTTACTAAGGTTTTGATATGACCACCAAGATCAAACGTTCTTGGAAATTGTCTTACTTCAAGGAAGGGGCCCAGTTTGGTCGCCCCGAAGCCATTGGAAATTGAACAAGCCTGGCCAAAACCATACACATACATCCCCAAACCCATTCTGGTCAACAGTATTAAAAAAAAAAAAACGAATTGACAACGTACAGTAGTTTCAGAATAGATGGCACAACCCCCAAGAGGATTTTTCGATGGGGGTCCATATCAACAACCTTTTGGGGATTGTACTCTATTCATCCTTCTGTGCCTACAGAACCACCACCGTCCACGGGCGTCGCGGCGTCGCGGCGTGTCTCTCCCGGGCCACGGAGGCGTTTGGACCGGTTTTCAGCCACGGCCACCCAGCGACCCAGACGCCTATGAGACTCGGAGGGGAGCTGTGGCGAGCTGACCCAGGGCGGTGATAGTGGGGACTCCTTACCGAAAACAAATACTATGAATCAGGCAAACAAAAGTTTACGCTTGTTAGCCTTCTTACAAAACACTCTGAGGTCAGCGGCGGATCGAATTAACAAGTCTAATTTTCGTGGCAGGTGTGGGACGGTCAATTATCACATCCTTTTAAATTTATAGTAATAAAAGGCTTTCCGGGGTGACAAATGACCGCCCACACCTTCCCTTGTCTCCCACACCTTCCCTTGTCTCATGGTGTAGGATTCTAGGGGGATAGGGCTGTCATGAGTTTCAACATCAACAAGCGCAACTTTCTTCTGGCCAGTGTATATATATGTTATTTCTTCCATAGCACTTGCCGCTACGCGGGATGCAGGGCGAGCATCAATTCTCGGAACCAATGAAGGGCCACCGTCGCAATTGGTGTACCCTAAAGAGAAAACGAATCCTTCTATTGGGAGACATGTTCTCTGCATACCAAGCTATGATATCGATGCACCTTGGTCACTTTCCCCTTGACTGAAGCAGATCCCAGGAGAAGCTTCTGCAAAGGATTCGCGTGCTGTGTCAAGCCCGAGGCGGATGGGACTTCTCCGCAAGTTGTGGAACCGCATGGCGTGGGTGTGTGAGACCATGTGTGTGTGGTGGGATTCAGCAATAGTCCGGCCCATATTGCACTATGTCAATATACAAATACATAATATAATATCACGAAAGCCAGCCGATAGGCAAGGCTTGAGGTTGATGGAGCTGTTGTGATGCAAGTGATGTAATCCCGAGTACCTATTAAAAAACGGACCCCAATTTAAAAAAAGTCATGCCGGATCACCCAAATTCGGTTTATATTTGGTTTTAAATTGCCGCCCTTTTGAAATCGCTACTAAACTACCAACATGGTCGATTTTGGGGGTAGTCTTTTTTATCAGGTTCCCCAAAACTCAAGGCCAACAAAGTACTGCGCGCGCAGCGAATTCTGCACTTCGACCTCCATAAAGTACTGCGCCTGCCACGCAATCTGCACTTCAAGGTCAACAGAGTACTACACCTGCCACGAAATCTGCACTTCAAGGCCAACAAAGTACTGCACGCGCCGCAAATTATGCACTTCAAGGTCCATAAAGTGCTGCGCCCGCCACGAAATCTGCACTTCAAGCTCCACAAAGTACTGCACCTGCCACGAATTCTGCACTTCAAGGTCCACAAAATATTGAACATCCACTGACCCTATTTTGGGCCCCCCGATTTCAGGGACCCCCTATTAGAAAAAATGCGACCGAGGTTTCCTTATTAGGGGGGGGGGTACGTGTTTTATTAGGTGGACCGGATTACTTGACGGCGAAGAGCGCATCATCAGCATCATGAAGGGCTTAGGAGGCCATGCAAATTGTTTTTACTAGGGGTGCGACTTCACGTCCATGAGAGGAAAGGGAAGACAAGGGGACGTGAAAAGTGGTTAGAACTCACCCTATACTTGAGGGCAGGCCATACTGAAGAGGGCACTCCCTATGCGGTGGGAGTTCACGTGGCCATTTGAGGTGGCCGGCTGTTGCTGGAAAGCATAGCACTTGCTCCAAACGACATTAAAAGGTTAAATGAGAACAAGGAGTATATCCAATCACGAGAGCCAGCCGTCAACTCGTTTGAAACATAGACCAACACACCATACCAAACCTTCCCGGACTACGGGGTGCCCTTTTTTCACCTCCACAACGCCCCGACATCAAGACGAAAACGGGCACCCCGTCCCAACCTATGTATTTTACTGTCTGTTTCCAGTCTTTCTCAAATGACGGCCAGATCCACTTCACCACTTCCGGGTCCTCTTTGTCCACTCTACCTATATATATATATATATATGCATATATGTATCCTCACGAAAGCCTGCCGAAAGCCTCGCCCATAGGCCCCCTACAGCCATCTTTGCTCACTGATTAGCAACACGCAGCAGGCAAACTTATATACTGTAATATATTTGAGGGGTGCCCTTCTTCACCCCCCAAAACACTCCTGAACCAGGACGAAGAAGGGCACCCCCCATGTTTAATTCTACCTTTTGTTTCTACCTCCTATCGGGTGCCGTAAAGAAAAGAAAAACATATCATATTCATTATTACCGTTCTTCATTTCCGATTTTTTACCAAATCATGAGGTATATATGTAAATAGCTCCCCCAGATTCATAGGGAAACCTGTTGTATCGGAACATTCAGGAGTCTGCGAAACGTTGGTGCTTTGCCGGGCCCGTTGTTTCAGACTCGCTGGTTGCTTGGGGCTCCTCAGTCGGCTCCTCCCTGAGAAACAGGCATCAACTTGAGCACTTGCTTGGATGACACCTACTGGTCCAGTCTGGATGCAAAAGCTGGACGTTTGCGTCCAGAACACTTTCTGCGGACCTTCCCCTTGACAAGGACCTGCGAAAGTTTCTTGGACAACTAGTTGCTGTAAAGGGGTGGTGGTGGGCTGTTGACTTCAACAATCTCAATGAACTCCATTTGCAAGAAGTGATAGTAGTTACTGTAATTTTACAGTACTGGTGGTTTTTGGATGTCCTGCATCATTGTTGCTCAACTGGTGCTTACTCAAAGTGTTTGTGATACCGATTTCCTTCAGATGATAAGACCGAGACCCGACCTGCGCCTCGCTGAGAAGTGGTATCAGATATCGGGAATGTTGTTTTGAAGGGGACAGGAATGTAAGGAGTCTCATATTGTAGAATTGAACCTAAAGTGACTAGCGTGTAGAGGTCTCATAGCCAGGTCCACCAATCCAGTGTTTGGTTCGTTTTGCTGCTCTAGTTCTATGGTTCTTCGCTCGCTGCATTGCAGTGGAATGACCACGCGATGCCCAATTGCATGTGCACGTGTAGGATTTTTCAGATCTAACATGTGTGAAAGATCTGTTCATGTGCGAAATGTCTGTAATTATGCTATGGTCTTGCCGCTGATGTCTACAGTGGAGGCTTGCAGCCTGTCACACATCGATTCTCCATGCTGATGTCTATCAGCGGCCAGCAGGACCACACCAACGGCCGCCGCAGCTTTCTCCTTGGAGGAGGCGTGCATTAATTTGTGTGTGTGTGTTTGTTTAAAGCCACGGAAAGGACCTTGAGGAAGCGACTTGGGGTCTTCCATTTGGACTGATGAGTCAGACCCGGAGACCAGGATGGATCTACAGCTCTACTACGGGGAGTTGCATTCTTCAACAGTCCACTACTGGGTACTGGGCAGATAGTAGATACCCTACTGGGCAGATGATGTATCCATCGCGGCATTGGCGCAAAAGAACCTGCTATCCTACCCCGAAAATTGATCTAGCCAGTGCTAGGTGCACATTGGACAAGGTTCAGGTATGTTCAGGTCACACGGAGTAATATAGTCCCTGACACATATAAGAACAATGCAACAATTGCTTCACAACGCCTCCGTCCAATACAAGTGCCCTCATTCCAATAGTGGGGGCAAGTGCACTTGCTTTGTTACATAGGTTGAGACGGCCACCAATGCACCGATTCCCATACGGCCAATGCCCTTGGAGCCCTGGGGACTGATCTTGCAGATGCAGCCGGTGATGGAGCGCTTTACGGATGTGGATGGATTCTTTCGGATCTTCCTCTTCCAAAAGGAGGCAGGTCGAGCGAAGCTGACGGAGAGGGATGGAGAGGGGGATGGGCAGACGGGGCAGATCGAACAATGGCCCTGGGGCCCAGATGGGCCACCTTTGGGTAGAAGATCCGGACATCCTGTTGGGATCTCATTGGGTTCCCTTATCGGCTGGATGGTTGAGTTCTCCTCACAGGTCACGACCTCCAATGTGCTATTTGTTTGGTGGTAGCTCCGGTGGAGTCGGTGGGGGAGACCCAGAGGATCCAGCGGCTCCCACAACCGGCTTCGGAGGGATCGACCATGGAACCGTCGAAGGTCTGGTTCCGAAACGAACCTTACTACTAGTACCTACTAGTGGAGCAACTGACATTCACCGGGGTAGACACATGCATTGTTCTATGACTTTTGATGTTACAATCTGCGTGGAGGATCAGGATATTATAGTCTGTATATTTTTATATATCGTATAGTAATACAACAATATATATATATTAGATATATGTATGATGTATTGTATATCAGTGTGTGTATTGATTTGTATAATATTTATATATATATTACACATATACATTGCGACGGCACAGGGGGCCACGCTAAATCTCCGGACCCAGTTGACCCGGTTGAATCCAGTTGACCACCACCGCCGCGACGACGACGACGACTACTACTACTTCTACTTCTACTTCTACTTCCTACTTCATTTTTTCTCTAGTATTCCTTTTCAATACAAGACACATTCACATGAATGCAAGACCCAAGAAACCTTTGGGTCCGGCGACGATAACTACTGGGCATGTTCAATCAAAGATTGATCTCTACTAGTGCTACGTATATTTATCTAAAAAACAATCTGAGTAGTAAAAACCAAGCTCAACACAAGGGGGTCCCGTGTTGACCTTGGCTGGGGGCCTTTCCTTAAACGAGTCGAGAACTGACTGGACCTCAACAGGAGACCTGTGCGCGCACAACATTCGCATGTGACAGAGATGATCCAAAATCATCCAAAGATGTAGTTCAATGTTAAGATGCTTTTTTGTTATGATCTACACACACGTCTATAGAACTTTTGTGGGCATATCCAGGAAGAAAGTACTGTTCTTGCAATTTCATCACCAAATCTATTCTTGCGATATGAAGTCGTTCACAGACGTACAATGTTGCCGGCACATGGGTTACCTGTTAGATCTGGGGAGTTCTCAACCTGTCAGAGGTCCAGTTGAGGCACAGGCTCCACCCGAAGCAATGGTCCCAGTTGATCCAGTTGCCCACAAAGTCAACTGGATCAACTGGGTTCAACCTGGTCAACTGGGACCACAGGTTTACCGGCCCCCTGTGCCGACGCACTCTACATAGACATATACGCAGGCACGTGACACTCGGACAGGTCAATGATGGTGAAACAATAGTTGAACGACACCTCTCTGTTTGTTGAGTACTTTCCGTTTGTCAATTGTCATTCAGGTCGAGCCTGTGAATGGTTTCCAGAAATTTCAGAGGGGAACCAAGCAATCCAGCAAAACCGACGATGCGAAACCGACGCTTTGCTGAACAGCTCTACTCCCCAAGGCCGTGTTCCGCGCCGAAGGGTCGTTTCGGGCGGCCGGGCGCAGGTGGAAGACTTGGTCCATGGCTTTGAGACGGCCCCACAACCGCCCTTGGCGTCGACCTCTGTGGGCTTCCCCTTACAGCGTCGCCTGGTAGAGGGATGTGGCCAAAGCTTCCACATACTTGTGTTGGGTTCAGCCTATGGAAGTTAAACCCCGCCAAGTCAGTCGAAGCCTTGCAGGGATTGCTTGGGTGAGGTTACCGGCGGCCACAAAGCGCACGCGTCCATTCGAGCTACAAGAAGGAGGGCGCCGAGGACTGAATGATGTGGATGCAAGACGGGCCCAGATTCAGTTGACATTGACTCCCTGCCTTTCATGGGGGAACTCCAGAATTGAGTTCGGCATGCCAGCCATAGATACAAAGAACCCAAATAATACTTTAAAGCAAAAGCAAGCAAAATGCAAGAACATGTAGCTTTGCGTGATTGTCGTCCTTTTTTTTGTGTGTGTGTGTTTTTGCGCTTTAGTTTCGCATGGTTTTGTTTTATGTTTGCATGTGTTTTGTGTCTTTTTTCTAGGGGCGTGCGGCGAATATTCCTGACGGATAAAACTTCTCATAAGTGCAGAAGTGGTACAGGAAAAAAAACAGCAAAACAAATGCAACAACAAAGCAAATACCATTACGTTGCTTTCGCATTTTCATGTGCTTGTGTTTTGTTTTTTTGTTGTGTCACACTGATTTCTTTTTGATGGTCATGTATAGCTGCCATATGCTGCCATTGCTCTTTCCACTCAAAAAAGAAGGCCTCACCTGAGGAGACCCAACTCCAGAGGCGTTCGCCATTTTCTCACAGTTCACCCAAGGTTTGAGGGTTCAGTTTTTGGGGTCAACGATGAGGTTCACCCCAGTGACCATGCACACGTTCTACCGGGGTCGACGATGCACCCCGGTGACCGGGCGGCTAAAGAGTGGTCCCATGAGCAGGATGACAGCCAAGCCACGGACTTGCGCCGTCCGATGCGTCCTCAAACAGCTCGGGAGAGTAGGCCGGTTCTTTGCATGCTGCATACTCCTCTGCTGCGCCTTGTGTCCTACAACGGTTTTGCATAAACTAGCCGTGTTTGTTGTGTAGTCACAATTGCTGACTGGAAGTTGAACAGAGGGCCAGCACCGCAACTGAGAAGAGATCAATGGAGTTTCTAGTTGACTAGCTGGCTCTCAAGTTTCAAGACATGGTGCTGGAAGGATCACGTGGGTTAGCAAGTACTTACCCCAAATAAGAACCTTCAAGTCAGAATATTATTTTCAGGCTTGGACCTCCAAGTTCGCCAGTTCGCCCCCAATTCGGTAGCAAGAGCTGGGGGTCTTAGAAGTTGGAGGAGCAACGTGAAGAACATTGACTAACGCAGACTGGTCCATAGTGGTCCATATATACATTTGTATTTATATATATATATTACATATTATATATTGAATTTGTGTATTGTATATATATATATGTATGAATTATACAAAGTTATACTATACTTACTAACTGATCTGAAACAACTGCATTTGGCATATTGGGGGTATCAATGATGGCATCCACACTTTCATGACAACTGCGAGGCCTTCGCCAACGCACACCTGCGTGGGGCAGCCACGGCCAGATTTGATGAACCTCGGGCTGATGATTCTGGGTGAGGGAGCAGAATAAATGATCAAGAACCCAGAGTCTGGAGGCCTTGCAACTCAGTTAGTGACAGAAACACCATACCTCTTTTTTGGGGACACCCACTAGCCCCAACAAGAGAGCGCAAAAAAACAGGGCCTGTCTCTGAGGTCCCCGTCTTCGTGATAACCGCCCGTTTCGTCACCGGCCACAGGACCACCTTGCGCTCCTACGTCCTGACGAAGCGCGTCCGACTCTGGGACAGCTTTCAAGACTTCGACCGGCTCCGACGAGGACGTGATGGGTTGGGGAGGAGGGAAGAATTCGATGGGTTGCTGCCTGATACACAGGCTTCTCTGGAGATGTGTTGATCGATGTGAACAGGGAATTATCTCAATCTCAAGATCGCAAACTACAAGTGGTCAGTCCATCGAGGTTGTCTACTGTCAACTACCTCCTGTCCAAAGCCCTACCGAATCTCCGTCCCACCGCTATGCTCCGCCCAAAGACCCGCTTTGGGCGTCTCTGCTCCAGGAGTGGTGTCGCAGATCGGCTTCACCAACGGCTTGAACATCATGGGGCTCCGCCTGAGCCTGCAGGAGATGCATGAGCTCTACCAGCGGCCACTCGGAGCCGATGTGCGGGATCTGTGTGGGAGTTGCGGAGCTGGATCTGCGTGTCTACGCGAGGGGAGATCTTGGTGCAAGACTATAGTGGGTTGGTCTTGGCGCAAGGGCTTGAAGGGATGGGAATTGTTTGAGCACTTTTGTATTTTTACGTCGTTGTGGTGTATGACGGGTTTGAAGAGTGGTCAGTAAGCGGGGGTGGAGCCTTAGGTCAAGCCAGGAGGAAGGCCGAGGAGTGTTTTTGGTCGAGGTGTTGGAAGATGGATTTCTCAATAGTTTCATAAGATGGTCGATGATGGTCGGACCTTGGTGAATGTATTGAATTGCAGGGACCACTGGAAAACAAATGAATCGGTGAGATTCCTTGAGCCCATGCCAATGCCGAGGAATGTTCTTGGCACCCAGCCCTGTAGGACTGTGGCGTGTTTGCAGGTACAAGACCGTCGATGGCCATTTCTGCTACCACGACTTCTGCATGGACCTTGACCAATCCGTGCGCACACAAATTGAGAAGAACCTGGCAGCAGCTGGTGTGAAGGAAGAGAAAAGCTTGCATGTACCACTATCAGATCAAGACGAAAAGATTCTACAGAAGGCCGGGACCTTAGGTGATTCCATTATTACAATTATACACACCATCACGTGCTGTAAATCTTAGACACACGGTCTAAGACCGTATACTATAGACTCACGACTAGACTCACGTTTGAACAAAATTTGTCATTTAAATATACGTTGGGAGAAAGAAAACGCTTCGGAGTCTTCCCCGCGGAAGCTTTAAGCTTGAAAGTGCATTCAGGTCCAGTCTGCTATGGCCAGCCACTTGGAGCCTGTTTTGACTCTAACTCGGTGGGTCAAGCTGAGAGGTTGCAGGCTTGCTTCCTTCGGCCCTTGTCACCGGAAGTCCACGGGAGTCCAATGGCATACATATATTACACACGCTGTGTATGTTCAATTAAACCAAAAGAACTCAAATTTGGTACAGTATTTTTGTTGGCGGGGGCGGGGTACCTAATATACATCATCGGCTGTCCGGTGTGCTGTCCGGTGTGCTGTAGTCGGTTTGTGTCCTCAGGATCTGTGAAAGCACGGGGCCTGGACACGATCGCGATCTTTGAGAACTACAAGAAGCCAGGGCAAGCCGCCTATGGACATGTGCTGCAGCGCAGCTTTTGGAGGGTGGCCCGATGGCGGAGACGTGGAAGAACGGGGCGACCGGTAGATTACGACGTTACCAAGTCATGGACGGGTGATGCTCTTATGCTCTTCAAAGGAAGGTCTGAATGTCACAATGCTTGGACTACTTCAAGAACCCTAAAGTTTACGCTTCTTACTTTGTTCCAACATGACACTTGCGGTCTACAGCGGATCGGATTAACACGTCCATTTTGCGTGGCACGTACAGCACGGTCAGATTTCCACACCCGTTTAAATTTATAATACTTATAAGGCTTTCAGGTGTGGAAATCTGACCGCAACTTAGGTGTCGACATGTTGCACGTAGGATTCTAAGGGGAAAGGGTTTGTGATGTTTTAGAAGTCAAGAAGCGCAACTTTTGGCACCCCAGTGTAAGACTATTGAAGCTCACATTGGGAGCAGCACACACAGTTAACTAACATTGGCTAAAGAGAAGCGTCCCTCAGTCATTTCCTGGTTGAGTTCACTTCATGTGCTTTTTAACAACTTTGATACATTTTGATGCGGGCGGCACGTTGGCACACCCACGAGAACAACAGCCATCAAGGATCGCACATCTCCAAAAGATCCTAAGCAGAGCGGAGAGCGGATATGGACATGTGAAAGATGTCCTTTTCCCAAGCCTAGCCTAGTGACTAGCCACCTTGCGCTTGGTTTATGACAGATCCCCCCCAAACCCAAAGACAGCTCCTCAACGTGCTGGTTCTTCATGTCGGCCTTGCCTAAAAATCTCCGCGCCAGGCGATGCATGAGATCAACGTGAAGTCACTGGCGGAGTATGATTTAATGGTTCTTTGCAAGGCATACTGCGATACCGAGCCTTGCACCCACTGGCGAACATCGATCGGGTCCGTTCGGCTCGTCCGGATGGAGATGAGACGGAGACCAAGGGCGAAGCGAGAGTGGTTTCGCGCCATTCTGGACGGTTTAGGGATTAGTCTTTACAGTGCACTTGTGACGTTCATAGCTTCTGGCTAGTAGCCATTGCACATGTTACTACTAGCGATGCCCTTGTTACCAGTCTCTTCTTATTACTAGTTTGGGTGTGTGGTTTCGATGTTGTTAGTGTTTTACATTTGGAGAGGAGACTCATGGTCCAATGTAGCAGTTTAGGGAATGGGATGGAATGGATGTGGTAGAGTCGTAGAGTCCGATGAGTCCAAAAAGTACTTCGCATCATTTGTGGGTTGTTTGTTGGTGCCTTGGTGATTTGCCCTATTTGTACCCACCGATTTGGGGTGGAACACCGCTAGCCATGGGGGGTCCAACCCACTGTGCCTGAGGACTCGGGCAAAGAGCTGCTGGGCAACGAGACGACGGGCACGGATGGCACATGGGTCATGTGCACCAGACCTCGGAACTCGCGGTTTGGGCTCTCGGCTCGTTCGATAGGTGGGTTGAAGGACCCAGCCGAATGTAGACTGATTCATCACCCCACACCATGGATTCAAGAAGAGTCTACATTACTATCCACCCAAAGCCAGCAGAGTGGATAGGCAGGGCCTAGGTGTGCCACGGTGTGCCATTAGAACGCTGAGACGGCAGAACTGCGAGGAAGCTTGAGATGGAACACTGATCAGGGCTAGACAGTTAAACACTTAAACGACTCACTTGGCTGAAGCTCGCAATTGGTTGGAACATGTCGCAACTACCATGTGCGTATGGGATTGCATATAAGATGCCCGACTTGCAGAAACTGCACTCCCTGCTGCACTCCCTCAGCCTCCCTCCTGCCAGCGCCTGACAAGCCATGAAAAGCGCCGAACATATCAGGTTCAACTACCTCAATTTCTGCGCTGTGGTTGACCCTATGAACTCCCGCATGCCTGGTTTGCTCCAAAAGCGTCGCTCGGACACAGGTTTATTTGCACAGACTCCCCTTGAACAGGTTTGGAAATCACCTGTACTGTTGGTGATCTCTTTATTCTAATCATCTTTACTGAACAAGCAGGGTCGGCCCACTGCCAATGCTGCCGTGGCAAGACAGGATCGCTCGCTTCCTGCCCTATAACCATTATAGACAGAATTGGTAGACAGAATTATCAACAGGCAGGGTTGGGAGGCTAACTGCACCTACTACAGTTCCAAGCGGATGAAGGTGGGTAGAGAGAGTCTGACCACTTCAAACTCGTCAAAGCTTTTAATAGTCCAAAAGGGATCACCCTCAAAAATGTGGAGCAAAGGGCTTGAAGCACCCTCGAGTCCAAAGAGCATGTGTTTGTGTTGCAGATTTGACCAGACAGCTCCTCTAAAGGTCCCTTTCTACCCAAGGCAATGTTCTCAAGCAGCGTCGCTGGAGCGCCAGAAGTGCAGGCAGGACACCAGGGGTCGAGGATGTGGACGTCCCGGACAACCCTTAAGACTGGGACGTGCCGTGCCAGGCGCCCGGAGTTCTAAGACCCCGGTTAGCCCTGGGACAAGTATACCATTGCTTTCATGGGCCGAACTGCTGAGCCTTGCAAGCAGTCTACGCATTGCACAGCAGACCCTTTGCCTCCATAAAGCTGCCACCCGCAGAAACTGGTCAAAAAAGCAGGTCCAAATTCACAAATTGGGACTTTGGATCTCCAAAATGGGATGTGGGGATCACGTGAAATTGCAGGTCTTCAGCAGTGCCATCTATAAGAACCACCCAGACGCACCATACGAGGTTTTTAGTTTCCCCCATCAACATCCGATGAGCATGCCTTCAGGTGAACGCTCCAAATCCGCACGGGCCAAGATCATGAGGCTCTACAATCGTGCCTTTACTTTGACCTTCACGTCCTGACCTTCACCTGACGTTTTTGCGTTGCTTTTTTTTGTTTCCTGTTTTGAAGTGGAGACCTGGCTTCGAAGCACATCCGGCTTGCTTGGCTTGGACGGACCGGTGTGTCGAGTCCGTCTCGCCGAGGACCAATCACGATGGTGGGATGAAGATGAACGGAGGAACGCCGGATGAGGAGCTCCCCGCAATGATCGGGGTCTTCGTTCCAACGAGGTAATGATGGTAATGCAACTGTTTCATTGTAGGAAAATTTAGGGTGATCAAATCATGGAACAAAGAGGATTGACAGTGATTGACACATCATTCTCATGACGCGCTCCTTACCTTCGTGCTTGATGAACCAGTCACCTACACTGGCAACCTTGCAATCTTGGAAACCCCATCGGCTCCAGCAGCCACACCAAAGATGGCCATGTTGGGGTCAGAAAAGCGACTGCCAAAGCCTGCCGATGAACCCATCGGCGCAGTCACCACCAACTCGGGATGAAAGCCAAAGCCTTGGCGTGGCCCGATGTGTTGTTATAGGATATGCCGGAAAACATCATGTGTGAATCGTATGAACCGTATAAACTTGGAAGTAATTTAAGTATGATGTCGTTATTTTGATTGACATGTTTCCGCCAGTCATCCCGATGGTGTGAAGACATCTTTTTGAATGCAAAACCCTACTTGCGAGGGGTCTAGAGTTTTTGAAGATGTGTGAGGACCAGTCAGTGCCACACAAAATTGGGCATCCACAAAGGGTGCATGTGAAAAGCATTGCTGACAGCTATATAACTCGATCAGAGAATCTTTATTGTATTGTTCAGCCATGGGCCATGTCCAATGATTCTTGGAATGATTTTGAGGTCCTGTTAGATTCTTGCTCTCATCAGCCCCTTCTCTTTGCTTCCTTCTCCGCGAACGACCCGATGCGTTCGATGTGGAACAACGAGAAGAGAGATGGGTCTCAACGACTAGGGACCCCCAGGGGCCCAGCCAGGCTTAGCCAGGCTGTCAAAACACAGGTCAGATCAACAAATCATAACACCTCAGTGGGCCCAGGGGGTGTCCCATGCCCCTGTGACAGCTGATCTGCCATTCGGCATACACAGCGCATTCGCAGCCCTCGGCGGACCGAAATTCACGGACCCAGCGGAGGGAGAAAAAAGCGACGTCCGAAGCGATGGAAGCCACATTGGGCGAGAAGCGATGTGGGTGGAAGCCAACTGCTGTGCTGAACATTCATGCAAGTCCATGCAAGTCATATATATATATATACCTTTAATATCCTTTAATCCTTAACTTTAAGTGTATCCTTTATTCACGAAAATGCTACTGCATCTATATAGGGCCCTGTGGACAGATCCGATGTGTTCCTCAGACCTTCGCCTCCCTCTCAACGCCCTCCGGGTTCAGGCCTTCCAGATTTTCGCGTGAGGACCTCAGTGAGTCCGGCCTGGCGAAGCTGATCAACTCGGCCAATCGGTGGATGTATATAGTACTATGTATAGTTCTTGGTTTTGCTTAACGGCATAGTTCTTGGTGGATGCATTTCGGTGGGTGAATCTCCGTCAAACTTCTGGGTTCAATTCGATAGTTTCCGGCTTCATCCCGGTTCCTGGACAGCATCGTTCGATTCAACGAGCTTGTCAAGTCAGATCCGCAGACTTGGTGCCACCCACGGGGGGGTGGCCGGAACCGGACAGATTTGGACGTCCGAGAACCCGGGCAGAATGAGATAGCATGAGCGATCACAAGATTGCCTTTGGGGGTACTGGACCTTGTTGATCATCTCAGTGTCCATTTGTACAGGAACCGAACCCTCCGGATGCTGCTGATTACTTGCACCCACCCAGTGTCACTGACCATCCTCCTGACCTTTACAGAGCGGTGGTCGAACCTCATCCACTCGGTCCCTTGGCAAGGGGGGGAACTGTCCAAGTGACCGACTTCGTCATCCTGAAGATCGCACTGATCATTGTTTCGCCCATTACATGCGATCCGCAAACTCTTGCAATGACCCCTGGGCCCCTTGAGGACTATATTTTGGATGTTGTGGTCCAAACCCCAACCCCCAACACCCCATGGTGATCTCCCGACCCAGCCTGAGCCGGTCCGAACCAACCCGACTCGCCCACTTGGAGGCAAGTCGGGTCGGCCAGCTCCTCAGACGTGGATCGCGAAGGGAAGGCAGGGAGCGTACTACGCGGCTTCCCCATCCTATTGGAAGTCGGAGTGGATGGCTAGGGCTTCACCAGTTGTTGTGAACCAAGGGGCGAGAATGGGATGAAAGAGGATGGAAGGATTTGTGGCTGGGGTAAGTTTTGGGGTGCATCAACAAGACCCTTGTGTCAAGACCAGTGAACATTGCCCAGGCTGGCCAGGGTCAGCTGGTTCTTTGGTCCTATATGCTCCAACCGTTGGTTAGTCACTCCAACCGTTGGTTAGTCACCAACGCCTCACAGCATTCACACTAAAAAGCCGTAGATCTGAAAAGTTGGTTTATTCACACACCTTGAACGCAAAGGGTGATGCATGGGGCCTACTTTGGGGTCTATGTTTGCCAGAGCAGGCTCCATTCAAAGTCTCCAGATGTCTCCAGCAGGTGAAAGGAGATGAAAGACGGATCGGCAAACCAACAGGATTGTGGGGGGGTGCAGGGTTGATTTGGAACTCACTACAGTATTATTGTTTGTTCAGTGCCTATCATTTCTGGACTGAGTCTTTACTGGAACTGGCACCTGCCCTGTTTGAAGGGCAATGGAGTGGGGGACACCGATTTTCCAAGAGCGCAAAGTTGCTGAGATCTAAGGCAGGTCAGCTCCTGAGCTCTGAAACATGGAGGTCCCAGGTCCCATGGAGAAGAGCACCTTTGCCGATAGCAGAAATGGTGTGATGTTTTTTTGGTGGCTGGTCAGGCAGCAGCATGCTATGGCTGGATATGTAGGAGATGATGAAGGCTGTGAAAACGAAAACTTGAACAACCATTATCATGCGCGTCTACGGACCAACCATCACAAGCACGGAATAGCTGCACGGTGCACACTGTCAAAGACAGGGGATGCACAAAGAGGAAGTTTCTGCAGCCAGTGCGTTCCAAAAGCGTGTGATGTGCCTGCAGTGCTGCGGTTCCGGAAAGGCAGTTGAATCCCACCATATTCCACCTAAAGCTGCCAAGCACTCCGGAGTATAGAGAAATAAATGAAAATCTAAATATACATATATATATATATATATATGTTCAATGTTCATTTTGGATCGGCGCATTGCAGGGATTTACAGGGACAAATGGGGAACATGCCAGTCAACAAAGTGTGAGCATGTATGCTAATACTGACATGTACATACATATTATATATTACAATAATGACAGTATGGACAACACATATTGATACGGATACGTATTCAAATTACTATAACGACGATATGAACAACACACACATATATATATATATATACAGAAAGAGAGAGAGGGTGAAGAAAGAAAGGTGGGTACTGGGGTGGTACCATATAAATACATGCTTCAGGAGGAAGACAGTTTGGTAGCAACTTCACTTGAGGATGTCATTGATACCACTTCTTTTTTCCCAATGGAATTCCGGCAGATTAGTTTCCACCACGAACTAGAAAGTACAATGCTATAAATTTACTTCGGGGTGGAAACTAATCCGCCAGCATTCCACTGTGATCCCCTGTAGGATTCTAAGGGGAAAGGTTGTAGGTTACGTACTCACCAGTTTGTTACCAACTTTTGTCCTAGCTGCTAGCTGTGTAATTCTTATAGTATATGTGCCCTAAGAATCCGAATGGGCTCTCCATGGCAGGGAAGGGAACCCGACACCTTCCGAGGGGTCCGGGCCCTCAAACGCGTTCACCGGTCTGCGGAGGTGACGGCACCAGGACACGGAGGGCCCGTCCGAGCGCTTCGCGAGCGACGCTTCCGTCGACGCGATCGAGCCATGCCGGAGCTTTGCGACATCCACACCTTGGCTTGCACCCAGCTGTCACTCACCTGAACGAACAATCCAGCCCCGGTGGATGTGGATATATATATATATATATTATATACTGCCAGTTGCAGTCCGGCAAAAGGATGACTGGAAGAAGACATGTAATTTCCGGATGGCGGCCCCGGTGCCACTTGCACGGAAAGAGTCCTTCCAGTGGCACCAGCGGGTTCTATTTGTCACCTGTCAATGGAGCCGTTTAGACCCCCATGCATTTGTCTCGTGCCAACGGCCCGAGTGACCCCACACAACTGACTATACACTAAACAGCGAAAGAGGAGTCAGTGTGCTTCCATTCGTCATCAGTTGTCGAGTCTTCCACTGGAACCTATTTTACAGTCTATCATACAGTCCATCCAGAACATGGATCGAAAACACTGTACCTAGAGTTTGATGTTCTCTGAGAATCGAAGCCAGGATTCAGAAGCTCCAGCTCCACAGCAATTCCTTAAAACCCGCAATTTCCAAGGTTTCCCTTCGCCCTGAAGTTCTGCAGTGGCAGTGCTCTGAGCATGTTGCGGGCGGCCGGCCCCATTTTCTCGGAGGCATGGCAAGGGCGGTCCGTCGGGCGGTGGTCAGATGTGTTCAGTTTCACCGACACTCGATCCATGGAAGAGATGGACCGTGACTCTCATGCCATACGCCGCGCCAGCCTCGAGGGGATCTGACAACCTCGGTGGCCGGCCCACCAACCGTTGGTCCTCGGATCGGGCTGCAACGGAGGCCATCCCCGAGTCTTCACCATTGTGGAAGGAATTGCTGCAGGAGTCCTCTGCGTGGCTTCATGATTCCAAGACATCCTTGATGCACAAGGCGGGAAATCCTCCGAGCTGGAACTTTGGTTGGCTGGTAGATTGTTGACTGTACCCTCAGAACTCCAACTTGAGCAGCTCCATCTGAGCAAGGCTAACAACCTCCCAAGATGAACTAAGTAAAGGCCTTGTCATATGGAACTTGGGCGTAAGCAAAACCTGAAAAACGTAAGGTTGCGTAAGGCAGTTGTGAGACATTCCAGATTCTGGAAAGTTCGCCCTCGCCCAACACCCTCAGCCAGGCCCACCGCTTGAGCGTGGCTGCCGAGAGATGTCGGTTTGACAGGGAAGATGGCAGCCTTCAGGTGCCACACCCCACACCTGTGACTTGGCAGTAGGTTTGTGATTCCAAAATCCATAGACAAGTACCTGGACCATCGCCTTAGGTGTCGAATGGAAGCCCCTTGGACAGCCGGATGCTCCCTATATCTCCCTATAATATTGCATAACATTAAAGATAATAGGCATGGTGTCATGGTGTCTATCTTAGTGTGGGACATGTGGCGACCTACAGTATCTTTGCCAAGATGTAGCTAACTCGCTGGCGCCGATGAGCAGCGAGCGACTCGCCGGCTCGCTCGACTCTTCCATACATGGATGGTTTGACCATCGCCTCAGCACGTCCTTCGGGGCATTTCTGGGCCATCTGGTGATGTCGCAGGGACCAGCAATCGCCATCCATATGATCCAAAAGCAAAGCTTCTTGATGTTACTTGATGGTACATATGGATGTTACATGATGTTATTTGATTCTACGCCTTTGGTTACTTGTTACTTGTGCCAAATGGACTATCCAGCATGTGTCTATCCGCTGGTTTTCTGCCTTTGCAAAAGTAGCAGTCAGCCGTCTCTGAGCCGTCATGCCCGCGAGAGAGAGAGAGAGAGATTCTGTGGGGCCTCCAGAGGTACCCTGGAAGATGCAGATCGCTTTGGAATCATGTGTTCAAGACTTATAAGAACAGACTCAACTGGAAGCCCGAACCTTGTGTACTAAAGGATGGACTTGGATAGGCGGATCCACCTTCAATGGCTCATCCCGCTCATCCTTCGTTACTGGCTCGCTCAACCGAGGGGTCTCCTCTCGGTGCAACCCCAGGTCAACAAGAGCCGCCGGTACCGACTCATTGTCACGGGCGCACGGCGCAGCGGCATTTCCACCTTGGTGCGGATCATGGCGGGACGCGAGGAGCTCGACAATCAGGGCAAGGACGCGATCGAGGGGATCAGGTGCATGTGGGTCTGTGTGTGTGGGATTGTGTGGGTCACCCATACGCGCCGCGTTGGCTGTGCTGGAAGTGGTAGTCGCGCGCTGGAGAACTTGACTGGGTTCAAAGGGACTTTCATGTTGTAGTTAATCCCCAAACACTGTGGATTAGGGGTTCTTACGGTAGAGGTAAAGGACCAGGTGTCAAATCAGAGGACCGTTCCATGTTGTAGTTCTTTTCCCCTAGGGCTCCAACCATCTCCTCAGAAGGTGGTTAGACCCCCCCAATCCCACCTCAACCATTTTCTCAGAAGGTGGTTGGAGCCCTAGGGTTTGCTCTTTTTCCTGCCACACGACAGGACATGTCGTTGGTGAACTTCTCGGCCGACTTGGACGGCCAAGTTCTCTCCATCTCTGCGGTGGACAAACGCTCAACCGCCATCGTGACCCCGTGGGGAACCTCGGGTGGGGCCAGGGTGAGACAATTTGTCGTGGGGCCAGGCAGGTGGATGTGCTTTGGCACCCCGGGAGGTGCCTGAAATGTCCAGACCCGGGCCATTCAAGGCGTGTCCCAATGGAGATCCCCACGTAATTATGCTAAGTTATTCTATAGGGTAGCTTAGAGTCCAGTGGACCAAGAGTCACTCGTTTTCTGGTCGAACCGTCGGACGACCAAGAGGAACTCTCATTCCCCATCGCTCCAGGGCCAGGGTATTGACCCAATGTATAATAGGCATTTGACCTACATGATCCTGCGCTGACCCCCTTTCAACCACCCCAATGTATGCAATTCTGATTCATTCTGGGACATGCATGACAAATACAGTTTGATACCAGAGAGGTGACGGTATCCAAAGGATTCCCATGTTCAGCCAAAAACCATGGGTGGTGCTCCTGAAAACCTGCAGTAGCTGAGTACGGATGAGCATGATTTCCTCATGTCCCTGACAAGGAATCTTGATTCCAGGTCCACTTCCATCCAATGAACTGACACCTCGCCTCTCCTGAAATCCAACTCACCCCCCTGGAGGGCTCGGCAAAGCCGCCAACAAAAGCACGCCATGCCCAACACATGAAGCCATTTCGAGGTTATCAGCCGCCCTTTACAACGGTCATAGCGCAGCACTCTTCGTCTTTGATGCTGCCAATGCGGATTCGCTGAAGACCACGGCCTGCTGTATCGCTGAGCTTCAGCAGACGGTTGGGCCACAGAAGTTCCGACGCATGCCCAAGCTCCTGGTGTGCGCCCTGGTGAGCAAAGTCGGCTCCGTGTGGGACGCATTCAAGAACCCGTGAGAGAAAAACAACTGTTTGGAATACCAATCCCAAGACGTAGCACCTTTGAGCGCCTCTAGCAGATCTATGTCGTTTTGTGGGTCAAACCGGTGGCTTTCAGTTTTGCAAATGAGACCTGCTTTTGATGTCCAAGAATATGCAGATTGAATGACCACAAGTGCTACACATCTGACACCTGACACCAGCAAAAAGCACTGGACTTCACATTTCGTGCTGGATCCCGAAGGCAAGGTTGGTATATGTTTGTATAAATGTCGCACATATGGCGATAAAGGTGCACCAAACGCCAGCACTATGGGAGGTACATGATTTTCTACAAGGCAAGGCCCATTTTTTCAGAGCCGGCGCTACCCCTGGTAGTGGTACATCTCAACCCCGGCGGTTTGCGAGGTCACAAGGCGGATGTGCTGCCGAAGGTGGAAGATCGCCTGGCGGAACTACCTGCCATGTGTGAAGCCTTGCTATCGACCTATGGAATGGAGACTCTGCTATCGAGTGAATGGGGCTGGATGGGTGTCATGTACTTAGACTTGGCTGATGGACGGTTTCGAGCTGCCCAGTGAAAAAAAGGAACGCCGTGAACCCATGGGTTTGGGAGGTCCTTGAGTTTTTGCATGTTTGAGAACAAAAGCATACAGAAGTGGCTAGAAAGCAATGCAAACTTCAAGAGATCTCTAGCAGGCTTTGACCACTTGGCTCAGCCAGGGGTATCTCAACACCCGGAACCCGGGAACGTCCTTGGATGCTCTTGGCACGTGCCCCAGAGAGGTCCTCGTGAGGGTCGGCCTCGCCCTCGGTTTGATCAAAAAACATGCAGAATGAATGCCACTACCAGCAGCTGCTCTTCAGCACTCTTCCAAACCCTGGCACCAAATCATTAACCATGCACGAGTTCGTACCTCGATGTTTCTCTCCTTTCCAAGTTTGCCCGGGGTCGTCCTGGCAACATCGAGGATCTAGTCTTCACCACCAGGGAGGACCTCCGTGCTGGGAGCTGTGGTGTTAAACCAGGGACCGCAGGTTGTTAATTCAGTTTCATCCAAATTCGCTTCAAACTTGCATGGTTTGGAGGGATGCACCAGGTTGAAGAGCATCTGTGGTAGGTAGTTGCTCAGTGGGGTTGAGTCTTACTTCAGTTGTGTTCTTTTTCGCAATCGTTTGAGAGACACAGATGGTAACGTATGTAACACTTGCGCGGTAACAGTGACATAAGCAGCACCTGCACAGTAACAGCAACGTAAGTAAAACAGTAAACTAACATTTCAGTAACTCAGTAACAGCTACGTAAGTAGCAATTTTGAAGCTTAACATGTCAAAATTGAAGGAATGACACCCAGCATCACTGGACAATTGATTAACTGAGATTTCAGCGTTTGGACCCAAACGATTCTTGCTTTATTCTTGAAAGGGTAGCCGGCAGTGAGCAAAGATAGACTGACTGCATATTGTGCAGTTTCATTTCTTGTGCGACGTTCAATTGTTTTCGGTTCTTATGTTTTCTTGTGGTGCCGCACATGATGAGTGTTGGATTCCATTGCACCCTTTGCGTTCTTGACAAAACCTGTTTCTGTTGTCATGATTGTAATGTAGGTTACGTTGTGGCAGTAATATATATTGAATATTTGCATATTGATATAGTGATTCATGCTATATACATATTTATATAGCACATGTTTTTCAATCTCTACAAGACAGAAAAGTTACCATGCTCGGCGAGGACCCCAGCTCCATCCACCTGGCCGTGGCTTTGGCCGCGGAGCATTGGCCGGAGGCGGACCCTGATGAGCCGCGGAGCACGTGTTAGTAATGTTGGATGTGTGTCGGCTGAGGGGGGCTCTCCGATCTCACTGATACTATGATACTATAGCCTATAGTTACTATAGCTTATAATCATGACCACTATTATAGAAGATATTAGATGAATATTTCAAATAGAAGATGCAGTTTGAGGGGGGTTGCCAGGAAAGGTTCAAATGGAATAAACTGCATAATGAAGATCAGCAGTTTTCACACAGTTCAAATAGAATTAATACAACATATGTCATTTGCCAGAGTTCCTCCTTTACTCTAGTTTGTTCTTATTTTGACCTCCAGAATTATTTGATCTTCTATTTGAAAATGTTTTGGGCAGCCTTCCCGATTCATTTCAAATAGAATATGGGTACTCCGGAATATTCCTGAATTTCTTCTATAATAGAGGTCTTGATTATACTATAGGCTATAATATATAGGTATAGTCAGGGTGTCTGCATTTGGAGGGTTCTCATCAGAATCACCAAATGGTACAATGAAAACATATCAAAAACAACAGGAGTTGCAAGACGGCCCGTGGGGGGGCCCGTGGAGGAACGGACCAGGAAAAGGTGCGGAAGAGGAGGCTCGAGGCTCCGATGCTGCGAAGAGCAAGCTCAGTTTATAAAAGTAAAGTTCAAAGGGTCAAGCCGGATATGTGTAGTTTATGTCGCAGCAGGAGTTGATTTGCCAGTAAGTTTCTGTTTGACATGCCACGTTGAGTGCATGATTAGTATACAACAATGTTAATTTCGAATAAACTAAACTTGCTTGTCCCGCAGCCGCAGCAAACATTTTAATAGCTCCTGAAAGTTGTTCATTTTCAACTGAGCTGAGCAAAGCCCGCCAAGGATGCCAGCCGGAAGTTCCCCGCCATCTCACGACAACAGCTGCGTCCGACTCGGACCGTGGTACGGAGGAACACCGTGGTGAGGCCAGACAGCAAGAAGCGGCGAACAGGTACCGTCGTCCCCTGGGTCACAACCAGAGGCCCCCCAGCGCACCTGTGAATGTTCATACAACTGACATGCTGTTAGAAGTGGCCGGTGATGTCTTATGAAGGAAGGGCAACCATTCCTCATCATTTGGGAGTTTGGGCATGGGAGATGGCAGGAGTGTTATTCGGTGTCTATAGCCTGTGCTTTTGCCACGGCGGCCATGTGGTGGTGCACCACGTTCCGAAAACACTCTGAACATCGATTTCAGTGTGTTTGCCACGATCGTCTCAAAACCACCGTGTTCGCCACTTCAAGGAATCTACCGCCACGCCGCCCGGCCAACATCTTGGAAGAGCTGCGTTCCAGAGTTCCACGAATTGAGTAGCATGCGGATTGAATAGCATGCGCGTGTATGTATCCTTTGCATGGAATGTGGACTGTGGCCGTCACCAATCTTTGCCAACGCACGACCTAATTTCTGGTGTCAAGATGGCCTCAAAAAGACTGTACAGCGGAGAGCCATGTGGACATTGGCATGTGGAACGTTGCACGCCTATTCTGAAGCTCAGATTTGAGCATGAATGGGAAAATGCGGCGCGAGACCTGTCGACTGCCTGCTGCATTCCTCGCTCGCCTGCCTTCCTCGATCATGTCCAAGAGTTCATAGCGTTGTTCAGTGACGTTCCGAACGTATGTGCCTCTCCGAATTCATGGCCCAAAAGATCGTGTTTGGCAACATCCCTTCAATTCCAATCACTTGTGAATTGAGCTGTTTGAGCTTGATGGGGTGTACACACATGGGGATGGATTCAAGAAGGACAAAAAGCAGACTGACTGTAGTGACTGTAGACAATAATGTGCATGCCATGCTTGAAACTTCAGATTGGCCTTGCCACTCAAAAATGCAAAGTGGACTTAGTCAGTTGGACCAAAAGAATACTATCAATTAGCGAAACAGGTGAAATCCCCGAGGCGTTGGTTGCCCCTGGGTTTTTTGGGACAGAATGCAGGCATTCTCATGCTCCTCATGTTGGCATGTTTTCTGAAGGGGTAGACGTCCGTTCATGTAAGACAAGCTTAATGAACAACTAGTATAATTAGAACTATTTGGATCTATGTGGTATACCATTATTGTATATTATTATATAATGATGATGTTTACATATGCCCCAACACTCGTTGGGACTCAATTCAGTCCATGCTTGGACCCCTCGAATCGCGGCCTGCTCCTGCGCTCTTCCCTCCTTGTCCGTAGCTCACCTGGCTCAAAGGTTGCCAGGCTTCGGTGACCATGCCCCCCGCGGCCAAACAAGAAGAGGCCCGTGACTTGGGGCAAAGGGAATGCTTCGACTCACCAAAGCATCCACAGGTTCTCCAGAAATGGGATGGCATAGGGAATGTAGATGTACACATGCCCTTGGTCCACGGAGTGTATACAGGCCCTATTTCTGATCGGGTTGAGTCATTGGCAGACCTGACCAAAAGAGTTTGTGAACAGCCCGGGTTGACCATCGAGAATGTTAGACCAGTTACGTCATGACGTCGTGACGTTGCGACGTTCAAGCCCGGCTGGGCAGCACTGCATCACATCCAACAGCCCGCCATGCCGAACGCACAGATGCAGATGTAAATGTACCCCACCATAGCTTTCCAGCCGTTTGGTAGTGGTGCCAGACAACCAAGTTTAGCCAGCATGCCCAGTGTTTCTCCAGGAGAGTGGCTGATAAGAAAGCTGCAGAAGAGGTGGTCTCCAAAAAGTTGAAGGCTGCTGCTGCCGATGCTCTAGCCATCGATGGCTGCCCGGTGCGGTGTTTGGCTAGCTTGCCCCGCGCGCCCACGCGGCCCCGGGTCTCTTCCGGCTCCAGAGCTCCCAGAGCTGGCCGGGTGAAAGTCGAGGGGAGGATCCAGGTTTACAAAGTACTGTTGTGTTGCTCTTTGCTTGAAAGTCCCAGTTGAATCGTGAAGCACCTTGGACCACCCTTAGATTTGATACCGGAAGCATGTCAGCGGGATTTGAGCATCAGGAGGGCGACTGGTGACTAGTGGTTCTGGAGATGGTGGTTAAGTTGAAGCACAGCGATGCTACTTCGCCGTGTGTCAAGTTCCCTCCTGGAAATATTCAATGATTGCTTCACGACCGAAACCAGCCCAAAATGCCTTGTGGAGGACCTTGGATGGGTAGAGATTTGAACGGAGGTAACTCTTAAGTCTTAAGTGTTTAAGGAGTTGCACTCAGCTCCAGTCAGATACTTGCCTCAAATCCCCAAAAGTGATGACTCCTAGGGCGGCCATGAGTTGCCAAATGTGGCATTGGAATGCATGGGGCACACCACACCACATACATAATATGTCAACATTTGATACACTTGCATTCAATGATTCAATATCTATTATATTATTGAATACCAGGACCCCCCTAGAGGTTAAGATCCTTAGAGGTTAAGGGGTGTCTAATTCTAGATCCTTAGAGGTGATTCGGGTGTCCATGAACCACTCCGACTGGGGGTCCTATTGCCAGATTGCCATTTGATCTTGACTGCCAAGACCATCTAGGTCAAGCGCTGGTGCAGTTCGTTGACCCAGAGGGGCCGCTCGAACCCAGAGTTCTGGAGCAACCAGAGGACGAACGAAGAATGCCGAGCCTAGAGGACTTGAAGTGTTCTTCCAAGGAAAGTAGTCTTCCAAGCACGCATGCCATGAAGTGGATGGCATGTGCTTTTCTCAAACACGAAGCGCCGCGACGATAACTTCCCTCAGCAAAAAAATGAGCCACATCCACGAGCTCCTTCAGATGGTGGACACAGTCACACCAAGATCCTACTGCAATGTGATCCATGGATGAAGTACCTGCCATTCCCCACCTATCCGTCCAACCTTGTGTGTTGGGAAGATGTTCAGAAATTCCAACACCACCAAGCCATCCACCAGAGCGAGTTCCTCGTTCCTCGTTCCTCGCGGTTCCGCGCCGGTTCCTTGCCCGCGCGCGTTCCCTCGCTGCGCGAGCATGATGATGTTCGGAGAGACGCGATTCCATTCAGGAAGATAGCAGGTCCCCAGCTGGATGTTCCTTTGGGCACCTCCAAGGACCAATTGGGAACGCCGCTCGGTGCATGGAACGCGTCGCGTTTGGGCGGCTTGAAGCCGGCACCTGGTGGTTTTTGGTCGAGGGTGGGAGGGCGATGGGGTTGATATGCATGCGTGGGGCGAAAAGGACTGGGCCAAGTCATTTCATTCGTGATGCAATTGATCAGAGCTGGGGATTCACAGTGGGTTCCACTTTTGGAAGTTCCACGATCCAAAGTGGGTATGGTCCAATCTTCATGCTGTCCTTGTCACAACTTGAGGCTCCTGAATCAGCTGCTGGAGAATAGCGAAGAAATGCCTTACAGCTTTCACCTGGAAGACACGGAGATCACCTCCAACTTGGCGGCGTCCTTCGGCAAACTCTCCAAAGGCCAACAGTCCACTGAGCCTTGTCATCCGCAACGGTGTTGTCATCCCAGGCAAGGCTCCGTTCATGGAATCCTTAAGATTGATCAAAACATTTTGGGGGGGCACACATGTGCGGCGGAATCAATGTGTTCATGTTGTGCCAATCTGTTTACACTAAGTAGCAAAATCAGAATGAATGCCGGATATCTTGTGCAAAAGAAAGATTTTCGCTTCATTCAGGAGCGTGTGCTGAACATCACCTACTACCCCTTGGCTGTGTTCCGCGTTCGGCCCGTCACGCGCTGCACTTCTTCGCTCAGCGGCCACATCGAGGCTGGTGGCGGGAGAGAGGGGTGAGTGGCGCTTTGGGTGGTTTTCACGGGTCTAATTGTTTGGTATATAGAGGGTTGCAGATCACAGAGCGGTAGTTATGCTGGAAGTATGACTATATACTGTACACTAATTATAAATTTTGGGGGAGATGTGTTGAAGTTGTCCGTGTGCTGATTTCTTCCTGGTGCTGAAACCTCGCTGCCGAAGTGAAATCCGTCATCAATGACCCATTGGGCAGCGAGTCCCTTCGCTTCCCAGAGTCCGGTGTGGCGTCGCATGAAGGCCGCCAACACGGTCGCACTCGTGTGTGGGTCGCGGTTGGCCCTGAAACTGTCTCACCCGCGACCGGCCGGTCGCGGGTCGCGAAAGCCTCTCGCACCTCTTCCACCTTCCCCGTTCCCCCGCCGCTCAGGCGGTGCTGTGCGTGGCCTTTTCGCCGGATAGTCGACAGCTGGCCACCGGGAGTGGCGACTCCACGGTGAGGCTGTGGGATCTCAACACCGAGCTGCCGAAACACACCTGCAAAGGCCAGCCACTGGGGAGTGGTGGATTGGATTGGGATGGATTGGGTTGTTCCCTGGGGGTTTTTGGAGTGGTGATGCATCAATCGATCTCGTGGCGAGCTCGCGGCGAATGAACAGCGGCACGGCACCCGGACTCGTTTGAGGGTTCGCCGCTTTCCTGTTGGTTTAAGGGATGGACCGACTGGGTGAACCAAGTTGAAGGGTCGCCTGTGCAGGACCACCTCCAAGAACCCCAAGAACCGGGTGAACATGGGTGAACATGCACAGTACTCAGGCACATCTTTGTGACAAGGTGCCAGACAATGTGCATGTTCAGGACCCTTGCTGTCTCACCCCACCAACAAAGAATCAAAAAGAACTTCCTTGTTCATAAACATCACCCCGAGTTCCAGCACCATGTCCGAGAGACTCCATGAATGGAACAGAGTCTCCATGATTCCCTCCATAGGTCGCCTAATATGTACGAAAAGATGCCAGTCCTGCGGAGCTTTGAGACCCCAAGTCCCGCGGCGCCCTAAGGAAGGTCCCCCCGCGGTCGTCGCACGCTGCGTCGTTCGCTCGGATCAAGCACCGAATCGCCCGGTTTGGCTCGGTGTTCGGATGGATTCCTGATGATCTACCCGGCTTCACCGTGCTTCCGTTGCTTGGACAGGTCACTTGAACTGGGTGCTGGCCGTTGCTTGGTCGCCCGATGGCTCCCGACTCACCTCCGCTCCTCGCCCAACCGGGGTGAAGCCGCATGCGTTGCCGTGGCGGTGCGAGCGGTTTCGAAGCGATTTGTTTGGGGGGGCGTTGGAGCACAACCGCACCCAGCAGGTAGAGGAACATCTTCCTCCAGAGCAGCTAGGCATGCATGGCTTGAAGAGTAGTTTCAAGCACAATGAATCATGAACAACCAGTCGAAAACCCAGGAGTGTTGATTTGATGATTTGAATTGATTTGATATCGGTTGTTTGTTTAATGAACTGTTTTGTTTAATGTGTTTTTTCAATTGTTCCTGAGGCTGGCATGGATAAGATTGTACTGGTCTGGTGTGCCCAAAGTGGCAAGAACTTGGGGGCCTTGCGTGGGCATACGCAGCCCGTGACCTGCCTGTGCTGGCAGCCCTTGCACGTCACAGAGGGCGACAGTTTTCCATTTCTGGCGACCAGTTCGAAGGATGCGGCGGTGAGGATTTGGGCCGCTGGAGCTGGATTCAGGTGGATTCAGGGGTTGGAAAAATGGATGAACAAGGCCTTGGCCGGAAAAAAAACCTTCATGGCCAACACCTGCCATTCGTTTTCACCCCCAACAGCAGAACACGGGCGGCGTGGGCGCATCGTGAGAATCCATCGCCCCCCCCACCGAACGGGCATAGGGAATCCATGGTCCGTGGCACACGAGTCGGTGGATGAGTTGGGTAGCTATCAGCTGGAAGGGTGTTAGGCAGCTGTGTTTGGAAGGCATCCCGTCACATTAAGAATCAAGAGTGACTTTGATTCATATGATTCTATGTTGGCACCTTGACCTTCAACCAAAGTAATCACTCGACATTTGCACCTATACTATACACTATAGATATAATACATCTAGATTCACTCTTAAAAACACATGTTGGTGGTCCCATGCCTTTGAAGCGCCAATCGGCCAAGGAAAAACCAAAAAAAGATACATCACCTATCGCCTTCAGGTGGTGAACTATTGTTGCACTCATGTGCCACCATGGGTCCCAAGGTCACCATTAGCTTCTCCACCTTCGATGGCGAAACAGCTTACGTACGATCTAGTTCAGGCAGCCCAACCATGTGTTTGGACCGTGTTTCGGTGGGTTCGGCGGATGATTTGAGTGTCGCCTCCTCAGGATACGACCGCCGGCACGTGCGTGAGAAGCCTCACCTCGCACTCCCAGCCGGTGATGCAAGTGCGCTGGTCGGGCGAGCGCCCGGACATCGGCGGGGTGATCTACAGCGCTGGGCGGGATTGTGTGACCGGGCGGCACAAGAGACTGGGCGTTGTACAGGGGTTGCTTTTTTCCAGCTGGTGATTTGCATCGAGGGCAAAGGCCCTCCCTTGTTTGTTGGTACCAAGTAATTAAGAGGTGCCGGCTGCCAGTATTTGGGATCATGAGAATCATGAGAGATGATTGACATGGCTCGTGTGGATGGTTTGAGACCAAGTTTTAAGATGCCGAAGCTGAGGTGGTGAAGGTGTGGAACCCAAAGGATGGATCCATGCTGTAGCCCAGCGGCATTGGGGGGGGCCAATTGGGACGGGCTGTTTTGAGGTTGCCGCCGGGCACGTGTTTGATAGGGTATAGTAATGCTGTTGATGGATTGAACATCCTGGTGTTGAATCTAGAATCTATAGGGCCTGTTATGAACCAATGCTTGGTATGCATGACTCGCTGGTGCCTTTTGCCATTTTTCAACTTCCTGGAATTACTTGGTTCCGCGTGGGCGCGACGTGTTTTTGAAAGCAATTCTCATGCTTTTGCAAGCAGGGGGTGTTTCATTTGTAGTTCATCCAACTCACTTGGGAGGTGAGGTCAACCCCTTGACCACTTAACAAAAAACAAGCTGTTTCACTTCAGCCGGTCTGAAAAAAAGAAACCACCAGAACCACCTGGACAATTGGCCAACCACGCCCTGCCTAGTGGACGAACCTGCACATCTCAGGAGCGAACTCAAAGGCCACGGTCATTGGGTGAACACCTTGGCGTTGAACACGGATTATGTGCTTCGCTCGGGGCCCTTCACTCATGAGCCACAGAAGTTCAAAGACCTGGCGGAGAAGAAGGTGCGGGATCGCATACATGTCTGCATCAATGCGAAGGGCGTGGGGGGAAGATCCCATCAGGGCAATTCTTTGGCGCCTTGTTGACCTTTGAGGGACACTTCCCATGTCCCCGAACCAGGAGCATGTTTATCCTCATGATGTTTGACGTGCAAGCGATGTTGGACGTAGAGGTGAAGTGATTGACATCATGAAAGCCTTGAAGACTTCCCAAACAACCCCTCTGTGTCTCATGAGGGAAGCATCCAAAACTGGCTGCTGGCGTTCGATGTGCCTCTCATGAGGGAAAGCCCAACGTCCATTATTGTTTATCGCTTCTTTTTTGGTTCATTCCTTGGCGTTTGAGTCTAAGACTATATTTAAATATAATTAGGAAGCTTGCCTTGAGTTCGTGCGTGTTGGCCGTGCAAGTGGCGAAGACCTGTTTTGGAGAACTGTGGCCTTATATGGCCTTATGCCACAAGCATTATTCACAGCATGTTGTTGATATCCTGCAAACAATTGGCTGCTGTGTTCACTTGCATCTCCACTTCTTAGAGCGGGTTGCAGACACCTAAACAGCGACCCCAGAGTGGTTTCCCTTGCGCTTTTGGCCGTTCCTTTTCCAGGAAGCGGCCAAGAAGCGTTACGATGAAGCCATCCAGTTCCGCGGCGGTTCTTTCAGCTCAGATCGGATCGTTGGGGGTGGGTTCTTGAACTCCCATGGAAAACCAGGCCATCCATGGGACTGGAATAGTTATAGATACCTGTTTCTTCGCTTACGTGAGTGATTTGGAATGATTTGGACCAACCTCATCCGCCTCAACACTCGACCTTTGCCCTAAACGCCTCTCCGGATTTGGATCTCCCCAATCTCCCACCTGAGGCTTTGCGGGGGCGAGCGGCTTCTCAGTGGCTCGGATGACTTCACTTTGTTCCTTTGGAGACCTGTGGCATCTTCGACAGATTCAGCGTCGCCACCGGCCGATTTGGAGAGATGGGTCAACGGGCCAAACGTGAGTGCCGAAGGTGGATCGTCTTTTGGGAGACCTGCGGAAGAGCTAAGGCGTTCTGTGGTCATAGCCAAAGTTGAAGCTTCTTGTGAGAGTCCAACCGGGGCAATGGAGGGGTGGTCGTGTGGAATTCTGCCTTTTGAAGATGTCAAACTCAGGTATCCAAGACAGCAGTGTGCCGAATGACAGGGCACCAGAAGATCGTGAACCAAGCCACTTGTCAAACCTGCTGGCTGTCGGAGAGTGATTCATTAAGCAGGATCATGCCACGGCTCTCCAATGGGCTACCCTTCAGTCCTTACATGTCCTTCCTGGGCATCCATTGGACATGCCGTGGATGATCCAGGCAGAATTGTAGGTCGAGATACTTTGGTTTGGATGAAGTACTTTCCATCTCTTTTGGTAATCCTTCGGAACCCACCAACGAAACATCTCCAATTTGTATACCACTCCCATGGTAAAAGAGATCATGTTCTCCCCTTTGTATCTCATCGGATAACGTTTGGGCTTTGGCTTTAACAAATCAAAGATACCGGTGGGTTGCAAAACTAAAAAAAGCTGGCTCCAGCTTTCGGAAGATCCAGCTCAGCTCCTGCCGATATCACCAGCTCCCGAGGTGGCCTTCTCACCAGACGGCCGCTGGTTTGCCTCGGCGTCCTTCGACAAGTCGGTGAGGCTTTGGGATGGAAGGACGGGAGCGGGAGCCGGAGCGAAAGGACGTCGGAAGGACTTTCTTGTTGTTTCTAATAGCGATGGCCTCCAACCTACTAGCGATGGTGATGGCCTCCAACCTAGTAGCAAACTATATAACTATTAATTACACCTGTTTTCTGTTCTTAGAGATGGCTTGGAAGAAGTGCTCCTCATGTGCAGTCTAGATCGTCGACACCGTGCCGGTCGCAAATAGAGAACTCGGATTCCCCAGTCTTTTGCAATCGACGAAGGACTGGAAAGTACGTGCACGCCTTCCGAGGGCATGTCGGCCACTGGGCATGGCATACAAGCCTGATGCTTGAGAGGGTAGGACATGGAGCCCATGCCTCCAATATCCTCCAACATTACCAGCTTAAACCATCCCCAGATACACAGCTTACAAATCATTCAGGTCAGTTCCTATAGTGTAGTGTATGAATTTACTGCGACCTGGATGCAGATGTCGAATCAGAAGCCAATGGCACCCTCATAATATGCCCAGAAGTACTCAAGGACCTTTGGGTGGTACATCCCCACAGGGAGGAGCTGGGAAGGTGTTGAGTGGATGTTTGATCCAAAGAACAGATAGAAGACAGATGAAGACAGCATACCTCATGACGAGACGCTTGATACGATCAACAAATTTCATGCCAAGGGAAGAGTCAAAGTACCCAACTAAAACCAGATGAACAAAATACTGCAGGAACAACCCTTGCGCGCACCTTGAACATAGAAACAAGGCTATCCATGTTTGCTTGACCAAGGCACAGTACATTCTCTTGCTTGGGAGCACCTTTCTGAGATAGATCCATTGAGATCAGTGTTTCGATCCTTATGTTTGCTCCAACCACTCAACTCTCACCGTCAGCTGGCCTGGTGTTTTGAGCCATCTAGTGACTAGTGATGTCCAGTGGGCATTTTGCCGGTGGTTTCCGCCGTCTTCGTTGTGAGGTGATGTCTATCAGCTGGCCTGGTCCGCGGATAGCAGACTTTTGGTGAGCGTCTCCAAGGACGGCTGTGGTATGCTGTGGTGTGATGTGCCAGGTAGCAAGAGGGCACCTAGCTGCTAGCTTGCTAATGATCATTGGTCCCAGGTGAAGGGAAGAGGTCGCTTTGCAACTTCATTTTGTGTACAGAGATGGCATCATTATGATTATGATTCATTTCGATGCATTTCGTTTGCCGTATGTTGTGTTGATTTCGGGCTCGAGACAGCTATTGCCACATAGCTATTGCCGATAAGCTGTTGTTATGTGTTCGAGCTGTTGGTATAATAGTATTTTTTTTGTGATGAAGAACTGTAAACTCATTATTATGGGCAACATTCGAACATTTTGGAAACACCTCGTTTTTCAAGCCAAACTTGATCATCCTGGTTCGCCATCCCCCACCGGGCACAGGCAAACTGCTTTGATCCCAGCACCAGGCACCCGTTCATTGCTTCCGAAGGCCGACCATGGCAGACCATCCCCCCCTTTGGCTGTGCAAAGTCCAAGCGTGCTTTGTACCCGCTCCACATGTAATCAGCAATCATCTCCAGTACATGTTGCAACTTTAGGGCAGGTCAATTTGTTGGTTCCTCGGATATGTTTGGATTTTTTTGATTGGGAAGGTGCCCTTGTAGACTATCATTAGGCCCTGCCAAAGTATAAGCCCTGCCAAACCATGGTGGAACATGCACAAACTATTGCAACCGAGTCCAGCTGCAAGATCTTCAAATGGTAGATCATGGCGGAGCACCAAGAGACGGCACCAACAAGAGACGGGCACACTCCGAGTGTTTCGGCCATGGATGGTGAGCTGCACCATTTGGAAGGGGAGACTGACACTGGAACCAGCGCTGGAACCTTTCACCGAAGCGACAACGGGTTGAGGCTTGGCCGGGCGGGCGCGGAAGCAGGGGGTGCATACAACCCCGAGGACCCGATGTGATGAGCCTTGGGGAGGTCCTTGTCTTTGTGAGACGTGGTAGTCACATCAGTCAGCTAGTGGGGATGATTGATGGTAATTTGGTATGGCACCCAGATTCATAGGGCTAACGTGACTGAAGCAGCGACATGGCCGTGGCCGAATTCAGATTTGGGGCGACGCCCACTCTTTGGTGGGGAACTGGATGTTTGGTATAGTTATGTATAGTTAACATCGGATGCTTTAAGTTCTTTGACGTTCTTTCTGTCCTTGAACACATCCAAGGAGGCCAAGTGCAAGAGCTTTCAGTGAGTTGGAGATTTTGCTGAGCATTTTCTGGGTTCCTGCCAGCATCTTCGTGGTAGCAGAGGTCGGTGCTTATGCCTCCTTTCGGAAGAGCTTCTTCGTGGCCTTGACTGGCAATGCCTTCGATCTGGGTCTCAGCTATGCTCGAGTGGTCGAGCTACACGTTTGGGCGAGCATCGCCATGTGGACCTTGGCCGCATTCCAGATCCATCAGAGGACCCGAAAGTGGCAGAGCCCTTGGCTTCATCGGCTTATGGGGAAGGCCATGTTGTTGACCTTCTTCATCGTTGTTTTTCCTACTAGCCTATACCTCTCAGCTCTCCAGCGCATCGACTACCTCGCGCCCGCCGTGGCCGCCGTTTTGTTGGACACAGCCAGCTGCACCGCCTTCTTCTTGTACCGTGCGTGGCGGGTGGCACGCACGGCAGTACCTCATCGCAACCCGAAGTCCATGGCGTTGCATGGCCGACTCATGCAGTGTGGCACCATGATGAGCATGTCCATTTTGCCACAGCGGTTTCTGCAGTTCTACCTGACGATGCATTTGAAGATGTCCCACCAGGCAATATTGAACGTCTATCTTTCATATAGTTATGCACAGTTCATCTATATATAGAGAGAGAGAGAGTTGTGATCTTCTTTACACCCAAAGCGTGAAACAACCTAAAAGGACCTAAAGCCCAAAGACTACAATACTTGCGTGTGTTGGCTCAACTAACTAAGCTAGTTTCTATTGATATCCTTTCATGTTTCGGGTTTTCACCTTCTTTTGCGACTCTCCCAGTTTTTAGGCGAACTACTCCATTTCCATTCTGGTGACGTCCCTGCTCTTCTTCGTCTACGGCCACTTCTTCGATGGTCCCCGGGGCCGCATTTGGGTGCAGTGCATCGGAGCTGAACACCTGGAAGAGGCCTTGGGCCGACGCCAGACCGGATCGGTGGAACGCTGGCTTTGGCGGCTGCGGTGGGTCATCTATGTCGGCGCCTACTACCTACTGAGGAGGAGCCTTCCGTCAGAGACGATGGCCGGCGCAGGTTGAAAAGATGGGAATTCAGCGCCACGATGGTCAGCGCCCCTGCGGCGTCCAGTGATCGGAAGTGACCGGCTTTGGACTCCGGGGAAATCCATTGATGTGACCCGGAAAGGGATGGGAGCGGGAGATTGGTACATGTCGTGAACAGTACAATCGATTTGTGATTATTTGTGTGGGCATATGTGTTGCAGGGGGACACCAAGGGTTTGCATCACTGTAGCATCGGTCAGTGGGATACGGATACTGGATGATACTGGGGTCCAAAATACGCATGCGCCAGTCCCTTTTTCATCCTTTTGCACATCATATATATATATAACTATATATATATAATGTTGATGAATGTTGCCTTTTTGTGCACCCAGTCACGTGTCAGCATCACATTGAGTGTGTTTTTTTTTGATGTTTTCTCCGCCAACGGCCAACGACCTTCTGACCATCGACCGAGCCGGAGCCAGGATTCCACCGCCAAGTGCTGGGACATCGGCCAACGGAAACTGCTGGAGGATTTGCCTGGCCACGCGGACGAGGACGGGTCGAGTTAACGCGGAGCGTGGCCAGGATTTTGGGCGAAGGATTTGGCAGGGCCTTGATAAAGGCTCATGAAGAAGGAAGGTGAATTCATGAAAACATGGGCTGCGGCAGCAAAAGAAACATGTGATGAAAGATGCCTTCTTCAAAGCAGGTAGCTTCCCAGTCGACGTTCCACAATCTATACACTTTTGTAGGCCCGTTTTCCTCCTCCAAACCCGGATCAACCAACGCCCCCTCCACCCAAACTGGCCACTTCACTGCCTCTACCGCCACTTCACCCAAGCGCCGCGAGGTGTACGCGGTGGATTGGAGCTTGGATGGCTCCCGTGTGGCCACAGGATCGAAGGATCGGCTCCTGAAGATTTGGCGCCACTGAGGCGAGACATGGGTTGATGGCACAAATAGGGCTTTCTGAAGCGGATCTTTGCGGGGGCTTTTTGGGCTCATAGGGAGTGACAAGGTGGTAGATTCATAGGGTGATTTGATGTGATGATCCGGCCCAGCCTGCACCTCCACAAACCATCCCGAGCCCTGACATTCCCTAACGCTTGCACTAATGTTTTAACATCTCCAAGCACAGCCTTTGCCCGGGCAAGACATGGAAGCTGAACATGGCAATCTGCGGCTTTTGTTCTCCATCCGTTGAAACACGAAATGAGAGGGGAATGAATGACCTAAAGCAGCCTGAAGCATATTATTTAGCTTGTAGGACTTAGAGTGGACTCCTTGGTACCGCCTGTGGTTGTCCCAGCTGCGGCGCCAGGACGTGTTTTTGACCTCTCAAAGAGGCTGGGCGTGTCTCCGATCGTTTCACCTGATCGTCTCAGCATAGGACCCCAGTCCAGGGCGCCATGTCTTCAGCGTTTGTAAAGACAAGGAACGAGGACGTGACATGCTTTGCTGAGATCATGCCAAGGCCTGAATGTCTAGAAGCATAACAACCTCACCTGGGAGACAACGAACAGGTCCAATACGGAAGGGTTCCTCACACTTAGAAGATCTTAGAAGTACATGATGTCCGGCATTCTCTCCGAAACTCCTGTCCGGGATGGACTGTTCTGACCCTTTCTGATAAGGTCCATCGCTGCTGTTTCATTCAAATCATCTGGTCACCTGTTGTTTGGCTCAGCCCATCTCAGCCCCTTTATAAAGTTGCCTTGCAGTCACAGGGGAGGGAGTGAGAGATGCTTACTCAAGGAAGGAGGACTCCGGACCCAAGCACTTGCTTGCATCACACAGTCAAAGAAAAGAGGACACTCACAAGGAGCGGAGTCATTGAGAGAGATCATTGAAGCCTGGGGCACCGGACCGGGCTTTCCTTTAGCTGGCTCCTGTCGGCCACCATCAATAAGCGCCAAGGGGACCACGCAAGCAGTGGAGTCCAAAAGCGCTGGGCACGGGTTGTTCACATGGGCATGGCCTCAAGTTCGAGGATTGGAGTCAGACGTAAGTATATGACTGAATTATACTGAGCCATACTGAGCTATAGGATCGCATCATATCGCATCACCTGAAAGTGGAGGATGATTGCCACCCGTACCCTCGAAACTTCCCTTATTCTTAGCAAATTAGCCTTTACACGCACATATATATATATATGTTATACACATGTATAATTCATATATATGTTATATATGGTATGGTACCCTCCGGAGCCTGGGTTTTAATTTGTTATTTATTGTTTTGTAAATTGTTGAAGGGTTGGATCTTGCTTGTCTTGGGGGGGGCTATCATGCATGGTTATACAAATATGTATATATATAATATATATATATTGTAATTTGTATACATTTATAGTGCAGTTATTAGCTCAGAAGAGCTGTGAAGACAAATGCTTGCTTGAGGCCCTGGTACTTGCATAGTTTTTGTTTGCATCCCAAATGTCAAATGGTTTAAAATATTTAACACATTTGGGGATGCCAAGAACTCTTAAGTACCAGGACCGGGGGGATGCACAGGAGAGTCCGGGAGAGAGTACCAGGACCTTAGATCTTAGGTCCCAAATGTTCAGACATGTTCAAAAAAGTGTTAAGACATTTTGGGCGGGATAGATGTGGTTTCGTGATGGTTTTGGACGCGGGGGTGCTTGACATTTACCCCTCTAATGGTAGCTTACATGGACATGCCGAGAGGATTTCGAGAGTTGATTTCGCACATTGAGTTGAATCCAAACAATATCCGGGTGTTCATGACGACTATCCTTTCTTTCGCACATAATACACCTTTGTAAGAAAAGACACCCTTTACAAGAGCACTATTGGTCAAAAAGAGAGTTGAGTTAGACATGTCATTCTTTATATGTTCTTCCCTTTATGAGGGCTTCACCCTGTGTGTATGAGCCCCGCTAAACGTCCTTTTTCATTTGCAATAGCCTCCTTTATTCTTGAGTCACAATTTGTGGTTTGCAAGCGTTCTTTCTTCCTGCAAAAGTGAAATTATCCGCAAAACACCTCCATAATTGCCAAATTCCTTTTGTGGTTTCTCCAACCCTTTTAGGTCTTTACTAAATCTAACACGTGTGTGTCAACAAAAGTTAACTATATTGCTGACTTTGAGCAGGCAAACAGTTTCGCTACACAATTGCTGACAATACGAGTGGCACTTATCGATAAACACTTTGCAGTTTCGAGTCCAAGCAGGAGCACTTTAGACAGCCAACGGCCTTGTCATTGAGTCATATTCTGTGTAGCTCTCCTATGAAAGGATTTGAATTCCCAAGTGCTAGTTTGAATTCTGATCGTTAGCAGGTCTCACTGGCTTGCCTCTGCTCAAAATGTTTTTTTGTTGTTCATGTTTATAGTTTCATCCGTTATTTGCAAACATGTTCTTGCAGGATATTGACCATCAATCAAGAAAAACGAGCTAAGCCAAACGTAACAAGATTCCGCATGTTCCTCCCTTGCCTAGCAAACATAATTATCAACATAGATTCAAACAATATTTCTCATTGTTGTTCATAGTTTTTTCCCCTCTGGGCTGCCCAGTTCCATTGATAATTGACCATGTTTTGGTGTTCAGCTTGCTTCCCTGCTTAGA
>CAXAMN010001725.1:46427-71438 GCA_963970005.1 Durusdinium trenchii | reverse complement strand
TTTCGCGACCCCAGCTGCGACTTCTGCTTCCGCCTCTGTCCATCGGTCGAGTTCGCTTAGCCTCGGATCTGGGGGATTTCGCAGACTGCCACGGACCTCCACGGCTGCCTCAGTTTGGTCGATGACTGATCGGACTGCGGCACTCGGTGGAGTCGAAAACACGTCGGAAAAAAAACGCAGAAGAGCAGACACACGGGTCATGTTTCCTCATCGTCACTATTCATGTTTCTCGATATTTTTTGGTACAGTTGAGGAGCACTCGCAAACATTTACTCCGTCATGGATTTGTTTGTTTTAGGATGTTGAACGTGATGCCCCGAGCACGAGTACAATGTTGGTGACTTCTGAGTCATACATGATCCGTATCATCTACAACCTTCCGCTTGAAGGTCCGGATGCCCTCCCAAGTCACAAGACAGACCTAGAGTTACCTACCTGGGAGTTCCAAACACTGTCCAATTTGCATCCCTTAGCAGAAATCATGGAGTAACTGTGGGATTGGAGCGAACGTAGGGAGAGGGTGTTTAAAGCCTGCATAGATTGCTCAACCAGCCGGAAGTTCAATCGGGATTTCAACAAAGGTTACATCAAAGTCGGAAGTCGTTGAAAGAGGGCGTATGAAAGATTATGAAAGTTAAGTTCATTCCTTGTGTTATTAGTGTTGCACAAACTAAGAGTTCCATTTTCCCAAATCTAATCCTTTCAACACTGTGTTCTTTCAACACTATGTGCGTGTCCAGAGCCTCCAGTTGGCACCCCTAGATTTAGAGCAGATTTAAGCGCGTCATTGACCAGAATTCCAAGTGTGAAAACACAGCATGAGGTCGAACTCCCTGCTAGTCATACCCCAGACCTTTTTTTTGATCAAGCTTCTTGATGGCTTTTGCTGTATCAAAGGATGTTGGATGTACATTGCCATTCTGGCTGAGCAGTTTGTCGACCTCTTGAAGTCTTGACCAGGCAGTCCTTTGAACGCATCTCGCCACCGCCACACCCGCCACACCATGGTGCGTGTGTTCAGCTTCAGTGGCGAAGTGGTTCTGAACCGCACAGAGGCGCTCAGTTTGGAAGAGCTCTCGAAAGAGGCCAGGGGGATTGGCTTTGTTGGCTTCAACCTCTTCAGGATCTTCAGGAACACGGCACAACCCTCTTGGTGACCCTACCAGATCCTACCAGGGGGAGCTGGGCGGGTGAGGATAGCTCAAGGCATACTTTATTGATTAAGAGGACACTGGCAGGTTCGTCCCCAACACCAGGAGCCAAAAACAAACCTCCCCAAACACCTTTTCCAAGGATTCCACTGCTTCTCAGCGATTCCGATGGAACTTCTAATTAGATTAGACGTGCTGCTTCAAATTCAATGGGTAAGAGGGCCAAGGATGAACATGTTTGCATTGATTGTTTTCAGAGTCCAGGTGCCCCACCTTGAGATCCCATCCGCATCCATCTGCATCTGCGGAGATTTCCTTCCTTTTACCATGAGCCACCACAGGTGGCTGCGGCTGTGGGGGCGCATTGCCGCCTGATCCGCCGCGACGGATCCGAGTTGACGGGTCCGAGCTCCGCACTGATCGAGGAGGAGGAGGAGCTCACTTGTGTCGTCAGTAGCGTCGAACCGTGGCTGAAGATGCTGGGTTTGCTGCATGAAGATGGCACAGCCTTCTCAGAGTCATGGCTTTTTAAGCAAAGGATGTGGTGGGAGGTGGGTGGAACGGATGATTTGCTGCGCCACAGGATGGGGAAGAGGTGTGCTTTTTCCTTCCAGGTCACGGCGTTCCTTCCAGACCTCACAAAGCCAAGGTTGATCGGTAAGTCAGTGAAAAAGCTATTTGGTCCTTTGAGGGGCCCTTTCCTCACGTCGGGCAGAAGGATCGGCAGGATCGTAGTCCTCTTTCAGATCGGTGCGTTCGGAGCTTGGTTCGGTTCGCGGCGGTCGAAGAAGCGATGAGGAATGACGGGCCTCGGGAAGCACCTGGAAGACGGAAGACCAGGCTGCCATTGACCGGATAGTGGGTTTGTTCCACTTCCTATATAAAGAAACGATCAGCTGGACATGTGTTGGTTTTGTATTTGTTCTTCAGGAGTGGAGTGAGGACCACTTCACGCAAAAAGACCCACCAGCTTCATCCCCGCTGCACGGACACCGTCGGTGTTGTCGGTGGTTTTTCTCAGGAGACCTTCAGTCGAGAAGACTTGGAGACCATGGGCACGAAGCTGGGGCGTACACTCCTGCAGGTCGCCTGTTTACATGGAGGTCCAGGACATATGGAGGGATACCTTCGAATCCGTTGGCCCTTCAGTGGTCCTGCACCCAAGAACTTTGCCAAAGGCTACATGGAGTTGCTTCCCTCCAGGGAGATCTTGCCAGCGGGCACGCGTGTGCGCATCTCTTGTGCTGCTGGCACTCATGGTGAAGAGGGCCTCAGGACGGCTGGTATCGGTGCGCCAAAACCGAAGGAAACTGCTCTAAAAACGGTGTTTGGCTGTCTCGTGGGGGTGGTTATCCTGCCTGGCCAAGAGGGATCCATTGCCTGTGCCTTTTTTCTACATCCGATGTAGAAGTCTGGCGCCTGGTGCCAGAACATCGGGTGTTGGATCATGCTTCTACATCAGTGAAACACACGTTCATACCCAACAATATCCAACAAGTTTATGCTGGCTTACATGTGGACCTCAGAACTGCTCAGTTCCTATTCTGGTGTGTTTCCCGGATTCGCTGACGTTTTCACCAACATCGCTTGACATCCAATGACATCCAGGAGGCAGCTTTGCAAAAAGTGTGGGTGCACTATGGTGCACTAGCTTTTGTTTGATTTAGAATTATCGAAATGCTGCCAATCAAACAAGACAACACATGACCCAACCAAAAACTTGTTGGACCTTCATGGTACCCCAGATCACCAATGGATTCTGTTAGGAGGTCAGGGTCACCGAGGGGGGGGGTCATGTTTTTCGGATGAAACCACCAACCAGATAGAGGTTGCCTGTTCGTTACCCACTACGGATGCTGTTCGTGGGTTGGAACTGGTCCAGGGGGTCGGAGGTCGTTGATTTGGGTGTGTCCCCAAGTGCCATGCCCAGTTCCTAGCAGTGCTAGGACGCACACACAAGGACAACTCAAGATGGGACCTGCCCAGACCTTTTCTAATAGTCCGACTGTTCGATCTGCAAAATCCCTAGAGGGAAGCCACAAGCTCAGATTCATTGCCAGATAGTCATGAGATGAGCCGATGAGCACGATGCAAGAGCTGCAGGATCCTCGAACTTTTGGTCACCACACCACTTTGCCTTCTAAAACCTCCAATTTGAGAGACCTGACTAGAGTCCAGTTCCTGTAGAAGAATTCCACTTCAAGCACCTACAATATATAGAGATGTATAGAGCTCAAAACAGAACTTGCCGGAGAGTTTGAGTGCACCTCGCTTCGCTCTTCGTGGAGGACGCTCTCTGAAGCGATGACCCTGCGTAGCTTGGTGGAGCTGCGACGCGCGAATCCCATCAGTCGCGAGGAGAAGGCGGTGCTGCTGGCCACGCCCGAGGCAGTGGAGAAAGAAGCTGAAGATGTGCTGCGAAATCTGAAGGTGTTGGAGTTTGAGCCACAGGAGGTTCATTTGCAGTTGGGCTATGACTCTTGGAGAGGAAATAGGAGGATTTTGGAGAAGATCGCCGGGCCGTGTTAATGGATATACAATGTTATATATATATATTGTTATACTATCTATATAGGATTGTGTGTGTGCTTTTGGGAGAACATCTGAGTTCACAGAAGGGTGTTACTCGTGAGAGTTCAGGGTGTGCATTGGAAAACCGCCTTGGAGGTCAAGAACTCTTGAGGCACACTATTCCATTTGCTCAAGCTACGTGGACGTTCCCTTTTCAAGCCATATCATGACATTAGATTGAACAAAGCATCAATTATGTCAGAAACCCAGGTCCTTGACGCAAATCCCGAGGAATTCTACAAGGAAGAGGACTACCTGTGAGAGGGGCCACACGAGTCGGGTTGATTACCCAGGCCGGTTGAAAAAGAATTGGACCGTCCGCACGGTCTTGACCTGGCCAGCCGGCTCGTTGGAGGTTGCGTGACGTGGGTTTGAAGGTTGGAGGTCTGGTGGAGACTGTGGGCGTTCTGCAGGGCACGGGGTGGCAAACACCCGGGAGGGTCTTCATAGAAAGACTGACATGTTTGTTCAACAACTTCCTCGACTAAGTATAGTAAGATTAGTAAGCAATTTGGAAGGCAGCTGTAACGTGTGCTACCATCCATCCTTCCATGGCACCCACTCACGCCCAAGCTCCAACCCACCCAGAAGAAAAAATTGTATTTAATATAAGTTAAGTCTTTTAAGTGAGGTAGTTCAAACTCTGAGGAGCCTCGTGCACCCACAACCTACTCTTGACACACCGTGCCAAACAGACATAAGTAGCTCGAGGAGATGAGGGGAGAAGCAGCATTAAGGAGGCAAGGCGCAATCAGGCTGCAAAATGACAGCCAAAACTGCCCCTGCCCCTTGATCTTTGAACCGCAAGACCGTTGACTTGGACTCCGCTTCGACTGGAAGTCTTCACGCTGGCGTGCTCCGGTGGCACCACTTCGACGGTGGCACCTCACCGACCTGCCTGGCTCCGTTGAGCCCACGGACGTCCGCCCGCCTGTCCTGTATGCGGGAACTTGGCATGGTTTCGTCATGGAAGTGCCAGAGCAGCTCCAGCTGACCTGGGGAGATGTCTTCAGCATATCTCAGCAGTTGCTGGGACATCTTGGGAGCATGGGCGGGGGACAAGTTTCCAATCATTCAAGGCGATTGTGGCATTTGCGTCCAATTGGTGTGCCCAGGGTGGTCAAACCGCCCGCAGAATTGATAGAATTTCGGAAAAGCAATCCCCAACCAAACAGTAAATGTCCAGTTAAAGGGTTTTGTGAAGACTTGCCATGTTTTCTTCTGCAGATTTGGCACAGACACTGCTCGACCAGACCTAAAACAGTGTGACATTGCCAAAGGAGAAGGGCAAAGGCTCGACTGCTTCATGGGAGCTTCAGTGACAGAATATTTGCTCATCAGTGAGGCAACTCAGCAGGAGTAAGCATCTTCGATCTGGAAGAGCGGCAAATGCCATGCAATCTCACAGATGAACCGGCAACAGGGGCACCAGGAATGGGCAAACCAAAACCGAATATAACGTATGGCATGGGTAGACAGGGTTCAACCAGCTTCAGCTGCCAATTCCTTGAACCTATGGTTTGTGCGTGGGGTGGGCCCTGGGGCATATTCTCACATGGTGTGGCTTGACCATATTTGGGAATCAGGTGCTATTTGTTGGGGATGGCAGCAACCTGACGACCGCAGCGCAGCAGCGTACGCGTGGACGATACTCTCCTGCCATGGTGAAGGTTCGTTGTTGCCGATCCAGGTGGGCGAAGGAGAAGGTCTTGCAATGATCACAGAGGTAGACCAGGACACCCGATTTAGGATAGTACAGTTGCAAATGCACGGAGTCAATTTTAACCACCTTTGGTGTTCCCCTTTTTGTTGAATTTGGTTGAAGAATATATTGAATTAGGGCCACGAGATAGATGAATCATGATGAATCATAGAGACCAACAGCCAGATACTCGTACCAGCAACCCCTTGATTGAAGGAACATGACCATTGGACCCACATGAGGCTCAAATTGCTTGCTCCCAGGGGAACCATCCTCGTGCAACTCATGCGGGACCTTCGTTCGCCGGTGGCGCAGGTCTGGAGCGTCCACCTCATGTGGGGACCTGGTGCTGGCCGAGGCGGTCTGGGACAAGAGGTGGCCCCCTCCCCCGGTGGGTGGCAATGGTGTTTCTGCTGCACAAGACGACGAAAAAGAAGGTCTACTCAAACAGGTGGGGGTAATTTGTGTTTCATCCTCTCTCAATCGAAGAGTGCATTCTGCAAGCAGGGCAGTGAGACTGAGCATCCCTGTTCCGAAATGTTGGACGCCGACATTTGCTTTCAGGATACTCCAGTGGTGTGCCCGACCGCCATGCCAAATGGAGAGCCAAGTGCAGGACTCGGTGTGCCCGAGAACGGTGCTGAGATCTCGGGCGGAGGGCCACGGGGAACGGGGCTGAGAACGGTGTGAAGCTTTTTGCGTGGTCCACGTTGGGCTGGCTGCCTGCGCTCCAGCATTTTTGATACCTTAGTGACACATGTTTGGTGACTTTAGATACGGGCACTAAAAAAATAGGCCCCGCCTCAACTGCCACTCCTAAGGCCTCTCCACAACTGCCTTCTACGAAACAAATGGGATACATTGTTTGACTTAGATACACTCCTAGTGGGCTGTGATTCTTGAGTTTGGCACCCGCGTCGGTCAGCTCACCTGCTCAGATTGGGTCGAGACTTTCTCCTGGCGATCGAGCAGAAAAATGCATCTCTGGTGAAAGCATGCCTGGAACAGAAGGCCGGTGGCCGTTTTCAGAGTTGCAGCTGTGGCCGTGCGTTTGGGGGAATCTCTTTCCGGTTGCCGTTCGTGAAAATATGTGGGGGCATTGTGTTCACCTTCCAAAAGAATGCGCGCCACCTGAGTGGAAATGTGTTGTATTTGGAATTCAGGATGCCTGCGTGGTCGATCCTGCCTCTCCTTTGCCCGAGTCGGTGAAGAGACGGTGAATGGAAGAACACATATCACCACACCACAGTAATCATTGGGAAGAAATAGATACAGCAATCCTGACTGCTTTGGAAAGCCACGGAGAGGGATGTTGTGTGCCCAGCTCAAGCGACCAGCAGGGCACTTGCTGCCACAATCTACTACAGGTGCAAGCTTCGGGCGTAGTTGAATGATCCAACCAACTGCACCGGGGTGATATTGTAGTGGCGCACTGCCTGGGTGAACAAGGATCTATATAATTGAATCTAATTAATTGCTGTTGTTTCTTTCAAATTGGGAAAGTGTTCGATATGTGTGGTTGCTTTGTTATTGTATTCTTCTTTTTTGCTTGTTTGTGTTTTTCTTGTTCTTCAGGCTTAACCCGCTCGTGCCGAAACATCGCCCCCCTCATCCAGGCGGAGCCCGGCGTCGTGGATGTGCCCAGCGGGCGGAGCGCCCTGCACTTGGCCGTGGCCACGGGCGACGTGGAGGTGGGGATCCTCCACGGCCAAGGCGGCTTGTGGGGGCAAATCAAGAATGAGGTGATGGTGTATATAGAGGGCTGATGAAAAAAACAACACAAAGCAAAGTCAAGAGGTAGCAAACAGGTGTAATTACAAGCATCGCAGTTTGTGCCATCATGTGCCGGTGTGTCTTTGATGAATCAACCGTCTATATGGTGTATGGTGCCTTTTTGACTTCTTTTGGCAAGTCATTGCTTCAGTCGCTTCCGGGAACGTGAGGACGTGACGGGAAGAAAAAACAGAGGTCCCAGATTGGGATCGGATCAGGTTACAAGAGAGATTAATAGTGACCTTATGGATCCTTATAGGGCCTGTCACCTGAGGTTACCCAACTGTGATAGTCGAACTAGGGTCCTTCAACCTCTGTTGGTTTAATAACTTCCGAATTGGTTGAGTGGAGTCAGTGGAAACAGTGTTTCGACGATGGGTACTCATTGTACTCATTGTACATTGCCCACAGTAATGGATACTCGATCACGGATCCTTCAAGTCATGGTCTATGGGGGGGGTGTCAAACTTGTCCCTCTTGCAGATAGTTGGGCCGAGGCCATGTTTTTCGAGGAAGCTGTTGGACCGCCTGTTGCTATCGCGCCGGACAGGTGATGAGTGAAGTGCTTCACTCTTGCGCATGGGGGCTCAGCGCGAGCCTGTCAAGGTGAGCTTAGCCAAAAAAACAAGGAGTCTAAAAGTTGCCAATCAACAAATGCCAGACTCTCTTCCAACATCCACAGGCATTCCAGAAGGCACCTGCAAAACCACCAAAACTTCTTCAACACCCTTCCGAAGCAACAGATATGTCAGATCCCGCCTGTAACTTGATCCCTCCAGTTCGACCTCTGTGTGACCGTCGCTCTTCGCGGGTCGACGGGGATCAGGTCCGGTCCAATGTCGACCTGACCGTGGAAGACGGTGAGAACAAAACACCGCTGGATGAAGCCCTAGAGGCCCAAAGCAGACGGGTTTGGGGTGGGATTTTGGGTGCAGGTGATGTGCTTGATGTGCTCGGCATGGAAGAAACGAGAAGACAAGAATCAGGAAAAACCATTTAAACCTGTCGGCAGGAAACAAGATCCTAAACCAGAGCTTTCGTGTCAATATATTGTATATTGATACCGTCGGTAGTGGAAAGTGTTTCATTGGTTGGCGAAGAAGGCTGTTAGGACTTTTCATGCCTTGCGGCACCCTGTGAATTGTTTCGGGGTGAGCTGGCGGATTGAGATCAAGAGAGTGTTCACCGGATTTGTCTCATCCATAGTGTTTTACTTAAAATTGAGGTTCATTGATATGGCTGATATGGGAAGTGCTACACGAGTTCTTCATGTTTTCGATGTGAGGTTTGAGGACACTGATGCAGATCTCAAATCCTTCCTTGGTAGATCCATCCTTTGGCCAGTCCTGGGAGCAGATTCATTCTACACCTGTCTAAACCACAGTGCGAGACTGTCTCTCAAGGTTCGAAAAAGCATGGTTTCGGGGGCCTTCTATCGGCTATTTTTTGTGAGGTTTGGGATCATCAAGAATCAACAGGAATGAAGGATCACAAGAGTTCCAACTGCTCGCTTTGTTCCAAGGGATGGATCTTTACCGCTCCTTTGAGGTCAGCTGGTGCGGAGGGGCGCTGCCAGCGAAACATCTTTGGGACAGGGGTAGCGTGTTCTTTCTCAAACCAAAATCCTTGACAAGCAAACGCAAAAAAAAGGCAACAACCAACAACCAACCGGCTAGCCAACCAGCCAACCAAACAAACGAACAAGCAAACAACTGCGGGATGGATGTGACTGACTGCAAGGTCAGTCACATCAGCTCCTCCTCAATCGTTTGGCCATGAGACATCCGATGGTTTCCGGGGCCGCCAGGTGAGACAAAGTTTGCACACCTCTGGGGAGGTCATCATTCCACTGCTTGCAGCTGGGAAGGACCCTGATGTGTGCTGGGAAGAGTTCTGAAAGATGGGGATCCACCGGTACGAAAGCCCCGTGGACTTGAAGTAGGATGTGTGTGTGGTATGTTCTTTGGAACAGGGATGCTGTGTCATGAATGTGGTGGGTGCTTCTGGTTGACTGAAGTGGCCGGCTGAAGATTCGTTTGGTTGACGCCCTGAGTCTCCAGGAATTCCTTGAACAATGGCTCTGTCCAGTGGAGCAGTTGGCCAGGCAAATCAAGGCACAGAAATTTGCCGATGCGCGGCTTGCCGACCGTGGCGGCCATTTCAGCTGTTTGGAGCCTTTCCTCCCAAAGATACACAGAAGTCTGATAAGGCCTATGCTACCCCTCGGGACTTTGCCCAAAGATCCAGCTGTTTGGACTCCAACCAACCCCCGGCTCCGCCCGCGGGTCTCGGAGTCCGAGACCTCGATCGAGACGAGGAGGCGCCGGAGCTCCTCACCGAGCTCCAAGGCTCCGAGACGAAATGGCGCCAGGCGACGGCCACCCCTGGGGCCCCCGGAGACGCGAGAGGTCGAAAGTGCCATGTACTGCTCGAAGTGCACTGCTCTACTGCTCGAGAGAGAGATGTTTTTCCCTGTTGGCTCGAAGATTGTTTGTTTGTTTTTGTGTTTTTTGGGTTCCAGTTCTGATAGGCCTAAAAAGATGGGACATGACGGTGAATCGGCTGAGATGGTGTTCTCGCACGGTGAATCGGCTGAAGCCCGCTGCGGCGTCCCGATGTCACGGGGGTGAGTGCTGGAAGGCACTGTCGGCGCTGTTGGATTGCTGTTCTCTTCCAGCCTCTATCGTGGAAGGCTCAGCATAGCCAAAGCACAGTGAGGCCTTTTGAGGCCCGGTATTTAAACAGGTCACCACGTGTGACTTCTGCCTCCAAAATGGGTCCTCCCATTGCTGACCTGAGGCGCAAGAGCGCGCCCTCGAGGTCCTGCTGGAGAGTTGGGTACGCTAGCGCAGAGAATCTGAGAAGGAAAGGAAAGGGGTGGTTCCAGATCAGCTGAAACAGAGCGAGAGAGAGAGAGAGAGACAAATGGGTTTGAAATTGAAATAGGCCCCCACCAATAGATTGCGGTGTGTTGCCTATTTAATTGCTTTCTTTTAGGTATTCCTATTCTAATGCACACCGGAATATCCAGAGAGCGAGAGAGAGAGAGAGAGAGACGGCCGATGGCTGATCCTTTTCGATCCTTTTCGTACAGTAGGGTTATGTTGGGTTACAGCCATTGTTAGTTCAAGGAGTGCGCGGCCAGTTGAGGAAGGCAAGTGCCCCTCTCCATCCAGAACCTGTTGGTGTCCTAAAAAAGTCCAGTTACCACGAGTCCACAACAAGCGGCTCTAAGGTCAAATTCATTACACTACATTGTAGGCGTAGCTAAGTATCTTGTCTTAAAGCTCGGCAAAAGAACCTTCCCATCAGTTCCCATCAGCCTGTCTTAAAGCTAAGCACTTCATATCAGTTCCCCCTACAGCGCTCGGCACCGTTCCTCGGGTGACCCACTCCGCCCAGTGCTTCACTGGCGCGCACGGAGGGCCGCCCTCGAAAGTCCAGGTGCGCAGTGGGCGTCTTGCATGGTGTGGGACGCGGAGAGTTGAGAACAACAAGGGTTTTGCCATAGAGCCTACCTGCTTATACCCTGCTTAGGATTTTTTTAATGCTATTTACACTGCGAGTAAAGCCGCGAGTCATGAGCATGGAACTGGAAAGCCACCTGTTTGTAGATGAAAATGATAATGGCTTTCCAGTGGCCTAGTTTCTATGATTATTTCGGGGAGTGGAGGGGGTAGAACAACCTGAAGATTTGAGATCTCCCCGTGCTCTAAGCTTTTTCTAGCTTGATTAGCCTAGTGGTTTCTGAGACCATCACCCCTAGTGCCCTAGTGAGCCAATTTGAAGTCACCCTCCAACTTCACGAACGGACAGGGAGAAAGAGAGAGAGAGAGAGTAGCTTCCTTGGCCCCCAACTTCTCCCAGAGAAAGAGAACAGCTCCAGAGGAGCTCCGCCGGGCACTCTTCACTTGTGTGGCCAAGAACCATGCGCCGGGCGTGGTGCAGATGCCCAGCGGCCGTGTTGGACTGTTTGGGCCAGGAGAGGTGTAGGTGTGGTAAGTTTCACTCTGAAACCAAGTCCCAATTTATTTCAAATGGTTTGGAATCCATAGGCAGCCATGTTTTCAGGTGAAGCACGTCAAGGCCATGGGATGTCCAGACATAGCGAGACATGTCTCCAGCTTCGAGATTGATTGTGATTCAATTCCCATTGTTTTTTTTTTTCTGGATCGGTACTGCCAGTTGTTGAAGTCGAGACGTGTTTTTTTTTGCAAATAGCAGATAGAAGGTGATGAGCAAGCCAGGAAGTCGATACACTATAGCGTTTCCTTGCAGGATAGAGTGTGTTGGAAGATGTTTTCTAAATGCATGGTTTTATTCAATGGGCTTGGTTTACTCAGCGTTCACAGTGTTTTGATTGCACAAGACCTACCGCAAGGAAGTTGGCAGGCAACCCATAGGTTGTTTCTAGAGGTTTCTATTATAGGCAGCCCATAGGTTCCCCTTCATCTTGGGATTGTGGGTCTCATGTCCAACCCTCCAAGGGCTTATAGGGCCAACCCTCGGAAGCAGGGTCCGCGTGGAAACCTGGCTTCCGCTGTGAAGCGGGCACACTATTGAGTGGCATGAACTTGTGCCAGATGAGGTGTGCCCTTGGGGGAAAGCTTGATTGGGCTACCTTCGCTGGTGCTGCCGGTCTGCTGCTGGTTTTCTGCTGCTGCTGCCTTGCTGCTGCTGGTTGGCTACTGCCGCTGCTGGCGGTTGGCTGCTGTTGGTTTGCTGCTGGTTGGCTGCTGCTGCTGCTGGCTGATTGCTGCCGGTGCTGCTGCTTGCTGCTTGGCTGCTGCTGGTGCTGCTGCTTGCTGCTTGCTGCTGCTTGTCGCTGCCGCTGCTGCGACCTGGGCTACAAGGCCTACTCATTTGCTGCCTGTCATTGTCTTGCACGCCCTATGATTATAGCAGGCTTCTTCCATTGCAGACTGGGCATTGGAAACGTGATATCAAGCTTGGTGGCAGGCCTGTTTGGTGAAATGCGGTGCCCCATGCGGAAACAAGTATCGCAAGGACGCTGCCGTGACTTAGTCGTGGCGTGGTGTCCCAGTTCTTGATTGGTTGCCACAGCTGCATTGCAAGGACTTTTGTGTTTGGGTGTTAGTGGGCATGGGTCTTCTGGGCAAACGTGTTCATCTCGCCCAATACCTCGCCCACATCTCGCCCTCTATCTCGCCCAACCCACCAGGCACCAGGACCTCCAGAGGTGTGCGATGGGGATTGCCATTGTCACAACACATATGTGTATATAAGCAAAGGCCTTTTCAATTTACATGGCCCCCCAGGCAAGGCGCGATTTGCAGGGTTCATGTTTTCAAGCGTTCATGTTCACATTTTTCGCAGGTGTGCCATGCGGAAGTGTGTCCTGCACAGTCGTTGAAAGACAGGAACGCGCGCACACAGACACCAACGAAGGCAAAACGCAAGCTAACCATTGTTTTTTTGTGGTCTTAGCTTACTTCTGGCAGAGATCGGAAGCCGATGTGCCATGGGCCATGGCTATAATGTAGGATTTGCTCCTGTGATGTGGGATTGGTGAAAACGGTGTGCCATGGGATGATGTGGTTTCTAGCCTCTGCTGGTTGGGTGCTGCTGCTGCTGCTGCTGCTGCTGCTGCTGCGCTGCGCTGTTTTGCTGCTGGTGGTCGGCTGCTGCCAGTTGCTGCTGGTTTGCTGGCGCTGGTTGGCTACTATACTGCTGGTTAGCTGCTGCTGGCTTGGTGCTGCCTGCTGTTTGGCGGCTGCTGGTTTGTTGCTGCCGGCTTGCTGCTGCTGTTTGGCCGCTGCTGGTTACCTTCTGCTGCTGTTGGGTTGTTGGTGTTGTTTTGCTGCTGGTTGGCTGCTGCTTGCTGCTGCCGCTGCCGCTGCCTGCGCTACAAAGCCTACTCATTTGCTGCTGGCTGTTGTTGCACAAACCCAATCATTGTGGCAGTGTCCGGTTGTAAGCTGGGCTTGGAAAGCATGGTTTTGGCGAAAACTAAGTGACTCTGACTTAGTCACGGTGTGGTGTCACAGAATCGGTGTGCCATGGGGGTTGGATCATTTCAGCCCATAGGAAACCTTAGAACCCATCAACGTGTAGAAGATTGAATCGCAATGGAATGGTGTAGGTTTAGAAACAATCTAGGCTAGGAGAAAAAGTGCTTGTTTCGAAGCGGTGTGCCATGGGGATTGAGAGAGGAATACACACAAGAACGCATAGATATTTCTGACGTTTAACGAACCGTTCCATGCTGTTTGCACTCCAGGTAGAAACTTAAAGCTGGTACCAACATGTGGGTCAGAATCGGGGTGCCATGGGGATTGGATCACGGCAACCCATAGATAACCTTTGAAAACATCAACATGTAGAAGGTTGATGAAGGTTGAATCGCAATGGAATAGTGTAGGTTTAGAAACAATCTAGGAGAAAAAGTGCTTGTCTGGAAGCGGTGTGCCATTTTGTCCAAGTTCTTACATTCGTGGGGTAAGCGGTGTGCCATGGGGGGTGGGTCAAGTTCATGTGCGATGGGGTAAGTTACCACGTCGGGTAGCTCTCCAACTTGCGTTGCCATTGGGATTTGCAGTTGAAGTTTTTCTCTTTTTGGAATGGTGAATCTGGAGAACCTTGTTCTGTATGTAGCGTTTACAATGGGGAAGGCCAGCAGTCTTGACTTTAAGTACTGACTTTTGCAAATCGGCGTTCCATGGTGGTTTACTATCCCACATGCAAAATGTATTAACTTCAACGGGCACCAGTATAGGATGCCGCTTTCAAGGGAAGATGCAGGATGTGGATCTGAAATTTCGACAGTATCGGAGCCTGGAATGGCCAGGTAAAAGCCATCCATGCATGAAGATTCATGTGCCGGTGAGTGTTCCATACATGGATTGTTTGGTGAAGTCGTGTTCTGATTGCAGTTCTTGTCATCATGTATCATTCTGAAATCATCCATCTTGCCGCTGGTGTCCTCTAGGCGGCCTACATCCATATGACGCTGTGATGCCTTTGGCTCAAGAACCGAGAAAAGTCCCAAGAACGACCCGGGCCCAGTGGTAAGAGCCATCGCCATGCCGAAGTTCTATTGTGACTGGGACCGCAGCCTTAGCCCACGATTCTTGCGTTTTTTTGGGGGTGTCACGTCCTTTTGTGCAAGTGAAGAAGGTTGACATTGTAGGGATCCTATAGTAGGCTGTTAGGCTGTAGGCCTTGCTAGCTTCCGGCAATGTGTGTTGATCATCGCTGGTCGCCCGATTTGTTGATCGCAAGCAGTGGCTGCGATTTGCGATTTCGTATATAGCAGCTCCGCAGTTCACTGATCCGATGACTTCATGCAGTTCACATCTCCTTCTGCATGATCGTCCACGTGTTCCCAAAACTGGTTTCAGAGAAAATCTACAGTCAGCAAACCCAGCGTGAAAACACGGATTCCTATAGGAAAAAAGGTATAGTCCTTTTTTCTAATTTTGGGAACACGTGGACAACTGGCCCCTGAGGCGAATATTGCGACATGTTCTTGACCCACAGCGGTCTAACGGGTCGAAGACAGCATTTGACCGGACGACGCCACATCAACAACAAGTGCCTGGGACGAGGTGAAGTCTATGGGTTGTTTGGAGGGTTGAAGGGGAGTAGCAACAACAAATGCATGCAAATGCAACCTGCTGCCCTCAATGGAATGGAATTTTGAAGAATTTCTTATATTCGGATGGTGCCAAACGCAAGAATAGAAAAAGAATGCCAGACAACGTTGAATGGCCAGTCTCAGCCTTACTCTTTTTCGATTCAGTCAAGCACGTGAAGACCTGCGGCAAGCAGGGGCTATTTCGAAAGGGATTTTATACATGAATAACAAATTTAACTATTCTGCTCACAACAATCCCATTTCCCATTGAACTCGAGATCCTGAGGATCGAGTACTATCAGATGTTGATCCGGGAGAAGGGCTTGACGCCACCCATCTATCCTCCACCCCCAGGCGGGCTGGGATGACTTTGACAGACTTTCTTGTCCAACGTCTCACATAGCGACATATAGTGCTCACAGTGGGGTGACCAAACCGCTCTAGCTTGACCTTGATGTGGCCCACTCTATCAGCTCCTTCTACGTGATCTACGTGCTATGTGGCCCAGTTTGTGAACCATGAGAAATCTCCGAAAGGGCTGGAAGGCTAGTCATGGCTAGATGCATGGGATGAATTTCTTTTTGCTTGCTCAGCTCGGTCCAAAACAGTCTCAAAACCCTTGGGCAGCACGCCCATCCTGCAGGAATGGTGTTGCCCATGCCCAAGTTGCCCGCGACGGCAGCCCCGAAGCCTGCAGCGGCTCTGCCAGGCGGACAGTTGACACTTCGTATCTAGAATCTAGAACTCACGTGTTCTGGCACGAGGAGGGTAAAGCAACTGAATAAACAACGAACTGGTGTAGTTGCAACAGTTTGTTTGTATCCGAACCATGGCCTTTAAGATCTTTCAATAAATTTGTGACAGAAAACTTGGATTCTGATTCCGACTGTCACAACCCAAATTGAATGAATTACTGTAAGAGTATTGACAATATCGACATCATGGGTTTGGGCATTTGGGGTTCCATCATATCGCTTTCGACGTGTAGGCTCCACGCCCTATGACATCCGAAAAGTCCAAGTGCGGCTCATTTCCATCCTGTCTCAAGTTGAGATGTTCACTCCACCTCCAGAATGATGATCATCACGTGAGAAGTGTCTTCAATCAGCTCCCTTGCTCCATCTTGCTCCAACCATCCAACCACCCAACTTCAGCCTTAACCCTTCGTCCATCAAGAGCCGTCTCAGAGCCTTCTCGAACAACCATGGAAGTGGAGCTCACCCCCTTCCTTCTCAGAAGAAACACATCTCAGACAGCTCCTCCACTCCCTTGGCTCTCGGCCCTCGTGGGATCGGGTCCCAAAGCTCAGGCCTCGGCCTGCCTGGGATGCTGCCGACCATGCCCAAGCTCCCGGGCGTGGGCGTGGGCGCAGGGATCCCAGGGCTTCCCACCTTGCCGGGGATGCCGGGGCTGCTGCCTGGCATGCCCAAGATGCCGGGTGCAAGGCCTTGAGCTCCTTGGATGCGACGGCACGGGTGGAGCCTGAAGTCTGTGAGACCCAAAGCAGATCGAAGGGTGCAATGGGCATTGGTCTCCAAATGGACGATGAGGTAGTCTATGGGGTGACTTTTCCGACTCGTGGACTCGCAGTTTCGAGTCGAAGATAGTGGAAGGCAGGAGAGAACTCAGCAGATAAGACTACTCTTCCGACTCTTCCTGCCTTTTCTTCTTGCTTGCGTCCAGCACTTGAACAAAAGGCCAAAAGGCATGGCTTGCCGGTCCGGCCATCAATTCCGCGGTCGAAACATTTGCGGTACTGCAGGACTTGGCTTGTAAGCAACGTGTTGCTTTTCCAGATGACTTCATCAGCCACTATCTGAGGATTCATGTCCGGTTTCCAGTGTGGCAGCCGCTCGAAGGGGCTGTGGACAGCCCAGGCAGGGAAGATGGCTGGATATAGCTGGGGGCCTCCCCAAACAGATTTAAAAACTGAAGCCTCCAAAGACGAACGTTTATATCCGGAACATTTGGACCCTCCTTATACTAGTAGAGCAAAAGGAGGTTTTGACAAGAACGAATGCTGGTGACAGCGGGGGCACCAATTCCCCAGATCACATGGTCCAATTCCAACGGACAGATCAACATCATTCAACATCCCCAGCAGTCGACTGCTTTGTCCGGTTTTGGAATGTAACGACCTCGGGTGTGGGACACGTGTTCGGACCTCTCACAGACCGTTCGGACCGTTTGCACGGCGCGTGCGGAGCGGGAGGCGAATAGCAATGAGCTGCAATGAGGCGATCAGTATAGCAGTTTTGTCGTGACTGGGCCACGACGGTCGTGAAAGACCCCCGGTGGGTTCGAGTCCCGGAAGAACGGCGAAGGCATCCTGGAAAAATGAGCGCAGACAGTGGCTGTCCAAGCTGGAGCTAGTAGCACATGAAAAGCACATGGAAAGAGTTATATAGTTCAGCTGTTTGAGAGTCTTTTAACGTAATGGTGCTTGTGGAAGCTTATTATTTTGATGGACAGCTCATGCATCGTTCTTGTCCTCTCATCCACACAGCCGATCCGCCTTCCGAGGAGGCCTTAGCCTTGGCGAAAGCAGACCTCAATCGCCTTGACCCGCGGTCTTGCAGGACGATTGTGATGGTTCTGGTTTACAGGGGATTGGACGGGCCGACAAGGGTTTGACAGTCCACGCAGTCCAGACACATACAATCACACACATACATATATATATATAATCTATATATATATACATTAAAATATATCTATAGTGATCTGCTAGCAGTTAGAATACAAAAAAAAAAATTAGTTGCAGATAGACTACGCAACATCAATTTTGTTGGAAAAAAACACGTCAGAGATAGAATATGAAATTCGCAGTTAGAATATGGAAACATCAACCATGAAAGCTAGAACATTGCATTCACTGCAAACATTGATTTTCCGTGAACGTGAATAATCCATTATATATAGTATGCAATTATTTGCAGTGGGACACGTGTGTGAATGCGGAGAAAGGCTGTTGTTTTGCCATATGTATATATATATATTCTGTTCATCGTTGCCCATTGTTGTTTGAACAGGTGTTTCTTCCTATTTTGTTATAGTCCTTTTTGAACAGCATATCAAATTAGTGCAGATAGAATACATTGCCACATGGCTAAAGGTCTAAAAGCATGCAACAGTCTAAAAGCCAAAAGGCCTACCAACAATGAAGCAAGGGTTTGCAAATGGTTATATACCACATATTCTATCTGCAACAATCTCCTGGCAGCCAACAATGCTGGCTTGCCCGGATATGCAGTATATTGTTTTATACCCGCTTCCTCGCCCAATCTCCTTTTTCTTCCCCATCGCAACTGTTGATTCTTGCCATGTGCTTTTTGCACGCTCTAGTTCAAATTCATGGATTGGATATGCATAGATCACCTCATGCCGATCAGGATTTGGCCAAAGTGCATCCTCTAATCCTTGTGGGGCAACTCAGCAGATCGAGCCTCACGAACCCTTTGAAGCTGACCTTTAGCAAGCCTATCCTTTGGTGATAGAGCCAAGTGATCTAACAGCATGAGCTCAATCACCCGGAGCAACGCCTGTCGTGGCGTGCGTCCAGAGGAGCCACCAAAGCGCCGGCCATGAAAGGTTCCTTCTGAAGCGCGGGCCCTCCATACTTGTCCACTTGGATGGACCCCGATGGCGCAACCTGGAGGTCGCTCAACCAAGCCAAGCTTCTGTAGTTCCTGATATTCTTCCCGTTGTTCGGAAACCCTCGCACGAGTGATCTTCATGTCTTTGGAGGCTGATGGCTCCAGCTCATTCTCATCATCTTCTGAGTCAGTGTCTTTGACAAACATCCAGCCGCTATGCAATGCTTGATCAAGTTCTTCAGACTCAGAACAATCATGTGCTTCAACCATCGCTCCTGCTTGCTCTAGTTGGTGCCTCTCTGCCGCTTCATTCTCATCATGGTCATCAAACTCATCGTGGCTTGCAGCCGCTTCGACGTCCATGACTCCAGCTGCAGGCAGCTCACCTCTTCATGAACAAAGACTTCAGAATCATACAAAACACTGCAGATAGAATATACACTGACAAAGAGCTCTCTCTCTCTCTCACTATATATACGCACATCATTTAGAGATACATCCTGTCCGTACAAGCAAACAAATAAAACAGAACATGCCTGGAAAGTGATCCACTTCCATCGGTAATGGTGCATCAGGAATAGCCTGACCCTTCATGAGCTTGAGCAACCATTGCTTGCCATCACCGGCCTGAATCCAAAGATCTTGTGGATCTGTGGCAGGATGCACCATCAGGAGCAGGCAAGTCTTCTTGAGGGTCTGCAAGTTCTTCCGTGCCACATTGGTAACAACAGCCTTTCTCTTCTTGTCCAGCACCAAGACCCTAGTTTCTTCTGCTTTCCACTGATCATAGGATCTTTGAGACTTGGGAGGCAAAGAATCCTTTCCGCGTATCAAGCGAGCAGCCTTTCGTCTCTCCCAAATTTCATGCTCACGCTTCCATGTCAAAAGGATGTTGTCAATCGGTAGCTGGAACCAATCAGGTAGAGGAATCGGTTCTGAAACTCCATCTGAAATGGTCCAGAAGGTGCATGACTCTCCTTCAAGAGTCTTAGACTCCGCTGCTGCAACAAGTGCAGATTCCTGGGCATCACCAACCTCATCGGAAGGGTCTGGAATTTCATCCAGATGGTACAAGTCATTCATGCGATCTGGCGTGCGCTCCATAGCCTTTTTAGCGGCCTGAATGTCTCCATCAAAGTGCCAGGTTGCTAGCTGTGACATTGTGGTGAAGCCGCGACTCAGCCAACTCCACATTATGATCTTCCCACCCTGGTACTCCCTGAGCATCCGCAACGCCCACGCATCACAGCGGAGGCTTCCTTCTTGAGACAGCCTTGGCTGTACAGGTGCACATAGAATATAAATTGATCCACCAGTGACAGTATGTGCACCTTACCATACTAAGCGAACTAGCTTCACACCATGTCTGGTTATGTATACACAACCCGCAGACACACATATATATATATTATACTACTGTACATGTATACACACACGCATAGCTCCACAACCTAAAGCAAATTTGTAATTGTCCTATATCAGTTCAATCACAACTAAGCCCTTCACTCAAATCGATAGTTCCCATCCACTGAAATGGATAACTCTTCAATCTTCATCCGCAGTCGGGGATTGTCACCCATGCCAGCTCTCATTCTCATTGCTGAACGTCGAAGGCCATGATAAAACTGGTGGAATCCATCATTTGGACCACCACATGCCCCCCAACCTGACGCGACATGATCGCAAGTAGCACAGCTTTTTATGTGGTGTATTGTATATATATACATATGCAAATATATATATATATAATTTTGTATATATATATAGATTTGTTTGTCGTGCATGTTGTATTTTAAATGTTTTTCCAACTATGTCAGGAGCAAGAGGCTCGTATGGGCAACATATGCATGTGTATATATATATACACATAAACATTGCAAGTTCCACTCACCCTGCCTGCCGGGATGGTCACATGCTCCTCACTGCCGCCGTGAATGAGGATGCAATTGTTATTGCTCTCAAATCTTTCTCTAAGCTTCTTGAACGTAGCGCTCCCATGCTGTGGTGCTTTGTCCATCATGATCATGGCACGAGCTGATGCTGGAAGATCGTGCTTCATACGCTTCCGCCTCAGTTCAATTCCCAGGAACTCCAAGTACTCTCCCAGGTCAGCAGCTGTCCACATATGTGAATGGCTGTTGTGGCGGGTGGATATTTGCAAAGTATTCTTCAGCTCCTCATTCATGCTGTCCACCACTTTCTCAGACCTTACTGTACATGAAAAACGCACACAGAGTAGAGTAGGGCTGATGATATTCTATCTGCATTAAACTGATATGCATCTCAAAGAAATCAACAATAAGCACATCCGCTGACATAATACAGTGAGCATATATATATATATGTGATACGCAAGTCATTACTCCATATACAACCTCTATATGTATAACACTATGTCCTGGCCGCCAACAATGCTGGCTTGCCATGATTATGAACCAGCTGCATATATATATATATACACATATTGTAGTGTCCTTCCCCAAATGGGCTTTGGCTTATATATATATACACACAAACGCGTATAATGAACACACACACAGCAAAAGCAGCAAACCCCAGGAGATCCATCAATAACTGAGGATTCTGCACTGATCCTGGCTGTATGGTCACCCAGGCACGCCCAAGGTCACCATCCGCCCAAGACAATGTTGTCAACGTCCTTGCTTGCCGTGCGTAGTCGACTGGATTCAAATTTCCAGCTGCATCCAACTGCATTTTCTTGCAATCGTCCTTGGGAACCACCTGAGCTTGCTGTCCACAGCCAGCCATGCCTAGGGACTCACTGATGCTGGCACGGATCTTTTGCAAAGACCGTTTCCTGTAGTCACTGTCCACGATCTGACCAGCTTGGCTCTCATGCTTGTGCATTACTCTCCGCGGAGCCTCATAATGCACACTCCAAACTTGATCAAAGTTGCCTAGCAATCTTGGATCAATGCGCTCTGTTTCACATGCAATGGACACGTAATCGCGAACGCTTTCCATAGATGGGTGTGAATAGTCCAAGTGCTTGGATTGTTTGGTCACTGATCTGCCACGCAGGCCAATACGGTTGCACAGTCTGGACACAGTAGCCCTGGATGGGATTCTCTCTCTCTCCCTCTCCCTTTGTATCACATATATATACATACCACTATATATAAACTATATATATATATACATACACGCAAGTACAATTGAAATCAACGTATGCACAGTACAACAAAGAAAAATCATGACAAAACATAACTCTTTACTTGATACATTCAAGGTTCTGCATTGCCTTTGGATGTTTGCTCACATTCAATGGCTGGAGGGCTTGCAGCATTTGCTCGGCAAGGGTAGCTGCATTTGATGATGTGGCCTCCTTGTTGCCATCAGAATCAGACTGCTGCAGGTCTTCAAGCATTTGCTGAACCTCATTGTGAATCTCGCTGATATGTTCATTCCAAACACCAATCAATATCACAAGGATATTCTCAACCAGCTTGATGGTGACCTCCTCGCCTGCATCAAGCCTCTCCAACACCAAGCAATCAAGCGCGCGTGCAAGAACATCAGGAACTACATGTAGACCATCAGATGACTTATGATGGCTTCCTGTCCACTTTGTGGTCTGTATGCCAAGAACGTTTCTGAGGTTGTTTGGAACCTCTGCTCGTTCCCTTGCAATCTTGGGGGCATGCTGGACTAAGAGATCCCACTTTTGATCCGTTCGCTGTCTCTTCCACTTTGCGAAGCAGCCTTGATAACACCCAGCTCTTCGTTGGGTGGTGAGGATATGCTTCTCTGGATGCTTGATGGCAGGGTCGGCACACACTTTCTCATACTCCTGACCAAAAAATAAAGATCTTTCCAACATATTCTATCTGCACTGATTTGTTAGTAGCGTATATATACAATCCTAAGAAACAATGATATATACAATTCCAATTTTCCCAAGAATTCAGGTGCATACATAACAAACAAACGAAGAGCGCCAAGTCCTTCAGGTGCTCCATCTTCATCCAAATGGAGATGCTAGACTTCTTTCCTTCTCTTGCCACCTTTGCAGCCTGGGTGTACTTCCTCTTTGGACGACCTGGCACGCCTCTACCTGTTAAACTATTCTTCTTGGCATTGTTTTGGCGCAGCCTCTCCAATTTCTCTTTTCGATCCTTCATAGGCTGATCATCTGCTTCTGAGTTCATATCATCCTCATGCTGCACTAGCGCTGATTGCACCTGTGACTGTGGCACTGACACGGCTGCAGGATTGGTCTTGCCTCGCGCTCGCTTCACTACAATGAGCTCTTCATGTTTCCTGCCAATCATGTTATCAGCCTTGCGTTTCTGCCCAGCAGGCAGCTCAACCTCAGCAACTGGTCCCTCGGCTTGCTTCAACTTCAATAGTTTGCTTTCCTCAACAGAAATGTCATCTGAGGAAAGCGCTGAAGCTTTGCGCTTTAAATCGACTGTCCAACTGCTCTGCTCATCACATGCACTGTCCCCTTGGTCGATATCTGATAAACCACCCGTTTGGCTTCTTTGACCCAATGGCTTTATACTTGGGGCACCATCCAAGCATCCCCACCCATGACTATGGACCAGCGAAGCCAGAACTCGTGCTTGCATGCACGTTGATGCGAAAGCGTTTCCGGCCAAATCTTGGGCTTCAGCGAGATGTGTCAGAGCTTGCTCGACCGCTGTCGGGTTTGCAAAATTGTGAGGAAACAGACCTTGTGCCAACCACATCTCCTTGACCGTCACAAACCTTTTCATCCTGTATGAATAGATTGAAGGACAGGGTCGCACACACGTCAAAGCATTCACTGCATATTCGGGAAGCCGTCCGGTGCTGGTAGAACAGTCCAAGAAAATGTTCTGGCTCTGAGATTTCAAGAGAGTCAGCTCCAGAGCTTCCTTGAGCTTTGTTGCTTGTCTGTCAGTGGAAAGGGCTTCCTGCGGCAAGGAATCATCAAAGAGCAAATGGTCTGGTACGTGGACGTCTGATGACAAATCATCCATCGTGCGTTTCATTTTGGACGCGTAGTCATTTGCATCCTGACCATCGCATACATCAATGGAAGCATAGACCCGGTTGCGCCGCTGGGGCAGCAAATATGACTGCGCATCAACCTTGCTGTACTCAAGGATGTACCCCATTTCGAACAAGTCCTTTTCCATCACCTGCCAGGGCCAGTTCCTGTGTGATGTTCTTTGTATTGTATATATATATATATACACAAATATATACACATAGGCACATCAAATAAGTTGATGGATCGTATCTAGAAATCATATTCTATCTGCACACGAAAAGGCCCAGAAGAAAAAGAACCAACACAAAGGCAAATAATCATTTGCCTTGATTGGTGGAGCAACCTTCACGCCGTTGACCTTCCCCGATTCAGCGACTCCAGTGACATTCTCAAAGAAAATCATCGCAGGGCTTGTTGCTCTAGATGCCTCCAAGACTCCATGAAGATATGTGTGACCTGAAGAACCCTCTCCCGACTCATAGCACTTCAGGAATGACTGCCGGTCCTCAAACATTTTGGATAAGTTCTTGCACGATGGACCAACAAAAAGGATATCCACATTGTTTGGTGCATTATGAACATGACCGCAGGTGTAGCAATGGCCGGATCCATCCTTGAATATGCTCACGTCTTCGAACAAGTGAAAATCTGGCTTTGATCCAGCAGGCGTGTGAGCTTCCAGAATGAAGTTTCGTTTAAAGGGGTCAATTTCCACACTGAACCCATGCCGGATGCGAATGTCCACCTCAAACATTTGGCTCAGCTTCTGCATGGTAGCCTGCATGATGCTAACACAAATGTCTGTACCAGAGCATGTGCTACCAATCACCACTTCACATCCGTCCAGAGACTGAAGTCGCTCTCCAAGCTTTTGTCTATCTTGTGAGGACAACCGATTGACAAAGAACTTGCAGGTTTCTTGAAGATCCAGTCCCGGCACATCTTGATCTTGGTACCGTGCTAGCTCGCCCAATTTCACCCATGAACTCCTTCCTCTGAAAGGCGGCAACATCAAAGGAATGTCAAACTCTTGCACGTGTGTGAATACCCAAGAATATAGAGGTTTCTTTTCTTCCAGAACGCGCTTTCTCCACGCTGTTCTCTGACACGGGGCGGCCACTTTGAACAAAGGATGAGATCTGAGGCTGGCAAAGTTATTGATAGCGGTGATTGATTGAAGCAAGGCCCCAACTATGATTTTGCTTTGTTTGGCTGGATCAACAAAGCATACTTGAGTGTTGTCCTGTAAGTTCTGCTTCCAAGAAAGCAAGATCATAGAGTCTTCACGGTGTTGTTTGCTCATCATGTAGGACATTACCTCCTGAGAGAGTCTCAACACAAGATGCGGGCTGTCACCATCACCACTATCATCACAAACATGTTCTTCCTCCCGATCGTGGTCATTCTCATCCTGCTCCAACAATGCCGGCTCCGTCTTGACTTCCTGCGTCTTCGCATTTTGGTCACCCTGCTCCTCATGGAAACAGTTGTTTTGCAAGAGTCGTTGAAACAGCCTGAACAATTTTTGTTCCTCAGCAGTGGTTGGTTGCTCTTGTTCATGGTGGCTTGTTCCATCTTGTGGTTCATGCTGGCTTGCATTGCTTGCTTCATGCTTTGCTCCA
>CAXAMN010001725.1:28926-46417 GCA_963970005.1 Durusdinium trenchii | reverse complement strand
TCAGGAGCTGCTGCATCTGTTGGAGCTTGTGCTTCCGTGATTGCTGCTGGTGGTGGTGTGCTCTTTTGGAAGAGGTTATGCATGTGTGCTGCAATGGCCGGGATCATGAAAGATTCTTCATCTGCTGCTGGCTTCAATTTGCCAATCATAGGCTCAAATACCCGTGTTTTGCCTTTGTATGTGGATGTATCAAAGAACCTGTACATGTTTGGTGCGTTTGCTTTATTTGCTTCATCTGCTGAGCAAGCAGTGATCTCATGTGTCAAAGGTGTGCTGTGACTGAAATGATCTACAGCGCCTGGCAGTTGAATGATATCATGGCCTGCAGCTGCTGCATTTGGATGATGTAGAAGCATATCAAAGTGACTGTAGCCCTTATCGTCCTCTGATCTCAGCCATTGAAAGTATAGATGAACATCGGGAGTGCGATTCATTCCGTGCACCGCATCTTTTGGAAAGTCTGGTGGCATTGTCTCCACCTCATTGACCCACTTGTAGGCCTGCACAGAGGGTGCTTGTGTATATATGTATATGTACACGCACGCAAAGCTCTAAGGTGTGTATATAGTCACACATATGTACAGGGAATGTGCAACTCATGATGCGCCAAGCAATGGTTGATTCTAAATATAAACTCCGAGTTCTCAACAAGGAGGTGTCTTTCTTTACATGTATATGAAGAGATGCACTTAGAATATGAATCACTGTATATATGTATAACAACCAGCCTCATCTTCAATGGTGACGCGAATAGCCAAATTCAGTTGCTGCCCAACCGAATGGATTTGAAACAAATCCACGAAGCCATTCTGAAACAACATGCGCCCATCCATATCACTTGCTGCCATTTGCATGAGTTCCTTTGCTGCAGAGAATTCTTGCTTTTCCTGGCGTGGGTTGACTGCAAATCCATTCCGGTATCTAGGAACGCTTTGAAATGTCTTTGGCTGCAGCCCTGCCAACACTGAGTGCCAGAAACAATATCCATCTGCAGGGACTTTGTACTTCTTGAATGGCAGCCAGTCATGGTTGGACTGCTTGGAAACGTTTTGCAGCTTCACTGCAATCTGTTCTTGGATTGCACGAGTGACCAAGAATTTTGCAGTGTCATCAAATGTGACACCTATCCTCTCCAAAGCAAAGACCTTGAAGTCAGTGTCCTTGCGTCGGTTTTTGTTCTTGTTGTTCAACTCCACATGAACAAAGCCATTGGGGCAGTGCTCTGCATTGAACTCCCAAGCAGCTTCGACTGAACCTGAATGACAAATCAACAAAAGCAAAGGTTTGCTGGCCTGCTTTGACATCAGCAATGCCATGTCCTCCTTGTATTTGTCATGATCATGGTCTTTGCATGCATCCCAAACGACCAAACCCATCAGCTCAAAGTTTTGATTTGTCCAGCGGTCCATCAATTCCGGGTGACATAATGCGTTCTTAACTTCGGAAGCGATGCATACCTCATGGACAATGTCATTGGAGCCGGCCATGATGCCCACATCCTTTGATGCACTCACGATTTTCCTCCCCACCAATGCTTGCACTAGACCTCGGTAGACAAAATATTGGCTTGCCAAAGGTACAGGACCATGATATGCTTCAGGTTCAAGAAAGGCCGCAGTCACATCTTCGGCTTCCACAACCTTGTTGGCCTTGCTCTCTTTGGCCATCTCATTGGCAATGTTCTGTAGGTCATCCTGGGTGGAGATCTTGGAAAGTGATGAGATCATTGCCTTTGCTGCGCATGCGTCCTTGCATTTTGCTGCCACAGACTTCAATGATTTCCCAAGAGAACCGTCCTGCGGTGTCAAAAGAATCTGTCGCGGGCTTTCTACCCCAAAGAGGTCCTATATCAATACTTACATATGCCTATATATATATACCTAGAACATGATAATATGAATCATGAAACCATATTCTATCTGCATTCATGAGATTGCTTTTTGAATGGCCCCGTACAAAAACATACATACATATGTACAAACAAAAATATATGCTAGGAACTACTGAAGCAAGCTACTAGGAAGCTACTTGCTAGCGGCCTACCCCCTGCTGAAGATCCGTAGTATTGTAGACTGAAGCTTTCCAAGCTGATGGAGAGTGCCAAATGAACATATGAGAATATGAAACCTACCTCCAGGCCCAATATCAATAATTACATATATATATATAAATATATATATATATATGTACCTAGAACATGAGAATGTTAAACTGTATTCTATCTGCATTCATGGGATTGCTTTTTGAATGGCCTCGTCCAAAAACAATTACACTCATCCCAGGGTGCGTGGCGCTACTAATAGAGCTGGCCCACACTCCATTTTCCCATCTTCACGCAAATGTCTTGAATTGTGACATGCCTTGCTGTACAATATCACTATTCTAATTCTTCTACTGTACCTTAATCTCAAGCTACCTAGGGAATACAGAATTTCCCATGCTTGATCTTCCAGCCGGACTGCATCATCTTGTCATACACAAAGTGGTTCCTGCTCAGTGGTTTGATGGACCTGGAACGAGAAGTCTCAACATACTCCAGCCAGAGCATACAGTGGTTGCTCACTTCAGCGTCAAAGTCTGTCTTCCACTCCGCGCTGGCCTTCCAAGATGAGATTGGCCTATCAATGATGTTGCGGCCAAGTTTTTTCTCCTTCTTGATGACAAAAGCATAGCGCTCCCGGCCCCCAGCACTGTTTGGAATTGGTGTGGCCACCCAATTCCCCGTCTCCTCATCTGAGGTAATGATGTAGGTGTCTGGAGCGGCTGGGCTGTCCATGGCGGGATGGCCAAACTACAAATCAAAGCCAGTTCACTTTGGCAGCTTCGCGCACTACCTATGATTGGAAGCAATCCAGCCACAAAAACTTCTACAATAGGTGATTAGATTTGGTTGCTTTTTGGAGTTTTTGTTTGCATTTGGCACTTGTGCGTATGTATATATATATATATATATCTACTTGTACCTATCTAATGGTCATTTTGGGCACATGTGCTGTTAACCGCGGCTTTGAAACCTGAACCCTATTGTGCAGCAGTGTGCAAAGCATTATAGTGGATTAATGGTATATAGATAGTACAGACCCCAAGAGAAACCAAGCGGGTCCTTCTCAGATTTGTATTTGAATATATATATATATATGTATGTGCATTTACAGGTTTGTTCAAGTACACATGCAGCCAGCAATGCTGGCTATCTACCCGCACAGCCAGCAATACTAGCACCTTTTTCAATGCAAGATTCATGCGTCTGGTTGGTTTTTCTTTGATTTGCTATACAGTCCCTTTAGTGTTTTTCTTTTGATTTCTCTTTGGTTTTTTAGATCCTTTATGCGGCGCAATTCAACCTCTTTTGGGTTTGTAATGTCTGGGCTCCACCGTCCATACCGCTTGCGGTTCTGGTCAACAGCTGCGTTTGGTTCAGGCTGGCTTGTAATAGTTGTTTCAGGCTTTGCTTCATCAGCTGCTTCGCGAGCTGCTCCCTCTGTTGGGGCTTCTACTTCCATGCTTGCTGCTTCGGGTTGAGGGTTCTCAGGATCCAAGCCCCCCGCTGTGCCTTCATGCTTTGCTTCATCAGCTGCTTGATCCTTTTTTGCAGCGGTTTCATGTTGTCCAGCAAAGGATGCCGTTGATGGTGCAGGTGAAGGTCCACATGGCTGGATTGATGAATACAGTGTTGCCGGTAGGGGATGCGCAGACTGATCCAGTCCTGCATCTGCTGCTCCTGACTGCACAGAAGGTCCCGTTGATGTAGCTGAGGTTGCCTGTTGGTGCTGCGCTGGCTGACCCAAAGACTCACGCAATAGCCGGTTGAGGCATTCCAGTTGGATGTCGGACAATCGCTCTTGTGGTTCTCTTCTCCATGGCGGCACAGCGTTTGCCATGTAAATGGTATAAATTGCAGCGTCTTTATTTGTTAGTTATTTAAAGTTTTCATGTGCAATGTGTGGCCGACCAACCAACCCATGGAAGCACATTCTATGTGCACATTCCCCGTGTATATATTATATATTGCTGTGACTATGAATGAGCAGCAAACTAAAATGCTTCATTGGACTAGTTCCTGTCATTGATAAAATTGATGAGCAAAGTTCACCATACATAGTGGATCGTATGTACGTTTGTATGTATGCGTGCTGCTTATCATGGCTTGTTTGATTGAAGATTTATCTTATGAGTTGGGCCAATAGCAAGCATCATATTCTATCTGCATATCCTGGCTGCCAACTGAGCTGGCACATCCAGAAATAATGTGAATATACACAATGCTTATCCGTAATTGTTAAATCATCCACACGTGTGAACAAACAGTTGCAACCAAGCGGGTCCTTATCGGCCTTGTCCATTTGCTGAATCCAAGATGATGCATCTTTAAAAGATTTGAAGCATTGCTCCAGCTTCTGCTGTTGGCCCTGGAAGATTGCCTTGAAGCTAGAGTCCGAATATTGGATCGATGATTTGTCCAGCAAGCTTTGGTCAAGGGTGTCCTTGCACATGTCGGTGATGATACCAGCTTCCACGGAAGAAGAATCACCATTGTCCAGTGAACGCTGAAGTGCAACACGTTGAATACCAATGCTCTTCTTAGTAAATCCCTTGGCCCCGTGCTGGTCCAAGAGGCCTTGCCGTTCTGCTGGCTTGCGTTTGTAGGAATCAAAGTCCACCAAAATAGCTGTCGCTCGTTTATCATAGGACAATGCTGCCTTCAAAGCTAGATGGTAGTCCCCGTAGACATTGAACTGAAAATTTCTTGAGCAACCAGTGAAGCTACAATTCACACGGATGTGCTTCTTGAAGCTGGTCATGCCCTTTGGAAGTGGCTCCTGCCGGCATGATTTGTTGCAAATTTATTCTAGTGTTTCTATATTATATCTACTCAACTCTTTGTTATATGCATTTATATATAATCTATATATATATAGAAATTATGCACCGGCAAAATTAGGTTTGGCATCAAGCCTTGTCGTCGTCATCATCATCATTCTTTGGTGATGGCGGCGGATCCATAGGTGCTGGTAACGGCGGCTGTGTGCTCTCATCTGGCATCTGCCGTTTTCTCTGACGGGCAAGTTCTTGCGGACCAAGCGCTGATTTAGCCTATAGCAGAGTCATCGAATTTGCAGTCTCTATAGAATGAAACTCTCTCTATATATATATATATATCTAGACACGCCCAAAAGGAAAACCTATTCAAAAACGTGCAGATAGAATATAAATTCATACCAGGCACAAACATGTCCGTCAAAAGCTTTGCATCATATGACTTCCTTGAGTCCCCCATCAAGGAAGAGTATGCCGCCTCAACTCTGTCAGCGTCAGCGGAATTGGTATCGATAGATGCCAGAGTACGATCGTAGCACTCTTGGATGATCGACCCTGGTACAGCGGAAAGCTTCATGATCCTCTGAGCTGCAGTGCATCCTGCATCACCAGGCCCCGGCACCACACCCATCGCATCATAAGCATCCACTGCACTTGAAATGTTAGTGCATAGGTACCACCCCGACATGGCAGCAGGGTGCAGGTCAAGAAGAAACAGAGTTTATACCAAACATGCAATGTATAGTATAGTATATATATACTATGCATGTGTGTGTGTGCTGCATAGATGCATCTCTGGTTGTATGCCAGTACATTGCTGCCACACATGCTCCGGCGCATGTGTGTGTGCATACATATATGGTTGGTCAGTTCTGAAGACATGGCTACACGTGCGTCCATAGCGTGTTGTTGTTTTGTCATCATCTTGATGACTCAAACTGCCGCACAGTTGCATGCAAACATGATTATGTCATTGCTTTGTTTCATCTTGACACCTTCAAACCATCTGAACATGTCTTCATGTGATCTTCTATTTGTATATTCTATCTGCACTGCAAAGGCTTGCACTTAGAATATCCTCAAGTACAGAAAATATATACATAAACAAGTTAATATGAAATATCATTTCAAAAGTATCAATTAGTCCATATTCTAAGTGTTGGCAGTTCACTATATAATACACACATACTTCAACCTGCTGAAATGGAATGTGATTTTGTGAAGGTCATTGATTTGCTGCCAATGATGCTAGGTTCAATATGATCATATGGTTGATTATTGTTGATCTGTTTGAATTCTCAAAATCACTGGCCCCTACGCCTTGTTGTTTTGTGAGTTGTTCTCCAGCAGAGTTGCCACTGCAGGCTTGAAGTTTCAACAGCACCCTGCCAATCGAGTGCAAAGTCCGTCAGCGACAAGTGGAGTTTGTTGTGTTGGTGGTGTATTTTTGTGTGGCGCCCTCCATGTTGGGAGCCGAGCCACCTAAGCTTGCAAACGGTTTGGAATACCTCCCGAGACTGAAAGACCTTTGGGTTGAGCCTTGAGTGGCCTTGGAGTTCAAACGCACATGGAAAACCGACGCATGACTGGGTCCTGCCAGTGCCAGAAACAAAAGACTGGAAATTATCGCTTGCCCTATCAGATCCTGGAAGTGTTTAATTGTTTTGTGTATAAATATATATATAAATATAGTGTATAAAGGTTGTCTACGTACTGCATGGATTGGTCCTCTTTGCCCAGTTCGTGGATCTCAGATTCCCAGTCTTTCTTTCCAGGACTGCGATGGAACTGTCACAGGTCCGGTAGCACCAGAGGGAGCGGCTTGCCCAGCGGTTTGGGGTGTTCTCCTTCCTTCTGGTTTGGCCGGAGAAACTGCTGTTGTCACCTGCAAACAGAGGAAATTTGAGAGTCTTTGTCGGGAAGAAACTATGAACAGACCTCGCTTAGCGCGAATCAGGCAGTGTTTTCCATAGGCCACTTCGCTGCTAGCTCCTCTCCTTATCCACAGGGTAGGCCCTGTTTGTCACGCCTAAATGCCGACGGAATCTCCTGGCATGTGTTCCCAATCCGCTTGGACTGCGCAGTGATGTACCTGTGATGGGTGTTCCCCGTATCCACCACCCAGCGACTGTTCCTCCCACAAATAATAGAAAACACGATCTGAACGGTGACTTGGAGTGTTTCTCACCCTTCCTGTCCTCCATCCCCTCTCCCACCGGTGACCAAGCTCAAGCTCGCCATACCAAGCTGGCCAGGCATTGCTCCATCATCCAGTGACAGACGTCTTGAGGTGGCGACGGGGCGGAATCGATCGAGGTGCGTCACAGGTCCCTGGCGAATCTGGCGTCGAAGAGTCAATGACAAGTGAAGTGAGAATGAAGGGTTTGTAGATATTTTAAGTCGGGTTGAGTTCCCCAAATCTCATGACCCATGAACGAGTGCAACAACACCATAGATCTTTATACAACATGGGAAAAATACATTCAGACCAGGATTGTTTTCGCACCGTGCAAGATTCGCAACATCTTGCCCCGTCAGAAATGTAATTCGTCCATGGGCTGGTCGCCAACTCACAGGACAAGACCCCAGGGCTTCAAACATCGGTTTTGCACACGGCTCGTGATGTATAGTGCTAAGCACCTCCTCTTCGTCTCTTCCGATTCCTGGCCGGGCCAGCGGCCGGGCCAGCGGCCGGTTTGTTTTCTTGCATTTTGTTCGGACATGGATCTCATGCACATCCGATGGCGGTGGTATTTGTTGAAAAAACTGGTCCACACCTGACCCAGCTGAGTGCAGATGAATCCGCGGGCGACGGCGACGCCAGCCTCACCTCAGGCGACGCGGGGCGTCGTCCCGGCGGAATCCTCACTTCGCAGAGTGGGCGCTCGGGGCGCCTGGCGACTTCGCGCGGCTCCCGCGCTTTCGGTGCGGTGAGCGTGAGCGACGCTCGGTACTGGACTGAAGGTGCCTAGGTTTCCGGACATGTGACAAGGACTATAGGTATAATGGTACCGGTGCAACCGATTTTCCGGTTTTGGACTAAGTTTCTTTCTTTTTTGGTGAGGTGCTTGTGCGTGGCAAAGGGCATATGTCCTATAGTTGTTATAGGCATTTACAGGCATCTTGTGTGATTGTAAATGATCGCTTCCTTCCTGGGGCAAAGTGGTGTAACCAGGGAACTGTTGTTTGCTAAGCGACTGCCTTCTCATGGGTTTGCTAACTTGACAGTTCAACCCCCTAGCCATCGAACGGTGGTGCGTTGCTTTCCTTTTCCCACTGAGCTAAGGCTGTGCGTGGCAGCAGCAAGAGGCGATGTTCAAGGAGAGATTTAGTGCTCACTTTTGCCACCTTTAATTAGGATGACTCACAGCGCGCAGGAGCAACATGTAGCAACAGTCGTTGTTGGTGGCGGCATCACAACTGACATAGTCTGAAAGGCCTTGCTGCCGCGGAACTCCATATGACATCATGTGACATCCCACTGTTTTCAACGATCTTTCTTCGGAGTTGCCCAGTGCACAAGCCTTGTCTCTCAACATCACTCAACTATCGTTGTTGGTCGTTTTTCACCGCCACCGCCCCCTCAGTGTTTCTGCCTGGTTTTGGTCGCGCGTTCTTCAGACACCCGGTCGCCGGGATCGAAGGAGTCGCGCATTGGATCGAACAGGGCGAGGCTGGGCCAACAGCCGCCGTTCCTGGGGTTGCGTGCGCATTTTTCGGTGAGAGATGCTAGGCCCGGATGGCCCCGGTGTTTCTCCGAACTTGGTGGAAGCCTTCAATCCAAGTTCATGGTTTGGGAATCAGTGGTCCATATTTTAGTAAATGCACCTTTTTTCAATCTTCACTCTTGACTCTTGCTCCTTAGGGGAGACAACCTCCCTGAAACAATCATGGTTACGAGGATGGCATGGCCCCAAGGACGGCCATGTTCCCAATACCATCCCAAGACCATCCCAGGGGATGCCATCCACGTAACCATCCGCGTCGATGATTCTTTCAAGTTGATCCCCAAGGTCCGACCGCCCCTCAGAAGGTCTGACCGCCTGCCGTGGCCCAGGTGGACTGGCGTGATCCACCCCCGAGCCGTCGTGCCACCGCCTTGATGTATGCGGCATCGGCCGGGCACGCAGCCTGGAGCTCGGCCCCGTGTGGTGTTTGGTTTTGTCTCAGGACATGCCGAAAGCGGAGTGGGTTGGTTGATGTTGGTTGTTCAAGAGTTTTAAGCCAAGAGGTGATAGGTGATCCTATATCGAGGTTGAGATCTTAGGGTTCTTCAGCTGAGGACATTGCTATGGCCTTGTTACGGGCGCAGGCTGCGGTGACTCGAGTTTGGAAGATTACCCCAAAGGGGTGCTCAATCCATTTGTCCAGATTGCCAATTGCTTTCAGCGTTTGGAGTGCGGCATTTTTCTCAGAAATGGGGAACCTCAAATTCATGTGTTGGCCCGTGTGTGTGTGTGTGTGTGTGTGTGTGTGTTTGTGTGTTTTTCATGTTCTTTCGGAAGAAGTTGAGGCAGAAAGAAACGATGCACGTTTCATCGGTACCGTTGACCTGGGATTCTGGGAGAAGCTTGCGGGGGCCAAGGATCTGTCGCAAGCAGCTCCCGGGTGTCTTTTCGTGACGACATATTGGCAGGCTTCTAGTCCCCTCCTCAAAAAGTCTGTTCCTTTTGTCCTAGGTAATTAATTCCCAAGCGGTCACAGAACGCGGGTAGTTCAAAGTTAGTTCAAGACATCCACCTTTAGATGGCGATAGTCAGCGTTCGTGACATTAGTCACAAGATGTAGCTCCAAGTCTTTGTGGATGGTTCCTGGGGCCCGGCCCGGCAGGCTAGCCCGCTCCTGGTGGATGAGTTGCAGCGATCTCCTGCAGACTTGGCACGGGAGGTCGGGACCTGAGGTGTTCATCTCCACCCGATGGTCAGGGTCAGACACATGGGATTTTTTCACATGCCACCAGCGCACCCCACCAGCCAACTGCCAAAAGAAGGACGTTGGACTCATTGGACCCTTTGGATTCTTGAGACCCTTCGGATTCTTGAGACCCTTTGGGATTCGTTGGATTCTTTGGACCTCTTGAGACCATGGGACCATGCAGGGTTACTGTTTGTTGGGCGCGGGACGCCCTCAGGTGGGTGCCACGCAGTTGGCACGGCAGCTGGAACGTGTAGCGGAGACCTGGCCACGCCCGGACCTGGTTTGGGGGGTTCGATGGGGGCTTCGACGGTGATGCTGCGTCAGAGGTATTATACAGCGGTACCATGCGGTACCAGTCTGGCATTGCTCCACCCGCCAAAAGGTAGGGAGGCAGCAGTGTTTCTCCACCCTGTGCACTTCTGTGCACTTGGATTACTGGGGATGTGAAGAAAGTCCTTTGATCTGACTCGCGGAGTGTGGTTGGCCCATATATGTGGTTCATTGGTTGGCCCGAGAAGGCGTATTTTTCCTTTGAACTGCTACATTGGGTCGTTGTAGGAGGCAGGAGGTACAGTTGGCTATGAGTCCCCAGGATGAAGTGGATCGAATCAAATAGGAAAACACCTCAGTTAATATACAGTAGCATCAACAAGCTGAGTTGCCAGCCATCTTGCCATATTCAATCAGGCTTCGACCCTTCGCCACGTTTGACCGTTCGAAAGAACGAATCGTCGTGGTGTGTTCCCCGATTCCTTCACTGTATGTGCACATGCAGCATCCCAGTTCAGCATCCATGTTTGCGATGATGTTCCAGGCTTGGCCCCCCTACCTCTCCAAGGCATCGACCTGTCGGATTCTGTCGGACTCCCCTTGCTGATGAAGCTGAGGCCAAGATGTGAAACTGGAGCCCGCACCCTGGCAGAAGCCATCCGACTGGGCAGAGGCACGAGGGCACCGGACGGGGGATCGGTGCGTCCAGGACGCCACGAGTTCGGATGGGGCGTCCAGGACGCCACGAGAAAGGTGAAAAAACATGCAAATGTTAGTGCTTTTGAGCGGGTTTGCTTTGCTTCACGCCAAGCCTGTAATGTGTAGACGTGTCGATTGAAGTTGGTCCAACCTCTTGAGGCGAAGCCTGAAGTGGACGGAGATGTCAAGCAGTCAGTTGCCACAGCATCGCAGTGTGGGCACTGAACCGCAGGGCAAAAGAACCAGCTGGTGCCTTTTGGGGCATTTTGGAGCAGTAATCAATCAATCATCAGGGTCCGGCTGTCCTTTCTGATCCTTTCTCAATACTGTCCAATTGTTGTTGACTAGCCGTTACAACCGCTACCACCATCATTGTACAGAGTGAATGGGCTATTTTGGTTCCACAGTAGATTCCCTTCGTTTGTCGGATTTTACCATGTAATCCTTGCTTGTTTGCACACATCCAGCCGATGGTTTCATGTTTGTGTTTTCTTGCCCAGTCAAGGGTTCCGGCAGAGTTTTCCGGTTGCATGCTAAAGTAGTATTGTGATTCGACATGATTATAGTGTTATATAGTGTTATACTATTATCCATATTATCCATTGGCTACAAAAAACTTCCAGTATATATATGCTATACGCTATGTGTGTGTGGACAGTGGAAGAATTGAAAAGGCACCAACAAGAGCAACAACAAGCGAACGTTTCTTGAGCGAATTTCATTGGTATTCATTGGATCCTGGATCCTGTTCAGACTACAGCAATCCGGACCAACCTGGGCTCTCTTCAGTTATTTAGGTCTGTTGGCATGCGAGCAGCCGTGCGAAGTGCACAAGCCTTGCAGGCAGGAAAGGTTCACGTGGTGAACCTCAATTCTAGCTCCATGGTTTTTTGCCGATTTATTGCAGATGTATACAGCTGTATACATCAGCAAATGTGTGGAAACAGGAGTTCAACCAGAATCACAACTTGCACTGCTCACTGCTCGTAACTGCTCCAGTTGAGGGCCTTTGCTACGCTTAAAGGTGCTGTGTAGACGAGAAACCATGCCCTATGTAAACCAGTTCCTTCAAAACACTGGAGCAGTTCGCAGCTGGAGGCGCATGCACCGAAAGGGAAGAAGAAGCTTATCGTTGAGGCGTGGTTCTGAGGGCAACCAAGACCTTGGACCTTTGAAGGTTGGTTACACTACCCGGAACAATCATAGTTGCATGGAGTGGAAAACCACCAAACCTTGGTGTTCGGATTTCATGGTCCAAGGTGCCATGCCATCCACGTTGGCCCATGAGGATTTCAAGGAGCGTCGTTTCTGCTGTCCCAGGGGTCCCAGGGTTCAGATGAAATCCAGTCCTGGTGAGTGGGGGGTGGTGCCGGGACCCCGTATGCCTGAGTGGATCCGTTGAAACGGAATTCCGCAGGTGCTTTCGGAACTTTTGTGCCAGCTTGTGGGAGTTGATTCTTTTTCAAGTATATCAATAGCCGTGAACACCAGAGGCTGCGATCTAGACCAGACAGACCAGACCTCCAAAAGGCAGGCCTTTGTTGATGCATAGCATGACATCCAGAACCATCATCCAGCCTCCCACGATCGAAATGGACAGAAGTCTGATTCAGCTGAGCTCAGCTCATGCGTCTGCATGGGTCGACCGCGACGAAACGTCGCTTCAGGTGCTTCGAGCGACCGACCTGGTCACCAGCATTTTCAGCCTCAGTGTGGACCCCTTCGTGAAGGCGGGTTCCGTAAGACCTGAGAAGTCTCATGAAGAACTAGACGTGTGGACTCTTGAATAGAACATACTAATCAGAATATAAGCCCCAATATGATGGAGTGTTACACTCCAATTAGGTGGTTATGTTTTAATCTTAAAAGTAATCAAAGGTCTACATTCACAGCGAAAACGGATGGAAATTGAAGAACAGCTCAGAACCGATGGAACTCCTTTTGGATAGTTTTCTCATGTTTTATCTAATTCATTCTATGTAATTACACCTGGGCCTGGAAGGCTTTCCTTATTCCAGGTGCGGATCGGCCAAGAAGTTCAAGAGACAGCCTACGTGCGGATCCCCAATGCCTGGTGATGGCATGCAGTGCTGGAGCTGTTGGACATCCTTGATTTGTAGACATCAGACGGCCGGGTCCAAGCTACGTGAGGTTCGGGTCCTTTCAGCCACATCCCGGGTTATCCCAGGTGAAAAGTAACACCTAGAATCTCCTAGAACTGCCGGTCGTTCGGCTGGGCCGTTCTAAGGCCGCAAGTGCCAATCCTGTGTGGGACGAGCAGTTCAGCTTCTTCGTGCAAGGAACCGAGGCGACTGGCTCTTGGCGAAGAACCCGCTGAAAGAAGGGCGGGCAGACCAACCAATGCGTGTGAGAGTGGTGGATCTTCCATGATCTCAGACGGACCTCGGACGGGACCTCGGACGGACCGCTGATCCTCCAGGTGATCATTTTCTCTGTGTGGGACTATGACATCAGTGGTGCAGAGGAGCACGTCAACGCTCTTCATTTGATCAGAAAGCAATGAGGAATCTTCGTGACTCCCCCACAGACTACTGGTAACATGGACCGTGAGAATTGACCGGTGGTTCAACCCAGTGGTTTTCAGATTCCATGTTGATCCGCGGGGTGGTATCATCCGAAACTGGATCGGTTGCCCATGCACCCATCAACATGAAACGTACGTACCATTGCTTTGGTCTTCGGAACATGGATGGTTCAGCATCCTTTGTTTGATTCACGTATGGGAGAGGATGGGAGGCGTTCAAGGATGTTTGAAGGGGTCACCAGTTTGGATACATTTTCTTGGGGGGTTCCATTGGACGGACCCAAACCAGATGGTCCTCGTAGCTGGGCTCGTGAGGACCATGACTTCATTGCCCGTGCCGAGCTGCCCCTGAAGCATCATGTGCGGCGGGAAGCGGCAAAAAAGACACATACAAAAAAGAGGGATCAGAGCACCAAGTAACACATGTTTTGTTTGTTTTTTCAGATGTTTTTTGATGTTCTCACATGGTGCATCAACAAGTTCAGCCGTCATGAATCAATCTATCCTTCACCACCTGATGTTGAACAGGCAAAAACGATGCTGGCATGAATTTTCCGTGGTCATAATCAAGATTAACCAAGTAGATGCCACTTGAAGAAGGACAGCATTTTTCTGTCGGGCGCTTCTTCTCATGTGACTTTTGCCGAAACCGGCGGTTCTGAAAGACGTTCGCCGTGTCATTCGATTGAAACCGTTGCCAGGTGAAAGAGCTGTACAGAGGGCAGAGGCTCGAATTGGATCTGGAGTTGGGCAATCAGGCAGGGCATGGCAGAGCATGGCAGGGCACAGTGCTCTCAAATCCAAAAACTGTACCTCCTTCAAACAGTCTGAGAGGTGGACAAAGGACAAAGGGCTTTTTGGAAGATGGTGTTCACGACACGTTTTCCTTTAACTCAGAGATTAAGACTCTGACTGCGAAAGACAGGGAACTTCCATCTTACGACATCCCGTGGTCGACCCACGCGCTTGCAGTGTGAAACCCGCTCATGAGTTAAGCGGTATGGTACCATGCTGCATCACAAAGCACAAGTGGATAGACTTCAGGTGAACATACCAGTATCAGTATCATGATGTATCATGTATCCACGTTTGCTGCACCCATGTCTTCCCTACAAAGGCCAGAGGCTGCCCTAGTTGCTGCACCAGGTTCCGCATGTTCCTTGCAGAAGGGATTTTTGTTGCTAGCGCAGGCGGCGGAGAAGAGGCTGTATCGTTACCAGCTTCCCGTTTAGCTTGCAGCTTTCTTCCGCTCTTTCTTTTTCAAGCTGCGCGATGCTGCTCAGCTCGACGACAGCGCATCCCTGATCTTTGTGGCCTTGCAACTCGCAGACCAGTCAGGGCCCAAGTGGGGACGGTCCACCCGGTGATCAGTCAAAACCATAGACTTCTTCGGGGTACCATATACACCATATATTCATATGTTGATAAATATAAATACATGCTCATCACTCATCACCTGGGTCCATGCCCATCAGATCCATTGGGCATCCTTGGTTCAGTTCATGGCTGATCCATGTGTTTTGACCTGGAGCACCCAATGAGCCGCACTTGGAACTTTTGCCGGTGAAGAGGTGCAATTGGCTTGCTTTCTGGCTCAAAGCGGGCCGATGCAAGCCTGCCAGTCTTGGCTTGTAGACAGCTTCAGGCGATGCCTGCGTTTGATGCCCAGGCTGTACAGAAGACCAAGATGAAGGCGGTGATGGCGCAGGCCTTGCAGAAAGCATGGCGCAGTGGTTCAATGGGCTTTCTGGCTGGAACGTCACAAGTGTTGGTCTTCATGTGGTTGCGAACCGCCATGAACTACCAATACAAGTTTGGTGGATCCTTGAGGGAGGTCTTGCAGAAGCTTTGGGCTGAAGGAGGCTTGTTGCGTTTGTATCAGGGCCTTTTTTGGGCGATCTTGCAAGTACCACTCTCGCGCTTTGGAGATGTCGCAGCTACGGATTGGATCAAAAATAATATGTTCAAACACCTTGAGCCATTGATTTTATGTTGATTTGCCTGACACTGTTTAGTCGGTTTTGCAACCACCCCAAAAGATGAAACTTTTTGTTCCAGGTTCATAGTTCAAGTGAGGCAGCCAATGATTTGAGTTTGGCTGTTGCCAGAGTGTGGGTGCTCCCTTTGAGTATGACCACCTTCTTAGGCTCGATTTCAGGTGCTGCCTGGCGGATTCTCATCACACCAGTTGAGACCTGTAAGACCATTCTTCAGACAGATGGCTCTCAGATCTTGAGGAAGAAGCTCATGAGAGGTGGGCTTTTTGGATTGTGGGAGGGCTGGGAAGGAAATTATTTGGCCAACCTTCTGGGCAGCTACCCCTGCTTTGTGGCGATGAACCTGCTCCAGCATCATCTCCCAGTTCCCCGTGGCCGTCTCCAAGTGCTGGGGCGAAGTGCCTTGATTGGAGCAATTGGGACCTCTGCCAGTGATGTAGTGGCGAATTTCATGTGCATCATCAAGACGAAGAAGCAAACCAGCAGTGAGGACTGCAGTTACTGGAGAGCTGCTCAGCAGATCATTGAGAAGGATGGCGTCGGAGGCGTCTTCTTTCGGGGTTTGGGGACTCGGATTTTGATCAACATTCTGCAGGGCAGCTTCTTCAATGTGCTTCACAAGTACTTGTCATCGATCGATTAGGCCATGCGGCCTTGTCAGAATTTTCCAGCAGGCAGAAGAGCTGCCAGGCTGCAGCAGCTATGAGCCGATCGGCTGCCACAATTCAACTGTTGGGCTGTTGACTAAAGAGTCCAGTCCCATGTGCATGTGTTTTGCATGAGAAAAAGGGTGTTGAACATGTGTGGGCACGTGAATCGGCGGAGTGGGACTGGAGGGCATGAAGGCTTGTGGTTCAGGTCCCAGGTGATCAGTCCGGCTGCTCGACTGGAGATCGTGGCAAGGCCCGGAAAGGCGCTCGCTGAAATTCAATCGGAGAGGTCTTCAACCAGTTCCGAACTCCGAACTATAGCCTCCTCCCCCTCCTACACATCCTTTCCGAACTCACGCAGATCTCAGGAAGTCGTCACCAATGAGACCGGTCCGGCCATGGACTCAGTGAGGGCAGAAATGGGGGTGAGAGTGAGGGCAACCGGATCAAGCACGAGTGCTTCCTTTGGTAGACAGTTTGACCGTTTTCTGGCGGGCAACTTCTCTTCCAGATGTACCCAGTGATAGCCAGTGTTTGGAACATGGGAGAGAGTCGTGAGATTGGGTGTTTGGGTATGTTTGGGTGATGTATTGTTGTGGGAGCCAGCCTGTTGTCAAGCCATAGAATCAGACCACGAAGAGAGTGCCATTCGAGCCACCCAGGGCTGCTTGGAGGATTCTTAAGGGTTAGACCTGTGGTCGAGAAGGCTTTTGGTCCCAGTCGGTTACTACCTCAGTTGCCCGAGTTCGACGATTGCATACATACCTTGTTCCAAATCTTATGACATATCAAATTTACAAGACCTTTTTTAAATATATTTACCGATATTCCAAACACGTTAGATTCACACACACCCTGAAAAAATCATGGAGATGGAACATTCGGCCCCTGGAAAATGGTTTCCACTGCAAGCATGTTCGTCCAGCCCTCCCCAGGCAGCCAGAGCGCAGTGAGCCAACGTGGAAAACATAGCTTCTATGCGTGCACGAACGCGTATTCGTGGAACGTAGAATTTTTCTTGGAACCGGGAAGGAATATCAATTTAACATGATATAATATGATCATGAATAAAGACATTTATATACCTGAACCCTGGAATATATTGCAACAATTTGTCGATCGACAATGTTTGGATCAATTTGGACCCATCCATCAATGTTCCATTCCAAGGCCTCAACCTTCACAACCGCCACCGACAAGCTCCGCAAGCTTTTTCTAAGATGAAAATAAAATATTCTTTGATTATCTTTGATTGATAATATTATATAGGATCCAAGAATATATAAAAATTGAATATATATTATATGAATAAAATTTGTTGTATTATATAGAATTTGTTTTGTTGAAATAAAAGAAGGTTTTTATGATAAATATTTAATGTTATGATGGATATTTATGGGAAAATTGAATTTATATATATGGACCATATTTTTGGGGATTGCATATAGAATATTAAAATGGAATGAATGAGAAAATAGAGGAATATATAAATTTGTGTTTTAGATTTTGTAAAATGTATTATCACGAAAGCTAGCGAAGCTAGCTGGAGTTACTCTTGCGATAGCAAGGTTTCTTTCGACCGGGTGCAAATCCTA
>CAXAMN010001725.1:0-28526 GCA_963970005.1 Durusdinium trenchii | reverse complement strand
AAAAAAAAAAAAGGATTTCTTGATATGATTTAGAATTATAAAATCAATTTGGAATTTCAAATAATAAAATGTTATTTATAGGCATTGGATAGGATTGTTTTATATTTCCGTATTTATTTCATTTTAATAATATATATATATTGAATAGAATTAGAAATATATGGATTTTCAAATTGGCATTTAATTGAAATGTTTTTTTTTGAATATGAATTGAAATTTGAAGCAGATAAATGTATGATAGCAAATGGAGAATAATGACAACGTATATTTTAAAAGGGATCCGTTTTCGAAGAGATATATTTAGGGAATGGCATTATCCGAGGAATAAATAGCAAACGTTAAATGGGCGAGGTTGGGGGGAGGCATTCGTAAGATTGCGTTTGAATTGGCAGGCATTAGTTGCGAAATTAATTACGTTTGGGGCGATAATTCATTCTAAATTACCATAAGGTCTAAATACGATTAACCTTAGAAATATTTTTCTTAAGAAATATGACGTTTTTTGAGGTGCGAGATGCTACTGATACCGCATTTTTCGAGAAAACCTTATAAATATCCATCGATATTTATATGGTTTCCTGGCATAAACCGACAAAAAATATTTGAATAGCATGCTTTTGGTGCATTTCTGCGGTTTCGAATAGCAAAATATATTGATATTTATAATTATTCAATTTTTTTGTAATTGAAAAAGGCTTCTCCGACACCAATCTGGGGAATTTTGTTTGATCTCTTTTTATGTATGCACGCCTCTCAAACGCAATTGCTAGAAGGTTTCGGGGTCGCGCTCGCGACGCATCCGAAAGAAACAAACAATAATTAGTAAAAAAACAAAACATCGAACAGACAACGAAATACAAAGGCAACGTCTGCCAATCTCTACTATAATAAATTAATTTATTTTGTTATTGCCGTACCATGCACCGACAATGCTGACAGAAGAAGCATGGCGTAGGAGTAGCCAAGCATTTCCAGGCGTCAAAATTTGCTTTGGGTTGCATTGAAAACAAGCCTGTCATCGGCGTCCCCTTCTTCATAATTCTGAAATTCAATGTTTTTTTCGAAAACATATTTTTTGTACAATATACCCAATTTTGTCGAGGCCGGCCGCATTCTTTTCCTTGCCATATTGCACCCTATTTGCTGATTGGGGTTCCAAAGAAATTTGACGTAGAGGGTCGGTATCCCGTGCCCTTATGACGTGCCCAAGCTAATGAATTTTTTTTCATGATAATGTGCCTTAAAAATTGTAATGCAATATTAAATATTTTCATAAGGATAAATAATAGAAATGTGTTTTCTGTACCACGGTCTTATTTGCATTGGCTCTGTCAATGAAAATGGGCGTCATCCTGAGGATTTTACTCAAGGCACACATTTATATATTTCTATTCTCCTCCCGTTATCTTGTCTTTCAAACCTTTTTATTTTCAAATTACAGATGTAATTGAAAATATATTAAATATAATCTATATAGTCAAAATATATAGATGCATTTGCAGAGCCAAGCAGGTAGCCAAGCAATTTTTGCGGAAGTCTATTCGGGCTACCAGGCCCTCTCCCGGCCGAAGGCCCTTCGTCGCTAGGCGAATACCTTCAGGTATAACGGGGCGCCCCCTGCCGCTCACCCACTCTTCACGTATTTTAATGTTTGGCTCAACATCGTCTTGGAGGTACCTCTTGTCGTCATATGGCGCCAACGTGGTGCCCGTGGTGTGAGTTATGCCGGCCGAAGCGGATCGCATTATCAACATCTTCCACGTTGCCTTTGGCGAGGTCCCCTTTCCAACACGAGCCACAACCAGAACGACAAGCATAACACCACCCACAACGACAACGACCACAACCACAACAGCAACAACAACAAGAACCACCTGGAGTTCGGACAATGTTCCATAGCCTTACTAACTATGCCGGGGGTCTTGCATTGGCTCTCTTGAAAATAGTTCTTCCTCATAGGATGCGGCTGGATGGTTATGTCCTTCTGTCAGGCTATGCCTCTCAAGCGTGCATTCATTGCTGCATATGCGCTGTCCAGTGTCACGCACAATGGCAAGAAAGGCTGCAATGACGCACGGGGTTGTCTAACTCTTGCCCCTGCGCTACGCGCTGTGCTTCCAAAATCACACCGACCACCACCAATTTCCCCAAAACGCCAACGAAAACGACAACGACTACCAACACAACCACAACCACGGCCACCACAACCACAACAACCATACCGACCGCCACAAGGACAACACCACCACAACAACAACAACAACAACAACAACAACCACAACCACAACCACAACCACAACCACAACCACGACCACAACCACAACCACAACCACAACCACGACAACAACCACACCAACCACAACCACAACAACCCCAACCACAACCATAACCACAAACACAACAGCAACAACAACAACAACAACAACAACGACAACGACATGTTGAGCCATCTTGGGGTTATGTGTTGCCATTTTGGGGCCTTGTTGGCCCTATGTAGGCCCATCTCGGGACTATCTTCCGCCATCTTGGGGCTGTCTTGGGGCCATCTTGTGTTATCTTGGGGTTGCGGCTGCATTGAGGCTGAGTTGGTTATATATGTTCAATCCTGGCCCCCGTCTGACACAGGGAGGCATTTTCCTTTGTTGCTTCTTGGCCCGCTGTTGGGCGTCAACCCCTTAAATACAAAATACGTTGCCAATATTCATTTCATTATTATTTAAATCTAACACGTTCGTGCTAAAAACACACTTTCGATCGTTCTGCGCAACCTTGAGGAAATATCCTTCCAAAAATGATTTCGTAAAAGGCAACAAGAGATCTTGCAAGCTAGCCAAGTTGAGGAACAACTAGCACCTCAAGGTTGCGACGTTGAATATCATTAAATTTAATTAATCATATATTAATATATAACATATTTCGATTCATTTCTTATTTGGAATAAATTTACGTGTTCACATGGGGGCCCGCTACGTATTCTTTATTTTTGACACACACGACTGCTTAATGAAGGAATCATGAACCAAACAATTATTGGCACCAAATTATAGGAGGCGTCAATAGCGTTGCACCATTTTCAATTGATCTCCGAATATCAAACATGCTTGAAACAAAAGATTTGTTGGAAATCAACTTTGGAAGGGTCTATGCTAGCATCTAGTAATATTTGCTAGCACGGATCTAGCGCAGCGCGTGGCTAGCGCATTAATACCTATTTTTCAGAATATGTCTGAATCAAATACTAGTGCAAATCTACCGCAAACCTAGCGCCCAATTGCAGAATAGGTGTATTTAATTGGGGGTTCCGCTACGTATTCTTTAGAGAATATATAGATTTTTTTCGATTCCTTTATCTATTTTTCTTAATAATAGATTTTTGGTCGGATTCCATATAAATATAAACAACATATTAATTTCATATAATATATTATATCTATAAACAAATAATCTATTTATATATATATTGCCAATCATATTTTTATAAAATAAATCAATAAATTAGAATATAATATATTTATATTTCAATATCTATTTAAATGAAAATACCTATTATAGATTCCATGGAAAATATTTAATATAAATATTATTCTTTTTAAAAATAAAAAATTAATTGTTGTATTCTGAAAAAAAAATGCATAGGCCTTACAAAAACCAAAACATACAAAAACTAGTCCTGGTATATTTTTTAGTAAATAAACCCAAAAACCAAAAAAATAAAACAACAAATAAACATAATCTTTGGACCCCCCCCCAACCTAAGACCTCCCTTTTTGGTTTATTCACCAAAGAATCTCCCAGGATGGTATTTTTTATATTCTTTTTTTGTTTTTGGACACCTATCCCAAGATAAAATTTCTAAAGAATTAATTATTATTATTTTGTATTTTGTATTTGAATACCTTATAATATTTCTAAATTGTAATTATTCTTCATTAATAATCATTAATTTATTAAAGATCTAGATTTTTATTAATATCAAATTTAATATTATCCAATTATTCTATATATTTATCCATATAATCCTCACCCCTATATAAATAAGGTATAGATATTTTCTAAATTCTATTCATTATATTTAATATATAATCGTAAGATCTATATTTTTAATATATATATCCTTAATTCAAATATATATTCCAATTTAATAATATATGTTTCAAATTCAATAAAAGAATCTTCAAAGGAATTTGCATTATTTTCCCACAATTTCCAATCAACCTCTTTTATAATATTCTTCCAAACCATCCTTTTTCTAAAAGAGATGAAACCAATATCTAAAAATATATATTATATTATTATCTTTATTCAATTAATAATTCAATATTTTATTCAAAATCTCTTATTAAAATATAAAAATATCTATCTTTATCATCAAAAATTATCAATAAATCAATATAATATTTAACGAACAACATTTTTATCTTCATTAACCAAATACATATTTAAATAAACTATTTATTACAATCGAATAATTATTATCAATTTCAAACCTATAAATATTTCTATTATCTATAAAAAAAATACTATCTTCCCAATTAATAATATCATCTTTCAATATATATTATATATATATATTAATTTTATTAATATAAATCTTTAAATAAAATAATATTAAATAATTCTCTATAATTACCTTCCCTATTAAAATATATCTATTCTAATAAATAATAATGTAAATCACCTTAACCACAATCAATATATTTCATTTAAAATAATATATCTTTTATACTATATTTAAATATTTATTCAAATCATTTTCATTATAAATATTAAATTCTATAAATAATAAATCATAAAGAATCATCATAAAAATTACATCTATTTTATAAAATATTTATATTTAACTAATCTATCTACGAACATAATTTTAAACAATATAATATATAATTATATATTTATTTATTTTATTTTTTTATTTTTATAAAGTAAATATATAAATATATCTTTCCAAATATTCAATCTAAATATATTAATTCCTTATTAATATATATGTAAAAAAATCATTCATCTATATATAATATTATTCTAACATAATCAATATAATTTAATTCTATTCAAAAAAATATATTAGACATTCAATATATTGGATTATTATTATTAAATCTTCATAACGCCAAAAATATAATTCAAACCAATCAATATAGAAATTCGAATTCAACGCAAAATCTTTTCTAAACATATTTTAGCAAATTGTTATGGCGAATACATGGTTGATTAACATTGGTCGATTTAATTCTCCATCAGGAAAAAGCCGTTTCGTTTTGGATCCCGTAACGCTGGCATCGGCATATGGCAAATATGTTTCCTCACCTGCCAGGTGAGTCTCGGTTGGTAGATTCTATCAGAGCTCTTCTCCTCTCCTCTCCTCTTCTCCTCCTCCGCCTCCTCCTCGCCAGCAAGTTGGAGCAAGTGGCGGATCGCACTGGGCACTACCGGACCTCAACACACAACACACAACATACCCACAAACACACGCACGATACACAATACAAATGATTGAAATATCATGGTGGGGACTCGAAGTAAAGAATTTTTGTAGATTAATGTATTCAGGATCATGTCAATTCTGAGTTCGAAATCGTTGAACCAATCCACACGTGATGGCCCTCTCAAGGCCATAAAAGGCCACAGCGAAGACCACTGCACCAGCAAAGCCTTGCCAAGCCACCTGACAGTTGGGTGGTTTGTTGGCGCAGGAAACCCGCCCAGTTGCATGGATAGTGGCTTTCAACACACGGAGTTTTATTGTTCACACTGAAACACTTGATGACAGTGACCCGTTCGAAACATGCATGCCAATGTTCACCGCGCCTGGGCCAGCATTGCCCAACTGAAATATCCCAGCGGTTCTCCGCAATTTAGTGGAAGGGCCTCACCACACTCACAGGACAAGTGGACATCTAAAACTATTTGCTTAAAGACCCCTTGAGGCTCCAGAAAGCACAGTCCATGCCCCAGAAACCACGGGTTGAACGGCCATTTGGAAGGTCTAACTCAGTCAGGTTTAACTCAGTTCTGGCAACTTCTGGGAGCTGAGAAATACGATTTGTTTTACATTTAATGCAATTATGGAGGACCTCTTTTACATGCATCGCTACGAACGTGACAAGGGCAAGAAGCTACGAACGTAGCAAGCAGCTACGAACGTAACAAGGTGCATCGCTACGAACGTATCAAGCACATTTGTACTCATCCGGATCCCACAGGTCTTTCGAATCGATGCCTGGCACTCAGCCGGCATTTGCACCAAAAAGAGTGCTCGTGGCAGCACAAAGGCTCCGATGACACCTGCGGGGGGGGGCTTAGCGGTGTCAGTGTGATGGCCCGGTGTGGATATAAATGGATCAAAGCCAAGCAAAAACTCTCTGCTGGACATGGCTTTTCACTTACCTTTTGGTTCGCACGATGATTCTTTGGTCAAAGCATTGTTACATTGACATGGGCCATGTGGACCATCGTCTTCGCTCGATCGTGCTCTGCCAGGGACCTGTCCTGTTCGCAGCATCGGATTGTCGTCGCCAGCGCGAACCGCATAGCGATACCTGGTCAGAAAGATCTGTCACGTTGCAACGTGACCAGACCGCCCAAAGTCACAGTGGCACATGGTGATGGCACAGGATGTCAACAAAAACGCTGCTTAACATGACTATGAATGAAAGACTGGACCCATCGTCGGATTCACGAATCCTTCAAAGCTGGGGAGTCGTGGAAGGGATATTTTTTCAAAAGTTGACTGGCATGACCTCAAAAGGATGACATGTTTCTTCAAATACCAACCAGGCGGTGTTCCAAACGATTAGTGATTTCATGATCCTCAACCAGGGAGCGCAAAAAACGGATCTTTTTTTAGAACTCCTTCTACGAGCTCTATACGTCCTATAGGCGGCTCCTACTCAATAGGTTACTGATCTCTGGCTTTGCAGTGCAAGGTTTGGTCTTGAGGCTGGTCAAAGCAAGCGTTGCACGGTAGGTTTTGGGTTTCTGAAGGTCCAACTTCAACAATGAGCCAAGCCGAAAACAATGAGAAACAACAAAACACATATGTTACTCATTGTTACTGTTACTCTCTCTCTCTCTCCCTCTCTCTCTCTCTCTGTCTCTGATGATCTAATTTCGGGTGGTCTCTTATATGTCCCACCGGTTCAGGCATGCTTGCCACACGCACCTTCTCCCTAAAAACTCGTTCTACAAGTAGCGCCCAAAGCCAACGCAACTTGCCAAGGTGCACCACTCCAAAAAGGAAAATGTCCAGTGCCAGCATGTCCAATTGAAATTCCCAGCGTGGCGTCAAGCGATCGGGATCTAGCAAACCTGGAGTTTACCGTTCAAAAGCGCTGGAAGGACCGGGGTGGTCGGGGTCAGTGCTCTCACCAAGACATTAAAATGCCAAGAGACCAACCTTGGTTTCTAGGTTGCTTCATAATCTCTGAGTACATCACCTTATTAGGGTGTCCACGTGGTGAAAACGACATATTTTATGGTTTGGGTGATCTAATTTACTTCATGTTCCAGGCCGAATCTCATGAAAAGACATGAAACAACACCACTCGCAGATACTCCTAGTGCATTAATATATATATATATGTGTAGTGGGCTCGTCAGAACATGCAAATGTGAAAAAATGACATATCAAAGAGCTAATGCCAATGAGCTACAACACCTTATCATCCAATGCAAGCTGCAAGCAACAAATAAATGCCATGACCTAAGGCCGCAAAAAGGGTCCTGAGAGCGTAGTTGAGCGGTTGATTGAATTGAACCCTTGTTGACCACTTCGAAAATGTGTGTGTGTGTGTGTGTGTTGGCATGCCACAAGGAGAAAGAAACTTAACCCGATCATGCATCAGTTGGGGAAACCATGGCCCGCATGATCAAGGGTCCTTTGGCCCAAGCTGCTTTTGAGGGGAATTTGAAGAGCCCTTTTTGTAACAATTCGGGTGCTGTCACTACATGTCACTACTCACTACAAATACATACAATACAATTAAAACTCATTCTGAGGGGCAGGATGGTGCAGATGTGTGCATTTATTCTGGTCCCTTTAATCCACGCGGATGCTACAAATTTTAAATATCTTCAAGTCCCACAGCGTTTGTGAATAGAGCGACGGTCTCCCCACCTGATGGCTTCGATTCTGACCAGGGGCCTTTGATTTCCTGGGGGTCTTCCTCCAAAAACAGCAAGAGACTCATTTGCAACACAACACGGGTATTAGGGTTTTCCGCTTTCCGCGTCCCAAAACCACCAAAACCCCACATAACCCACCCCACCTCTATCCCGGTGTCCACCAACCCACCTCTTCATTCCCGCCACGCCACTGATGGGTACCATGGCCACTGCGCCTGAGCCCACGGCCGTCAGACCCGCTTTGACGCTCTCCAGGCGTTCTTCGCCCACGAGGCCACGAAGGCCGCGGCCGGCGTCGGAGTCCAACAAGTCTTTGGCGCCATCTGAGCGGACGGAAGTCCAACAAGTCCAGTACAGGTTGGTCTGAAGATGTCTGAAGATATCCTGAAAACATCCCGAAAAACATGCTTACTATGTCAGAGCATCTTTTGGAAAATCCAAGTTTTCAAGATCCTCCCTTCCTTTGCAGGCCCACAGAACCACATACCCTGGGCCGGGTAAAGGTCGAGATCACCTAGACACAAACGAACGCAGCATAGAGTAAAGTATGAAACTACTAAGCAATCTCTGAAAGCATGGATCGTTTATGAACATCTATTCGACTTGGGTTGTTCCCTCAGAACTTCCAGCTAGATGACAGGATTGTTGCCAATTCTTCCTCAACCAGACTCAACCAGATCCGCAGACAGGACCAACACCCTTCCTATTTAGATGTTGCTGTGAAGTGCAAATGCTCGCGTCTGCTAAGATCAAGTCAAACATGTTGATGCTTTGCTTGTGACTCGTCAAAACCCGTCTCTCAATTCCCACTCCAACGGTCTACTAGCTCTAAAAGGGGAAACACGGTAACCAGCTCGTTGTTCTTTTGTTGACCATCTACACATTGTCTTTAACCTCCACAAATGTCGACGAGTTACGCAAACAAAAAAAAGGAGGCCGCCAGGCTGCCAAGATACTCCAAACAGAATCAACCCACCTTGGAACTGGTGGGTTTCAGCCACAGCACCATATATGGTTGGGCGTTTCTTACAAATCTCTATCGGACATCCCAAATGGTCCAAGTACTGCGATACAAGCACATTATGCATAATTCATTCAGCACACAAAGGCAAACACAATAATCTAAGTGCATGTTGATAAGATTCTCGATCTCTATTTGTGACGTCTTGAGTCTTGAGCACCTTTTCCAATGTCTTCCCAAAACGGTCATCAAAAAAAAATATATATATATATATCGTTTTATTATTATGGTGATAACACATGAGCAAACACCATTCGTAGCAAAAAATCATCCTGCAAAGAGGATTCAGGAAGACACATCTGACGATCGAAACCGGTCGTAGATGACAAAGAGCTGAACACCTGGTTCACACGAAACAACAGGTGCTGGTGAATATCGCTTCTCTTTCTGTTCATCCATGTTCATCCCTTTTCCATTTAACTTCGCCCGGAGCGCTCGTCTGCTGGGGTTGAGATCTCCGGCTGTGCACACCGCCTCACACCTCGGCAAAAAACGAGAGAGGGAATCCTTCAAATCCAGAAAAACCATCCAAATCACGCAGCAAACAGGCAAAGATACAATGTTAGATGCGACCTTGAACCGTTTCTGCAAACTACTTACTATTCACCTCAAAAACAGACACCCACACACACAAACATGCCGTTTTGTTTAAAGCAAGGTACGACGTAGTATTGACACGTGTCTCTCAACGTTTCGGCAACATGTGGAAACATGAAACTAAGTGTCCAGATCGTGGTGGTGGTGCGAAGGTCCAGCCAGCCAGCAAGCAAAGGATGAAGCAAAGCGCACCTTGCCGCGGGTATCCGTGGGCATCCGATCCGGGTATCCGGGTGTTCCCTGGGTAGCTGAATACCATTGTTGTTGTTGTTTTTCCCCTGCGGGAGGCTTACTCACATTGGAAACCTTGCATGGAGTAGGACATGAACGGTGCTCAAAGGCCAAAGACGCCAGGAATTCGTCTTGTTCCTCCACTCTGGCAGCGAAATTTTCACCGCATGGTGAAAGGAGCGCAATGACTCATCACTCTGGTATCCTCTGGATGTATACCCATCAAGTCGCAGATTGATTTGATTCATCCTGAGTGCACCCCATTGGTTCACCGTCGGGCTCATCCCGTCCCCACTCCACCTGACCGGCCGTGGAAACCACGGCGGAAGGTGAATCTCAGGCGCGTGGGATCCGCATGGTGTGCCATGGCACGGATCGTCGGGTGATGCAGGGAGATCACCCGTGCACCACGGGCAGGTTTGACAGGGTTTCTGAAGATGAACTCCAAGCCTGGTAGGGAGATACTGAACTAGAACTGACCACCAACCAAGGAACTGGGGCGACAATATACATATTCTGAGCAAACTCTTGAGCAATATATAATTTCTATATCATATCATGAGCATTGACATTGAAGAAGGAGATCATGCACCGGCATCTGGGGAATTTGTGCGAGATTCTATGGCTGAGGCTGCTGAGGTCATGTCACCGAGCTCATGGTTCTCGTGGTTCTCGGGGCTTCGCATGGCTCAACTGCGGTCAAGACCGCACTGGGTGGATCATGGGACCATGATGTCGTTACGTCGTTGATGCGAAGGCATGCAGCTTTGCAACGCTCTTGCCATCCTGCATGCAAAACCCAAGTCCAGTCCAGTCCATCGATTCACTCTTCGAGGAAGACTCGACTCCGCCAGTTCTCGTCCACCACATAGGGCGGACCATCCAGTCCACCATCCTCTCAAGCCCACGGGCGGCTCCAAGTCACTCGTCGGTGCTCCTTTTTTCTCACTCATTCGGTGCTCCCCTGACGTGCGGCCGAGCCGAAGAGCTTCTGTCCCGCCTCACAGGCACAGGCGCTCTGCAAGGACATACCCTGCATATATGCAAACGTTGCAAAAGAGTCCCTCAGCCACCTGTTTTGGGTTCACTGCAAGCAGTCCATTTCACCAAGACCCCCTGGCATCCCCTGGCGGTGTGCCGAAAACTCATATTTGTGCTCTCTTGTGTGTGCTCACGAGGCTACTCGTGCCCTTCGCATCCCTTCACAATATGTGTGCTCTCATGCTCTCATGCACGTGCTTGCCGGTCCGGATCCCAGAGCCTTGACATGCTGTGCCAGTCAAGTTTCCACGCTTACCTGGCACATGACCATCGCAAGACAAGCGAAAGCACGCGTTTCGCAAAAAAAAGCAGACACGCTCCATGGCTTTGAGACACGCTCCATGGCTATTTAAGGAATTGAATTGGAGAACCGTTTGATCTTTGCAAACTCCACAAGATACCATGTAATTCTGGCTGCTATTGACTGGAACCACACTCCTTCTGGCAGTCTTCTTTGAACTATCCAGAACGTGGTCATGCCCGGCCTCTGCTCTGACCGTGCCAAATCTCTCAACACCAACTAACCCAAAACAGGTCATTGGTCGTCAGTTCTTCAACCCATCTCCCTCATCTCCCATCCATCTCCCGTTGGCAACTTCAAGCCAAGCAGCTTCAGCTTCTTCTTGGGACGCAACTGGTTGCTGTGGCCGCACTTCTTCTTGCGGCAGTTCACCGCGCGCGCCTACCACCGATCGGAGACCGGACGGTTTTTACGGCGACCCGGACGGAGTCGAGCGACGGGACGGGGGTTGGTTGAAACCAATTGCTTCATGGAAGAGAATGGAACCACGTGTCACGAAATAGCATTTGGGGTCGGACCGCATACAATGCCTACGCAGGGCTCAGTGCACGAAGAACAAAGGAGCTTCCGAAGCAAGGAAACAAAGCAGAACGGAGAACACCCAAAGAAATTCAGCTTCTGCGGTGCCGCTAAAAAAGAACAATTTCCGCTAGAACACGACCAAAGCACAAAAGACAAATACGCACCCCGAACACATGGAAAACAATGTTCTTTTGTTTTGTTTTTGCTTCTAATCAACTGTTCACCCCGGTGGTATCCACTGGCTGGGTATGCCGTATGCCTGACCCACGACCCGACCCGTTTTTTGTGAGGCTCCGGGCATGGAGCCGAGCGTAGCACTTGCGGCAAATCATCTTCTCACAGTTGAACTTTCGCGCAAGCACCTTGAGAGGTTTGTGAGCCGGGTCATATGGAGACGAGCTGCCTTTTTTGGCCCATTCTAGATCCCCTAAAAATCCAAGTACCTTCTCAGAAGGCTCCAAAGCTACATAACAGTGCCTCCAATCACCTTCTGAGAAGGTACTTGGATCCCTAGGGGATTCTAGGCTCTAGGTGTATCTTTCCACCACGAGCTGTTGCGTGAAGAACAGTAGATAAATGATTGTCCCAATTCTTCGCCACATCCACCTGTTCATCGCCACGTGCTATGGATGCCCAAATGGTCATCCACCAAGCACCAAAGAACCGTCCAGACCCCGGTCACCGGCGCGACGTGGTACACACTGGTCCGGGAAAAGCCAAATCTAAGCAAATGCATCTTGCTGGTGTCAGACCCTTTCAAGCATGGTGCGAAACCAATTGCAACAAACCTTCGCACACCCAGGTAGTTGTGCGATGGGCATCGGTTTACCAGGAGATGGAACACATTGGGTGGCGAACAAAGCAGGATATAGGTAAGTAGCACAAACATGCACAAACTATAAAATAACATGAAAAAGTAAGTACAGCCCACCATCTCAACATCTTGTTTGGTATTCCAACCTTTCGCCTCTTGGTTCTTCACAATCCCAGGGCGGATGACACCAAGGCGCTGCCAAGGAGGGCTCGATGACACCACCGCGGAGGCGCAAGACCAAGTGTAAGGTCGACTCCTACCGTTCGCTCGGGGAAGCTCTGAGGGGGGCAAGACTGGGCAAGATGACATGGCTTTCCACGTGAATTTGAAAGAGAAGTTTGAACTGCACTGAAGTTCCAATTTCAGGGCGGAGCTGGTGGAGCCGACATTCAATGTATTTCAATTTCAGGTCGAACTCAGGGTCACCCCCAGAACTGACCCATGGACCAACCAGTGACCTCCAGCCCCCGTGCAGTCAGGACCCCCCCCTGAGATATCGCCTTCTGAATGTTGTAGTCCGACAAGGTTCGGCCGTCTTCCAACCTGTAGCGGTCACGCTTTGCCAAGAGAAAGCCGTAAAAGGCTCTTCTGAAGCTGTGTCCAGCCCATACCTGTGACCTGTTCACTTCTGAATTGATTGGAACAACCTCAAGCACTCCCGGACCAAAGGGACCCAAACGAAAGAGAACTCGAAAGGTGCCACCAAAAAGAATCCTTAACACATCATTACACCAGAAATCAGGCAATGAAGCAGTGGCCCTCTTTTAGCATGTCCCTGATCCTACACACTCAAGCTCACTTGCACTTCTTTTGCTGGTCTACAGCAAGAACTAGTATATAATTCGGGCTTGCGTGCGCAACTGTGCAAACACCTTTTGGACCCGATACAAAAGGCTATCCTGCATGCAGAGTTTCCTGCTTACAGGAAAGAAGAGTAGTGCAGTAGCAGTCTCTCTCAGATGATCAATCCGTGGGCTAGGAAGCCAGCTCATGGCAATCAGCGGCATGGGTTGGTTAGGGTGCATCCTTGTGTGTCCCACCACGGAACGCCTTGATCGAACAGGTCCCTCCACTTGATTTTGGTGCCGTCCACGTCCACTTCTAAGTCGCAGCAACCGTTGTCGGGAATGCACTTGAATTCTGCTTCTATCTCAGCGCAACCTTCATGTGGGGGCGAGTTATCGAGACAGCTTTGCAATTCATGCTCATTGCAGCAGCCTTGCAAGGCAACACCAAGCATGTGACCTTCATGCTGAGAACTGCCTGGCTGGAGGTATAAGGAGCGCCAAGAAAGGAGGAGGGTTACACGACAAGTACTGCATTTGAGCCAAATACTGCCAATGTGAAATTCCGTTGAGTGAAGTAGTTGAAACAAACTTAGTCTACAAGTAAGAAGTTGTATGGAAACATGTCTTGATGAACATTGGATTTCAATCATTCTCTTTGTGCTTCCATGGTGTCTACAGTGTATACAGCAAGAACGAGTAATTCGGGCTGGCATGCGCAACTGTGCAAACACCTTTTGGACCCGATACAAAGCAGAGGTTCCTGCTTACAGGAAAGAAGAATAGTGCAGTAGCAGTCTCTCTCAGATGATCTGTGGGATGAGCTAGGAAGCCCCTCCATACAAAAGAATCTAGGAGGTCTTCGCTCTTCAGACCACTGAGAGTCTGCCGTACTCTTGCCTCCAAATCTCGAAAAATGTGCATCTCCAAACAATAGGCTTCTACCAAGTTCTCACTGCCGCCAGTAGGACTCTAATAGACCCACCAGTTCCCCGAAATGACCTGAAATGATCCACCACTCTCCAGCTCTCCCCATCAAACGACGCTTCGGTGCCCCAACTGCTTTCCGGCGAAGATCAGGCGCTGCTGGTCCGGAGGAATGCCCTGGTTGGGAAAAAGAGCGGCTAGTTAACCTAATGGAGACTCTTGATTAATCTTGATTAACAACCCCCCCATGGGATTCTAAATGATTGTAAGATCTCTTCCTGTCTTCGGGTTAATCATTTATTAATCTAGATTCTTCATCTGACTGGTGCTTAGTAGGGAATGAGGGTGGCTGGATCCAATAGAATCTCTATTAAGGGATCATTCCCTCATTCTCTACGAGTCGCACCAGTCAGTCATGTCGAGGGGAGTCAATGGCGACCCTACATTGGGGTTCCATACTTCGGATGGTCGTGCCGGCGGACGAAACGTTTCGGCGGACCCATTCTGAAGGGGGCCGAGCCCAACCATACAGATGTTGTGCAATCCTCACGGTCAGAATACCTGAATACCCTGGTCATTTCTTGGAGTACCGTAGAACAGTCCAAACGAACGACTCCAATTTGTATGTGTGTGTTTTTTGCGCAAGCCGCGCTTGAAGCTGGCTGGATCTGAGGCACAGTCCAAACAAAAGAAACAATTGCTTGGGATGTTGCTGACACACGAAGGTCGCATGGATGTTTTGTGGTGGGAAGTCCACGTGGATTGGATCGCATGGATATTGAACATCAGACCAGTGGCCCAAGTTTTGGAAGGAGAAGCCCTAAACTATGTGGTCTTCGCATGGGCATGGGTTGACCAATGTTTGCTCTAGCATGCTCTAGCCAATCACTTGCATGATCCAAACTTGGGTGATTTGCCCATTCACAGTAGAAAGATCATAACAGTGACCCGCATGCCTCCAACTGACTCATGGCCACCACAAGGGCAATGATGCACTTTCCCTATCTAGCAAACCCCTTCAACTATACCTCTGCTCTCTGTTGAGCAAGTTTTCAAATGGTCTCTTCCTTATCCACATTGCCCATCGATCAAAGTCCATCCGTTCCTCCTTGTCCTGGATTTTGGCCTTGGTCAACAGCTGTGTTGCTACATCAAATCTGGCTGTCATGGATCTTAACCCGGGACATTCATTCCTCAATTGGATGCCTGGCATCCAAATCTCTCTATATATATGATATGATTCATATTGACATTGATTCATATACTGTATTCTACATTGATCATCCGGATCATCTGCATGCTCAACACAGCCTGTTCAATCCAAGGACCTTAACATTGTCAATGGTGTCCGATGCTTCCACATCCAGGGTGATCGTCTTCCCCGTAAGGGTTTTGACCTTGGGCGGCTGACTGTGCACTGATCCCATGAGCATGCGGATCCAAATCGGCATTGCACAGCAAAAACAAAACAGGAGCGATCGGACGCTACGTTCGGGGCTCCTGGCATCACTACTATACTAGGAGCAATGTTTGCTATTAGCAAAAACAAAACAGTCTAGAAACATATCACAACTAGAATCTCTAGACAGAATATAGACAATGCCCGACAAATTGTCTGCTATGTCACCGTTCAATTCGGGAAGCTAAAACATTACCTGGCCCGAAGGTTTCAATAATTTTTGGTGGCCTTGCTGGCACTAGATCAGTACTCAACTTGAAATTGCCTCCTTGGTGGCCAGGTGGGAACTCAGCATCTACAAAGGATATCTGTCTCAACCACCATACATTTTCAGGATCGTGTTGCATTTTGTCTCGACAACATAGAGGGTCGATCATCAAACGGAGCCAGGGCACGAAGATCTGCATGGTCACAGCAAATCTTGGAGCACTTGAGCCAATATTCCTCGTGAGATACAAAACCAAGCGCTCTTCCTGCATAAGAAGCTTTCCTGAGCTAGCTAGCATAGTGCTTGTGTGTCTTTTATTTGAGCTTGAATGACCATAGATAATATGAGATCTTTCTATAGTATAGAGAGAGATCCTGCGTGTGTTGTTGTTGCAGCTTTTATGAGCGACCATGAATGACCTGCCCCCACTTTGGGGTCTTTCCATGTCTTTCACCTGTTACGAACATCTCGCCCGCCACCACTTGAGTGAGACTGGAGTGAAAACACACGACTGGGACGAATACATGATCATTCTCGTTTGATCAGCATCTCTCTTGTTGGTGACCTCCATCTCCATCGAGAAGCCAACGATTAGAATCTCCGTCAAGAACCGTGAATTTAAAGGATACTTTATGATACTTTCCTAACACTCCATGGCAGATTTAGGGTGAAACCTCAGTGGTGTAGAATGGTGTAGATCAAGACTCTATTGATTTGCATGGATTCTCAGGGCAACCGTGGAAATGTCTTATCTTGCTCGATGTAAAGCGTAGTCGTTCGCCGATGACTCACGTGAGCCTTTTCCATCGAGAGCGATCCATGATACGGCCGATCGATCGGCAGATCAGCACGGCTAAGCGGTATGCCCGTACTGGTCCAATCTGAAGGGTTTGAATGATTTGCATGTGCCGGATGCTTCATGCTTCTACGAATGTACAGTAAACCAAGTTTACTTTGCAGGGTGAATTCCGTCTTTTGGACCAATGCTTGACATTCAGTGCCATGCCTTCTTTGACGAGCGAGATGAAGCTGTACACATCTCATGCGCTCGCAAGGATCCAAGAACCCTTGTCAAAATCTCTGCAGGATGAGTTCATGATTTCCACAAGACTGTCCTGAAGCTTGATAGAAGTCTGCCACATGCCTCTAATGACTCAACCCGACCAACAGCAGCACAACGGCAGACAGGCACTATCAGCATCAACACGACATCTCATTTGGCCATCATCATCTTCACAAATTCTTCATAGCCTCGTCACTGCGTCAGGAGTGGTGGTCAGACACGACAAGGACAGCAAGGGGGTGGCCATCAATCCGGATTGATCCTCCAATGTATCATACAACACACGTATCTCACTTGGAAAATCAATCACATCCAGGACAGCAGTGATGACATGTCTTGATCGCCACCATCTGTATCTATCTCCTTGTCCCCCAAATTCATGCAAAGAATCCAAGAATAACATTGATAAATTGGCCGCATTAGCTCCAGTCCTTAACATCACAGCACAAGCCCACCCCTCGCTGTCCCCGAGGACGCCAAGGCACGAATCCCTCCCCCGCCGCGCACGGTGCGCACCGGCGGGACGCGGGCTCCTGCGATGGGAGTCCAAGAGGGGGAGCAGTGACAAGACCGACTGGTGGGTCCTTCCAGTGCAGTGAATGCCCGAGCATCAAGCTGCGGGAGAGCCCTGGGGGTCAAGCTTTCATACATCTACGTACACAAACTGGTTTGGTCTGGCTTCGCACCAATGGTGCAGGTGTCTCACTTGAACTTTGGATCTAAAAGAAATCACGCATTTGGTTGAGAAACGTTGACAAGTGTGGGATGCTTGGGATTGCTGATGGCTGGCCAGCCCAAAAATCTCTCAGAAACCACATCAGGCAACAACCAACCAACGATGGATGAATCGTCCAAGTCTGTGGAACAGTCAACTGCTTTGGGCTCAAGGGTACCTCACCAGTGGATTGTACTGAAACTTGCTGAACATCACACTATATAGGTCGTGTATATACATTTTGCCAACCTGACGCGACCACACATGTCCCTCATGTTCCTTCCATTTTCTTCAATCAGGATCTTTATACAAGGTCCGTAACTGGGATCTTGCCGCCTTGGCCGCCGCCTTGGCCACCGCCTAACCGGGACCCGATCCAAGCCACCGATCCAACTGACTGAGGTGATTTGACAGTCATGTTGATGACTGTTGATGGTTAAATCATCTTCGTAGGTTGTGAAGAACAGTAGGGTGCCACGTAAGATGGTTAAATCATCAACCCCTTTAAAGATGCTTGGACATTTATTCCGTGTCAGGAGTCCACCTCTAATGGCTCCCGATAGTTTGTCTTGGCAAGGATGACTGGGCCGATGCCGTAGCGGCTATCTTCTCCAAAGGCTCCCGATATATGGGCCCAATCAGCCAATGTGGAGAGCTCAAAGCTGGTAGATCGTCGTGTTTTTTGGAGGTCCACGACCTGTTTTGGAGGAAAGGACAACCTCCCGGATGTTCAACACTCCGAGTGTGGCTACCAGATCCAAACAGGTCGAGCTCTGTTTCTGACCGGTGACGACGACGATCCACCCGGGTGGATCTCATCTCTTTGGGGTGGCCGACGGACCGAGCCTAGTAGCGATGCCCTTTGCTCCTAGTAGTGAGGCCTTGCTCCTAGTAGTAAGGCCAGGAGCCCCTAGTAGCGTCCATTGCTCCTAGTAGCGTCCATTGCTTGACCTCGAGCCTAGAGCCTCGAGCTGGAACCAAGCGACCGACGGAGCGACGGAGGTGCACCGCTCCTGAGGCTCGAGTGCACTCCACCGTCTTGGGCCACACTGGCGCGACCTGCTGTAGCAGCTCAAGCGCCTGAGTCCTGGGGAGAAGAAGGAAACAACTGAGGTGTGAAGAGGTGTGAAAAATGTGGTTCCAGCGAAAAAACTGCTATACTCTATAGATGTGGTAAACATACAAATAATATCCAGAAATTTGATAGCTAGCTTGATTCAATGTTTGTCCTTGCAAACATATCCCAAGTAGATCTCTTAGGTTTGACTCACAGCCATCACAGCCTCACAGCCATCCCCGTTCTTAGACCTTCCAGGTTGGGGGATTTGTCCAAACTTTGTTTCACATTAACGTACTCTCAAGGTGAAGGGGGGGCTCGGACCACCAATGCCGCGTTCTTTAGCGCAGCATCTTCTTCAGCAGCCAAACCACTAGAATCTCACAAGTCGTTGGCTCTCTTTGGCCAGTTTCTGGGGCCCGGAGTCCGGGACAGGTTGTGGACGAACAAAACACACCGTAGTCCGTTCGACCCGAGGCACACGAGGCTTTCGCTTTGAAGCCAAGCTCGAGCCTTTTGTCCCAAGAGATCCTCAGATCCGACAGGCGTCGTTTCGCCTCACCGCTCAACCGCGACGCTCGTGGAAGACATCAACACCCCGGCCCCAGTGGATCCTGCATCATCCTTTGTAGAAACAAAAGGCAAAACTCCGTTTTGCAAGTCTTGAGTCGACTTTCCCACATCTATGAATATTGTCTTCATGTTTGGGGTCTGCAACGGTGTCAGTTTTTCTCATTTTATCAACTCAATTTCTCGGAAACGAGTCGTCTCTATCTTCTGGGAAACCACTCTCTCCACATGTCACTGATCCGCCAAGAAACCCAGTCTGCAAAGAGTCCTGCGCAGTTTCAAGGCCGCAGCCCAACACGACAGGGTCTCGGGACACCACCCATGGTGTCCGTGCTTGGACTCGAACAAAACACGCAGACGCTTGGGGCTTACCTCACCTCGAACTGGCTGGTTTTCTGAAGTAAAGTAAAAGGTGAAGCAGGCGGTTCAGGATGTCTGTTCAAGGTGTCAGTTCTCCCCGATTCACTGATTCAATTTCATGTGTGAACTGTCAGGCCGTGAACTACGAGGAAACAAAATCAACCTGCCAAAACACAGCTGGTGGAAACACATTAGCAAGGCTGAACATGGCAGAAAATTAAAGGACCGGATAACCCCACATATGAATCTTTACGAATCGTAAGTTTCTAAAGCACAAAGCAGTCAGAGTCTCAATAGCTTCTACAACATGGCCTTGTCAGGAATTATATCAGAAATACACAACAGAGGGGTGGGAGAGAGGTGTGGGAGAGTAATGTGCACGGCGGATGTACGAGGTATTGTGCAGACATGTGTGTACAGCCACAACTAATCACAATGGAGGAACGGACCGGCGACCACCGCCGACCACGCAACAGCCAGATCCTCTAACGGAGCATGGAGGTTCACACAGTGCTGTACCTGCCACGAATTCTGCACATGGAGGTTCACAAAGTGCTGTGCCTGCCACGAAATCTGCACATGGAGGTCACAAAGTGCTGTGCCTGCCACGAAATCTGCACATGGAGGAAACAAGTGAAATCTCTAATCACAATGGAGGAACGGACCGGCGACCACCGCAGACAACCGCCGACAACGCAACAGCCAGAGCCTCTAACGGAGCATGGAGGTTCACAAAGTGCTGCGCCTGCCACGAATTCTGCACATGGAGGTTCACAAAGTGCTGTGCCTGCCACGTAAGATGTATGTGGTCTCTGTGTGTGTGTCTCTGTCTGTGTGATCTCGGTGCGTGTTGTCTCTGTCTGTGTTGTCTCGGTGTGTGTTGTCTCTGTCTGTGTTGTCTCGGTGTCTGTTGCCTCGGTGTGTGTGGCGGAGGCGGAGGCGGGCAGCGGACGGGAAGCGGGATGAGACATAGAAAAGAAGAACCCCACACTAAGATGTGGGGAAAAAGACACATGTTGGAATCACAAACACTGGTGCACTGGTGCACCCGCCAGCAGACTGCATCTGCCCGCCCGAGTGGTCATTTGTGTCAATGGTCGTTGGACAGTTGATCAACGATCATGTCAAAGTGTTCATGGGGAGCACGCTCCCTTGTTGGTATGACCAGGAAGGATCCACGACCGCCGAGTTTGGAGTTCTCGTAATACGAGTTGCGCCTGGCAAGTAAAGTTGCAGCGCGGCAAGGATTAGTGCGGTAGCCCAGCCTGACACAAAACAGGACTGCAAGGAATTGAACAAACAATTTGCCTATTGAAACATCATGAAACATCCTACATTTGGTCATCTAAGGGGCTGCTATTTACAGGTAGGGCGGTAGAACTTGAAGAGTTGTGCAATCTTCTCAACTTCACTGAGTCAACAAGGTGACCTGCTTGAAGCTTCGACTGAGAATGACCAAACCTGTCCGCGATGTTTCATCACCAAATGGTGACTCAGAAGTACGAAGTGATCTTCTGCCCATTGCGTCCTTTACAGAGTTCACACACCATCCGCTCCTGTGCCTGCGCCCGAGCCGCTCCAAACAGCTGCTGGCAACCCTAGGATCTCCCGCAGTTCCACGCTGTCCAGCCAGGCACCATCAAAGCCCTCGAGTGTGGAGCTCACATGCCACAAGTGATGGAAAAAAGGGTTCGTTTTTAAAAAGGATGCAAAACAACCACACATGCTCGCAAAAACTTAAATATACTTAAATAATGTTCACCTTTAACCCCTGAACCGCAGATATTCACCCACGATGTGTTTGCACCTTCAGTGTTGAGCGGCATTTGCTCAGGCCCTACAAAAGTTGGCGACAAAGATCGCAAACCCTCCAGATATTGCATATCATTTACATAATTTTACATCGTGCGTTTTAATTTGTTATGACCTTTGGCTCTGCAAAAATAGTTGGTTTATCTTGATCTTATGGAGGCCTCGCGAGTCAGCAATCCAGGTCCAAAGGCAAAACAAGTCAACAAACGCGTTTGATCTTCACTTGCTATGTGACTATGTGTCTCCATTCTAGCGACGGTGAGGTCGAGCAAACTTAGCCAAGGAGTTTCTGCTGCTACGAAGAGCATGCTGAAACACTTGACATGTTTGGACAATTTGACACGTTGTCTGACCTGATGTGGAAGACCTTACTTCATGGCAGGCCAACAGTATGTGCAAGTCTTGAGCCAAAATCAAGAGAAAGGATACAGATGAGGAAGGTTCAGCGAATAAGTCCTCTGATGATAGAACGTAAAAATGAGCCTAGTGACAATGATGAGGATGAAGATGGAGTATATAGAAATGAGGCAAAACCAGACAAGTGCGGGGTAGAGTCGTCGCGGACGTGAACATGGTCGCGGGAAGAGTTCGCAAGGCCCAATTGCCAATGTTTCTGGCGCAGTGTGTGAATATTCATATACTTTGAATTGTTTTATATAGCCAGCTTGTTGGCACTTCATCGGATGAAAGGCAGTGTTCGTCTGTTGAAGGATATTTGACATGTGTGGCTATATGTGGCAATATATCTTTTGATATCTTTTGACAGGAAAACGTGGTCGTGGTGCCGGGCAAGATGATGTGGTGGCCTCAACCTGGAAACCAGAACCCTTCTTTAAACTTATTTGCACTCTTTTTTGATGTAGGCATTGTCATTGTAGACACTGCCAGGTAGTCGAGAAGGAGAAGGTTTCTGAAACATACTTGAGAACTCTGGGAATTTGACGGCTCAAGACAAAACGCCTCAGGCAAGGTATGCTTCGAAGAGCGCAGCCCAAAATACAAAACCGGACGCAAACGCACTTCTCGAGAGCTCTTCTGGTTCAACAGTGAACATGAGAAGGCCTGCTGCGCACAGCTTGTAATAAGGGATCAAGGGGAACAAATCAAAATGCGCCGGCACGAATTGAGAAAACCCTTCATGCCTCCGCAGCCTTATGCTTCCGGTTTGTTTGTCGTTTTCTGTTCTGCTTCTTCTCTCGCTTTTTAATGAGCATGAACACTGTCAAAGGCGTATAGCACTGGCACTGGTTGGCACAATGTGGCAAGGAAGGGCGGGACTGCAAGCGAGCGCAAAGCGAGCGCAAGCAATGCAGCACATTTACATAGCCCGCTTGAAGAAATTGAGCTGAGGCATTCTTGGGCAGTCAACCTTGAGCCACAGAATCGGTTCGACAAGGGTTTCACCTACTCGACCGATTGTGCTTCGGTTGGTGCAAGAAGGGGAGTCTTCTGCAAATATTCCTTGCGCACGTTTGCATTAAGTAGCTTCCGTTCGGTGAGTAGTATACTTCCCGCAAGCTGCTTGAAGTTGGCAAACACAAAAGTTATGGATGAGAGGGGGCGGATAAAAATCCCAGGGTTCTTAAAGTCAGGATGTTAGAGATAGTGTAGTGGCAGCATGTAGACCCTTAATTGACTGTTCTTTTTGAAGCTTCGCCCAACAATTCCCAGCCAGCACTTGCTAACTTCGTCTTGAGATGTGCAAAGCAAGGGATGCGATCAATTCCCCAACTCTGGAAAACAACAAACGTCCAAATGCAAATTGGAGAACAGCTGATTTTGTGTTAACATGTGTTTACCATTGTTAACCCAAGATGGACCGAGCAGCAAGCAAGGCTCTCTTGTAGCATTGAGGCAAGAGCGTCAGCATGAATCTGTCAACTATTATATTACTAATATATCCTCTGTGGAATAAGCGGTGGGGGTTGAGAACCCCATTTTATAGTGATAAATGACTGAACCAGGCTCTGGGAGCACAATGCCCCACTATAGAATCTAGCTTTCAACCCTTGTAGTGTACAGCATAGTTTCTCTATAGAATAAAGGGAGTCAACCTTTAACGCACTAATGTAACAGAATTGTAGGCTCAAAATCTGAATTATCCAATAGAAACGGCCAGGGGTGGTCCTCATTCTATAGACAAGTGGGTGTAACATCAAAGCTGACATATTATTTTAGAGGAAAGCTACGCAGCAATGGCAAAAGAGGTTGGCATTTTATTCTAAAGAAACATGATTGAACATTGCAAGGTTGAAATTCATTTAAAAAAAAAAAAACACATGGACAGAAAATGACACTCCAAAAACAAGATATGTCTATAGAGGTTGATATTCATTTTATAAGGACAGGGTTGGACACTCACAGGTTGATTTTTTATTTTAGAAAGGTGGGCTGAATTTTGAACAAACAAATCATTTTATAGTGGGCCAATATTCACCGGTTATTCCACAGGAAATGTGGGAATGCATGCACCAGATTGCTCAAGAATGCGCCGGATATTTCGTGAAATCAGAATCAGAATCCAACCTACCTCATTGTAAAACATCCATCCACTCTAAAGTAAACTCTCAACCTTCTACTGTTCCAGGTTCTCTCTATAGAATCAAAACCATGTCCTCTATAAAATGTCCTCAATTGTCATGTATTTTCTATAAAACTATTGACCCATCAATATACAGTATGATTTTCTCACCTGTCAGAGATCCTCAGAGTGGATCTGTCTCAGGTAGGTTGACATTTGATTCTAGAAAAAAACTATCTATAAAATGCCAGGTCATTTTGGAGCTCGACCTCCCCCATTCTATAGGGGTTATTCGGCAAAGGATACTAATATGGTAATATGCTGTAATATGATGTAATATGCCATACTTGGAGTGTCTGGGTATATACGTATGTAACCGTATGTACAAACACTATGACAATTCCACCGGTTCCATGGATTGGGCCGCTGGGTTGAATCCTCAGTGATTCTCAGATCTTCTCTCTGAACAGTTCTAAAGAGATTGAGGTCAAACAGGACTCTGATTCTTCCACTGGTGTTCTCCGGACTACACTCCAAGAACACATCCAACTGTTCGAACACTATAGTCACTATGGTCCTTGAACCCCCCGGATAAATATATCCATCCCGAAACCCACCCAAACCCTTGAAAAAGGCCACCAGGCCGGGTGTCCTGAAAAGGCCTTCAAGTCAAGGGCCAAACAGCTGGACCCCCGTGCTGTCATGTGCTATCGGCGCGGTGCACCCGACCTGTAAGAGGATCAATTCCTGCAGCCAAGCCTGGCGGCTTTTCTTGGCAACGGTGAACGACGGTGAACGGAAGGGAATTTAACCCAAGGGATATAACATGATACTTAGATTACAACGCCCACGTCGTCAAAACCACATGGCAGAAGACCAGGTAAACCGGTCATAGCTTTGATTGGCACTCCTCCAATCCTGATCAACATCATCATGCACTAGCGAATGTGGCGATGGATCAATGCACACCTCAGCATCACTCTTGCTGGTTGTTTGCAGAGGTGAGGTTGGTTTTGGTTGAATTTTCACTCAGTATATAGTGTGAAGTGTTTGAGGGTTAAACGCAAAATGTTGGATTGGCTCATAGCGGTCCCCAAGGCGGGGCCCTTCATTCTCAGCCTCCCATTTCTCCGTGAAAGACCAGGAAATCCTCTACACCCCGGGAAGTCACTTCCAGATTGTTGGGTCGAGGGCTGTCGCTTGGGACCACATTGAGTTCAACTCCGCCCTACGGTTTTTAAGGCGAGAGATGGTGAGAACTCAGGTTTGTCAGGTTGCCGCTCATGCCTCACTTCACCCACCGTCAGCCATAGGCTGGCGCCCTCATGCCCCCACCGTGGCGACCCCACGGACGCGGTTGCCCGGTCGTGGCGGTGGGTAAGTGATTCCAATGGATCCAATGACTTGATGGTCCTGTCCCTTTTGGAATCACTGAACCCACCCACAGTTCATGTTCTGCCTCGCTTGCTCCACTACTCCAATTGTGCCACTGAGGCATGATCCTTTTTTAAATTCTTCGACCAGTTGAGCACAAATAATCAAAACGTACTAGCAGCATCAGCAAGAAGCATCCCATCATCAAATGGCTTGACCAAAGGATGAAACGTCAGTTAGCTGAGCTACCCTGTCCTGTCTTTTCAGAGCTTGTCTCAGTTACTAATTCCTTCACCCAGCGAAAAAGCGCTGCCCTCGCCGGTGAACCCAGAAAAAGGAACCGCCCCTCGACTCGACTCGTCCCCTCGGCTTCGCCTTCTGCGTCGCCTTCAAGGCCGCGGGATCCACGAGGACGGCGTGCGCTCCTCCATCGCTGGGAGACTCCTCGCGAGGATCGCGCGTTCCGTTCGCTGCAGCGAACGAGGTCCACGTCGCGTCGGTCCGGTGGCTGACACCGGGCGGTGTTCCGGATCCTTCGGTGTGAGGCGACCCTAAGCGGCTTTGTGCAAGCCATCGGTCAGGCAAGTAGTTTCCAAAGGTAGATGGAACAAGCAGAGTCACCGTGTGGACATGTTTTGAGGTTTGAGGGATATGAATTAGGTGTTCTTTGAAACCTGGGACTAGTCGTGGCCAAGTCTCATCTCAGCAAGTCTCTCATGACTAGTCAGTCGTTCATCTACGAGGCACACGACCATCTCACTCGGTCTCACCGTTTTTCTTGGGTCTTCTGTAAAGCAATTGGCAAAACGCTCTAAGTTGGTGGTTTTGCCGCTCTAAGTTGGTGGTTTTGCCTGCAGAATTGCACCTTATAATCAAACAAGTGTCCTTTGATGGGAATTCTTTGTGTAGCACCTCTCTGGACCTCTCTGTGGCACCTCTCTGGACACTGCTCTGAAGTCTCCAGATCAATGGCCATGGCGTCCGTATCACTGCGGCATGTCCCATCGCCCCAAAGGACTCGATGGAACAATCATATATACGTGTCCAACCCTATGGGTGGCTCGAACATGTGTTACTGGTGCTTGATCGTATCCACATACCCGACGTCGCCCACATCGGCTCCACCTCTCGCGGCTCCTGGCGCTCTGTGTCGAGCGCGTCCCCGTCCACATCGGCCTCGCGGATCATCTCATCAATCTCTTCGTCGGTCAACGCTTCGCCTGAACCGGGCCACGCACGACGACGCGAAGACGCGAATTGGACCGAGTCAAGCACCAATTGGACCGAGTCAAGCACCGGTTTCGTGTTCGAGACGCATGGTTTTTGGGAGCCGACCAAAGAGGTACAAACACCGGAAAGGGCCGGAAGTGGACACCGGCAAAAACGTTGGGGATTACGGTATAGACGGTCCGGATCGGTCCGGTATAGGACATGCTTTTCTATTTTGGGAATGGGGCCGGCCAGTTTCATTTTTTCCCTGCCTTGCCCACCGAGTTCACAGCAAACAGTTTGTAGTTCTCTCGGGATGACGAATTGGATCGAACCTGTCAATTTCCACATTGTCGAGTTTACCAACTCTAAAGCCAAAACAGTGCCTCTGATGATCAATCGAACCTCGTTCGTGCTTTTCCAACGCAAGATTTTGCCGCACGCCCGTTTGCCAGGGATCAAACGTCTCTGAACTGCCCTCCGACTTGGTCGGTGAAGGTGATGGCGATTGGGTTAGGATAGGCCGATTTTATGCGCAGGACCCTGGAAAGAATACTAGGAGGTCTTCGAGGAATATGATTGACATATTGTCGAGTCAGACCTTATCAGTATAACTAGTATGCTGCGACAATGGGTGACAGCGCTTTCGGCAAATTCCATCATGATATGGATGCAGATTCTGCATCCACCCGTCCTACCGCCACCTGCCGCCCTTGAATTAGAAAAAGCCAAGAAGTGCATCCGCTGTTAATTTATCTGCTGTTTTGACATCCTAGAGTGCCAGAGTTTTAAAAGCCTCTTAGACTCTTAGAGGTTGTATAAGGCTGCATTGGGGCGTGTCCGTTCACTACCCAGACTCTGGGAATGTGCTCTCTACATCCTTCTTTGGCTTTTCCTAGGGATCATAGCTAGGCTAGGTGCATTGCTACCTACCCATTTAATCAATTTAACCTGAATCGAACCTTGGATTCAAGGAATGACTGTCATAAGCCACCTCTGGGCTTCAAAGACAAATGACACGGCTTCTGCCAAACAGGACACAACGCTTCGAGGGATGAATCGCCTTCATCGGTTCCAAATCCACCTGCTCCAAATCCATCGCGGTCCGAATCCCGGAACCCGACCCCAACGGCTTAGCGGATGGGTCCGGAGCTTCGAAGATCTGCCGACGATATGCGATGAGCTTCCTGAGAGCGGCGAGGTGGACCAAATGACGTACGTCAGAACCAAGGGGTTTCGGGGTACGGGGTGGTGAATCCCATCCAGGGGCCGTGGATGTGACGTTCGGGCACCCCGACTACCTCCAGATTCGGCACCCCGTCGAACGTGACTCCTGGCATACTATTTGTGATAGGGATAATCACGATTCACTGTGGTCGCCCGCCGCAAACCGAACTATATTGTTCGTCAGGGTGTTTGGAGTTTTGTTCACATCAAAAAGAATAGAACGCAAAATCAAAGAACCTATTTCTTTCTCTGACGTTCACGCCTTCTGGGGGCTCACAGCCAGTTGGTTGCTAAATCAACCGTGCCGGTGCGGTTTAAATCAACCAATCGAACTCCTCTGCTCGTCTCAAGCGTCTCAAAGGTCTTCGGACGCTTCTGGACCGCCAAGCGAAAGCGCTCCAGGTGCATCATCTTCAACTCCATCTCCTGAGCGGACACTGGTGGACACGCAGCCCGTCTCTTTGCACAACACACGCTTTAGCAGGGTGATCAAAAGAATGTCTGAGGTATGAAACATGCTTCTCTTCATGTGCTGAGAAAAACAAGTATATGCCACCCCATGTTAAGTTCCTCCTGCCCCGCAACTGT
>CAXAMN010001714.1:455902-470011 GCA_963970005.1 Durusdinium trenchii | reverse complement strand
TGCCTCTGTGGGCTGATGTTATATGTTTTTGCTTGTTGTGCTTTTTGCTTTCACAAAACACCACCAAGCTAATTGCTTTTGATGCCTCTTTGGGTTGATGGTATATGTGTTTGGCCTGTTGTGCTGTTGTTGTGTTTGCGCCTCTTATGGCTGCAGGCTTTGCATTTCCAATTTCCATGCCTTTGAGCTAGTTGTCAGCACCATCACAGGATTTATGTGCATGCATGTGTGCAAGGTAGAACTCATGCTCATAATTCTTTGATGTGCTTGCAGTGGTTTTGGTACTCAGTGTTAGCAGTGGTTTTGGTTCCTGTGCCCTGACAATGTGGGCAGCTGCTGATGTCAAAGCTGAGATTGAAGGCATTTCATTGCTTCTCCAGTCCAGAAGGACCACTATGCAATCTACAGATGAGAAAGCAGAGCTAGCATTGGTGGGGAACTGCAGCAAGAAGATTATGGGGCTTTCTTCTTTGTCAAATGCAGATGCTGGCAGCTTGTGGGGGAATACAACTTTGAGCACACAGTACCAGCAGAAATTGTGCGAAGCAGTTGATGCTGCAGTGCAACAGAATGGTCAGCATGGACCAGTGGCAATGCAGCGCAAGCCCCAAACTTTGAAAGATATCAATGCTTACTTGACAGAGACAGATTGGGCTCAGCTGCATGGTGAAGGCAGCCTTGTCTCCAAAGCCACCACCATTTGCAAAAGGCTGAAGATGGTTGGTGTGAGGAGTGCATCAGAGCAAACCATTAAATATTGTGTAGCACTTTTGCTTTGCTTGATGGCAAATGATGAAACTCCAGAGTGCGCATGGATTTTCAACTTGACAAAAGACTTCAAGAAAGTCTTCGCTTCCACTCCTGGTCCTGACAAAGTTGTGATTCCATGGATGAAGACCTATCCACCATCCCCCAGTGACTTGCCACAGGCTTCTTTTGAATCTGCTTATCCTGATGGAAAGCCAGTGCTCAAATCTTTTGACAGGCTTGTGGGCATTGCTGAGGGCCATGTTCCAATGAGGCAAACCAGCAAGCTTCTTTCTCAAGCAAGTGCAGCTCCCAAAGGAAAAGGTGACAAGACCTTTGGTAGCAAGCCAAGATGCTGATGTGTATGCAGCACATGATGGGAAAGAATGAAAGCCATGGCAACCAGGCCACTGTCACCTTGACACCCCCAAAGAAGCACCAGAAGCAATTGGGTGATCAAGCAATAGGTGCTGCAGCTGCCCAGCAGTTAGCCTTGCCAGCACCTGCAGCTGAGCCTGCCAAGTCTTCACCCAAGAAAGAGGCCCCTGCAGAAAGTTCTTTGCCTGTTGATCAAGGTGTCAGTGGCAAAGGTACAAGCAAAGCCACCAAGAATGCAGGGAAGACACCCACAGACTTTGAAGCATTTGCTTTTGCAGAGCTGAAGCAAAAGCGTGGCATCACAAAAGCATGGCATCAAAAGGCCTGCAGCACGTGATGAGGGCAGCAAGCCAAGCAAGGCTGGCAAACCCAAAGCAAAAGCTGCAAGCAAGGCAAAAGCTGCAGCCAAGGCAAAAGCTGCAACCAAAGCAAAAGCAAGCAAGGACTCAGATGTGATGTACAAACTGGAAAGGTACAAACAGCAAGGCGCTGTAGGTATCAGGCAGAAGTTTTCTTTGAAGAAGCAAATTGGATCTTTCAGGCCCCCTTCCAAGACCTATGATGAGTTGCTGGAATATGCTGAATCTTTTTGTGTCTACCTCAGCAACAAGACCAGGGGAAGAGCCCTGCCCAGCTCAAGGCAATTGAGAAAGTGGCAATGGAGAATGGACTGAAGGAACTTCAGTAGGGGAAGGCTTCCACATGGTATGGTTGATAGCTTTGGAAAGCTGCCAAAGTGTCAAACCTTGGACAAAAAGCACTGCTTTGCTGTTGAAGCCTGGTGGAAGCATAGCACCAAGTCTCACTGTAGGAGAAAGGAGGTGGTAGAGAAAGCAGTGGAAAACATGTTCTGCTGCTTGTGCTGCCAGCAATCCAGCTGTGTGATGTCATTTTGCATGTTTGCCTTTGGGCTACAGGTTGAATGTGTTGGCCTTTGGGCTGTAGGGGGTAGCAGGGTCTTGGCCTCTTTGCTGAAACTTTGTTTCAGCTTTGAGGCTGCATGTTTTTGTTGTTGCCTGAAGTTGAATTTACGCTTCAGCTTTGAGGCTACATGTGTGTGTTTGTGACTTCAGGCTTAGTTTCAAGCTAGGCCTTCTGGCCTTCTGGGCTGAAGTTTGTAGTGTTTTGTGTATAGTGTTTAACTGAGTGTTCTTGCTTTCCACTTTTGTGATCAGTGCTTGATTCATGAAACCCTTGCAAGCAATATTGTCAAGCCAGTACACACAACCATAGCAGGGTTATCCCATTGGTTGGGCCAACTGGACATATGTAGGTTGATGTTTTTTTGGCACACTTATATACAATAGTGCATGGATGTAGGTAGCAGCAAGCCTACGTAAGCAGCCAAACAAGTTGTTCCATTGCATTTTGCGAGATGCACACTTTCTGCAGCAATGGGCTTGTGGTGTAAAGTCTTTGTGGCATTTGTGCTGCTGGCTATGGCTGATGCCAGGGCAAACAAATTGAGGAAACTCAATGAGTTCAGGAGGAAACTCCCTTGGATGTCTGCTGTAGCTCTGTCAAGCATGGTTGATGAAATCAAGAAAGGTGCACCACTGCCAGATTTGCATCAAAGGAAGCATGTGCAAGAAGCCACCGCACAACCCATGCCAGATACTATATATGGACCTGTTTTGGAAAGCATTGAGCTGCTGAGCAAGACTGGCCAGGCCAAAGAGTTTCTGGTAGTCAATTTGATAACTTTGCTTCAAAACCTGTACTTCCAAGGTGGTGGATACTACACTCTCATCAAAGACACCATGGCCAGATGCCCTTCTACTTGTGACAGTCCCTGGTCACTATGCATCTACGCAGATGAGGTGACACCAGGCCAGGCATTAGGGATTCACCAAGGCAGGAAGATTTGGTGCATCTATGTGTCTGTTCTAAACTTTGGGGGAGTGCACCTTTGCCAAGAGCTTGCATGGCTGCCTATTTGCATATGTAGGACAAGCCAGCTGGAGCCCATTGCAGCAGGCATCAGCCAGCTTTTTGCAGGATTGTTGAAGCATATATTCAACCATCCCAAGTGCAAAGCCTCTGCAGGGATATTTTTGAAAGGCAAAGAAGAAGGTGACTACTGCGCAATCTATTTGCAGATGGGGTGTTTTCTGCAAGATGGTCAGGCAATGAAAATGACATGGAATTGCAAAGGCAATGGTGCTCACAGACTATGCATGTGCTGTGCTAACTTGTATTCTGAGAAAAGTAATCTGGCAGCTGCGCACAATGAGATTTGCTCTGATTTGCTGGCATGGCATGGGTTGGTTTTTTTGTTCAGACAAAGATGTCTATGACACAGTGGACAAGCTCTCACTGCAGCATGCAATGCTCAGCCACAAAGAGTTCAAAATTCTTGAGCAGGCTTGTGGCTACAATTGGGACACCCGTGGACTGCTCTATGACACATTTTGCAGAGAGATTGTAAAGCCAATTTCTCATTACTGTCATGATTGGATGCATGCCCTGTCTTGTTGTGGGGTCTTCCATGAGATCTTCTGGAAATGGCTTTCTGCAATGGAAGGCTTGCAGGATGTGTACCAAACACTGGGTGCATATGTTGAGTTGTGGAACCACCCTGAAAGCAAAGCTTCCAAGCTCCAGCCTCTCTTCACACAGAAAAGAAAAGTATCAAACCAAAAGGCAAACATTTGGAAGTCTTCAGCTTCAGAAAGCCTTGGTTTGCTACCAATTTTGTGCATTTACATACACAATGTTGTGCTCAAGGCTGGCCTGCTTGAAGCAGAATGTGGAGTGATTTTGGCATTTTCTACCATTGTGGATTTGATTCAAGCCATCCCTCTGGCAAATGTGTTGCCTGAGCAGCTGGATGCAGCAGTGCAGGCTTTTTATGCCAGTGTGAAAGCAGCACATTGGGAAGCCTGTGCTATTCCAAAATTTCATTGGTGCAGACACTTTGGCCAACATTTGATGAAATTTGGAGCACTTCCATCTTGCTTTGCACATGAGAGAAAACACAAGCATGCAAAGAAAATAGCAGAAAACTGCAACAATACAATTGCCTATGAGAAGAGTATAGTGGCAGATTTTTTGGGGCAAGACATCTTTGACTTGCAAGATCCTGACATTTTCTCCACCAAAGCCAGGCTGACCAAGAAAAGGAAATTGACCAAAAAGTTAGAAGCATTCTTGAAGGAGCATATTGCTTTCAATGAAGGTTGTGCAAGTAACACTGCTTACCTGGAGGTAGCAGGGCAGTGCAGCAAGAATGATGTGATTCTTGTGGCAACTGCTACAAGCCTTGCAGGTGGCATTGTGTGGGCTCATGTGGAGCTGGACACCTGTGTCTACACATTGGTTTCACAGTTGGAGTTGCAGTCTTATTCTAAGACATCCTTCTGTGCTACTTGGCAAAGGACAACAGCACTGGCATTGGTGCATACTTCCGACATTAAATGCTCAATGCTGTGGAGCAGTGCAGGCAACAACTCTATTGTGAGTTTGGTTCTTCATGTTGGCAGGCCTAAATAGGTCACACAACTGACAAGCAAAGCATGCAGAGAAAAGAAAAAGTGCAATGAGCAGTGTGTCAAGTTAATGGTTTAGGTTTGGTGTGAGACCAGGAACTGGAAGGTGATGCTGCCATGGCAAAAGATGTTGTCGACATTTTTGCTCATGTTGGGTTGGCAGGATGCATAGGACAGAGTGCAAGGTGCATGCAAAAAAGAAGACATGTTTTTGTTCAACAAACATTTTTTTGTTTGAGTTGCCTGAGGGCTGCAGTTTGGCTCACATTTGTTGACACCTTGTTGTGCTTATTCTTGTGAAGCAGGAATGTTTTGCTAAAGGTTTGTCTTTTAAAAAAGTGGATGCAAATTGAAAAATGTTTGTTTTTTCATTACATGGTTATTTTTTTGATAAATTTGGCAAGCTAACCACTTAGCTAACCCTTAGCTAACCCTTAGCTAAGTCCTTAGCTAACCCTCAGCTAAGTCCTTAGCTAAGTCCTAGCTAAGCCATTAGCAAGTGACTATGTTAACCACTTAGCTAAGCACTTAGTAACTAGGTTATAACTCAGATAGGAAGTTATTAAGTCTGTAGCTAAGTAGCATAACTTCTATAAGTTCTTAGTAACCCCGGGTTCTTCTATAAGTGCTGTCGGTCTCTCTTTTTTCGTCAGTCTGCTCCCTTCGAGCAATTCGAAAGGGTTGAATTGGAGGACGAGTTCAAAGCACCTTCTCTTCTTTTTTTCGGCCAAGAGTCATGGAATATTTGGTGGGTTTGACCTCAGAGTCGAAACTCTCATCAATGCGCCAATCGCCACTAACTTTGCCATGGACTCTAAGAGGGGGGGGGCAGGGCGGACGAAAAATACGTAAACGATATTATTTTGGGGTGGACGAGACTGTGAGGCAGCATTTTGTGGGACTCGAGTTGCCACGACTCGCTCGTTCCAGAGTCGCGCAACCAAGAGGCAAAACGCATCAAAGGTACCGGGTCGCAGGGGCACGAAGAGTTCAAGCCACGAGTTGAATTGTTTGCGCGTGCTTGAATTGTAGTTCTTCAATTCCTGATATTTTGCTATGTCAACTTCGGGCATAAACAATCGATGCCCAGACGACAGGCACGCTGTATGATTTTGCTTACGCCAACGGTCCAGTACAAAAACATCTTGGCACAGAGATCTGTTGCCTCACTGGGACCTCCTCGCGAGATTGCGTGTGAACCTGGCTAGAGGCAATAACATTATATTTTATTTTTTGGATTTACATGCCTTTGGATAAGCTCATTCTGCTGGTGCTGCAGCACTCCGGTTCTAAGGCGTAGGGTAACGACGGTTTCTCCTTGTTTCACAGTAGTTGTGGGGCATTGCACATCACATCCATCAACCAGCTACACACTGAGCGCAAGCTAGATGGCTTCCACTTGCCTTTCTGTGTCCTCCCTTGGCCAAGCTGTTCGGGAGCCACCGACGCAAGTAGAGTGTGTCCACTGACCTCCTCCTCGCCCGGGGAGGGGTGGCTACCTGCAGTATGCAATCGCTTTCTGAAAGAGAGTTCTATCAATCACAGGCTGCGCTGCTGAATCCTGTTGTCCGAAGGCTTGGAGCAATCGGGAACAATTCACAGTGGTTTTTCCCCATATGCCTGTTCACTTCTGCAGAGGAAAAGGTTGACTCGGCACCGTAATCATGCCTGCCTCGTTTGACTGCACAACGTCGTAAGCGTTGCTTTCGATGCTCTCCAAGTGCAATAGCCTGCACAGCGTTCTGATCTCAGGACGCTTTGCAGCATTGAAGGAAGGACGTCGAATGAAGATAGACAAAGCTTGCACTGTCCAGCAGTACTGAGAGGCCTTTGCTTAATTCGCAGCCCCATGTTTCACCCTTCACTCTTTTCTGGTCTACGGGACCTCCTTGAGCTACATGCCAGTTTGCTTCGTGGTCTGTTTGGGTTGTGTTGGTTGTGTTGTTTGGTGTTTGGTTTTTGGTGTTTTGCTTGTGGTTTTCTTCGGTTTCGCATCTTGGCTCGTAACTCTCTCTTAGCTAGCGCAAGATGACCTGTGCAATCTCTGCACACATGGCGTCTCCACCCGTGCAGGAAGAAAATTGTAGACTGTGTGCTCAGCAGTTGTCTATGGACGACCTGCGAGCAATTGTGACAGCCAGAGAAATGGCGGCAGTAGAAGCAAAGAAGGTAAAGAAGGCAGGTGCTGAAGAGGCCGGCCGCACACGGCATCGTTTTTGTTTGTGTGGTATGTTGCGGGGTCCAGCAGCAGGACAAAAAAAGCAAGGGTCCAGGATGCAAAGGCCGCGAAGGCGGAGGCCACCTTCCCACTGCAAACCTAAAAAGAAGAAAAGGTTGAGGTACGGGCCGATCTCAGCGCGCCTTCAGTGAGCAGTGCCTCTGCAAGACCGGCGCATAACGCGGACCAATCACAAGCATCTTGCTGCCGACCCCAATTGAAGACCCCAAAACCTGACCAAATCCTCGCTTCGTGGCGTGGGGCCTCCAGAGGACAAAGTTTCAGTTGGGTCGGAGTGAGGAACTTCCAAGAAAACACAAGGACCAACAGAAACCACTCACGGCGGTCCACCACAAGCATTGCAGCAAACAAACACGCAGCAAGCGCGCTGCCGCAATCAGACTGCTGAAAACAGCAGCTGACCATTGATCTGTGAGCTTGATTGTTTTCGACAACTTCTTGCTCCTTCAAGAGATGGAAAAATATTTTCTGGACACCAGTTTGGGGTCCAAAACCACAGCAAAAACCGGTCTCACCACAGAGGGCCTCCCCAGATATGTTCGCAGGGTGTAGAGAACAAGTGCTCGCGGCGCTGCAAAGCCATGGAAGCCCAGCAGTGTGGAAAATTTCTGTCGTACCTGCCGAAACAATCGAAACGCTATTTTTCACTCGGTGACCAAAAATTTTTGCCGACAAAACGGCCCCCGTTTTGGGGTCCAGAAACGGACAACACTCGCACAAAAAAGAACAACACCTACAGAAAAACCATTGACAAAAACTTCAGACTCAGGCCAAGAAATAGAGAACTGTCTTTGAAGGGGCTCGAGTTGAAAATGGGTCAACTGAACAATAAATTTGAACTAGTGCCAGGAAGAGGTGAAGAAGATGTAGCAGATGCAGTAGTGAGAGAGAGAAAAATACAACACGATATGAACAGTTACTTGAAATTGGAGAAGAAAGAAGAGATCACTCAGATACAATGCCATCAGAAAACTCCAGGAACCCCGTTCTTGAGAGAGTGGACAACGCAACATGAGGATGATGAAAATAGAGTGAACCATGGTGACAGAGTGAGCTAAACTTAGCAATTCGATCGCTCACACTACCAAGAGGGAGTGTGAAACATTTTTTCAGGATAGAATAGTACATAGATGTACAGCATCATCAACATCTCATTGGTGCAGCGTGAGTTGACTGGAAACCCTTTTGTTCAAGAGAAAAGTTCGCAGTATACAGATGCCAAAAGCACAAAGTCAACATCGCGAGCAAGCCTCCACTTTCTTGCGTGCCTGCGGAGGGTGAGGGATCTGAAAGAAAGAGGACTCGACAAGACCAGCAGCGGTTGAAATGTCAATCCAATACAACGCAAGTCAAAGGCCAATCCCTGAAGGTCTAACTGTACTGAAATGACCGGAGTGCTGCAATGTACTCACGTCAGGTGATTGTTTCCATGTCACTTTCGCTGTGCATTATGCTCATATAAGCGTTAAGAGTCACTTGTTGAGCCAAATCAAAGGGCCACCGTGCAATTCAGCACACTGAAACACTCCGCATACTACACGTTTTGAACCAAGGAGCAACAAGGGCTTGACCGTGTGCGAGTGGAAGTGGGATGATATATGCAAATGATGTTGTCCCTAGGTGGGTCAATCTACATTATGTTGATTTCTGTTTAGATTTTTACGTGTTATCGATTCCTGTGATGGTTGTGTCATTGAATGTAGGTTGTTTTTTTCTTTTGGTGTTCAAATCTTGCTTTGGATTTGCCGGTTTGGACATGTCACAGATGGAGATGGGTCATTGCTGGCCTTTCGGTTGTGGCAGTCAAGACATAGCGTTGAACAATGACCAATCATTTCTGCAGACTTGACACTTGAATCATACAAGTTCTTTTACAACACACCTATACTGTAAGAAAAAACCCTCAGATTGAAACCAGAACATGGGCATGGGTGAACTTCAGTGACACCAACAAATGCATGCGTGAATTGATTTTGGATCTGGATTTTGGAAGATTCAAAATATTGGAACAACAGAGACTCCTTCAAGAACTTTCGAGCGTAAGTCATGGATACTGGCGATGAACCAACCAGTGAGGCCAGACCGTTTGAGCAGCATCATTGTGCTGAAAATTGTAATCTGTATGTGGCAGTTCTGTTGTGGACCCTCCTAGATGGTTCACGAGAAATACCTGGGAACATTTTGCAGCAACTCCTCCTTTCTTGACGGATTCTTTCAGTGCCCGTCGAGGTTGAGCGAGTCGCTTTCCGAGCTTCGCTCTGATGTGTTGTCGTTGCTGTTGCCCGTTCCTGAGCAGATCCCAAAGACGGTCCACCCTTTTCAGACTGAAGTGGTCAATTTTTGGACCTTTGAAGTTGCCGAGTTGTGCAAGGGTTGAATGGAGGGAGACCATGAATGATGTGTTACTGTAAGCAGCAGCGCTACCAATGGATTTAGCAAGAGAGAGAGAGAGAGTACAACGAGAAACCAATCAATGCAGATGCCAACTATTGAACAACAGTTGCATCCAGCAGACTGAGAACCAGTCGCTTCTTCACTTTAGGCCGCGGAAAACCGCTCCGTCTGAGCAGTTCTGGGATAGGGGTCCTGTAGGTTTCACCATCCCCTATGTTTTCGGATGTCTTTTTCGCATCCGAACCTTTTTCTTCGCAGTTTCTGAGGTCTTTCTTGGAGGTGACATCTCTTTCAAGGACCTGCTCTTTGGACCATCTTCTGGGAAGGCCGGGACGTCCTTTCAGAACCGCCGAGTCCAGGGACGAGGGACGGGTCGACGAGTCTTCGATCTTTGGGGGGTTTGAGCTGCTATAGAAGTCGTCATCCTGAAGCTTGCTGACTTGATTTCTTCGTCTGACTTGGAGTTGTCAGTTGATGTCATTTTCTTTGGATCCAGCCTGTCTGGTTTCCCTACTGATCCAACCAAGCTGTTGATACTTTTTGCTTGGCTTGGTATCCTTGGCGTGCTAACCTGTGGTAGCTTTCGAGTGATTCGAGTATTTCCGGACCTGAAAAGTGTGTGAGACCTCCATCCACTCGTTCGCGACTCTCCCTGCACAGAGTCCTCTCTCGATCTCCGCTCTGCCAGGATCGCTGCATCTCACGAGCATTGGCCCGGCTTCCCAGACAGACCACCCGAGCCTTCGGATCCGACAGCTGGAGCCCCCTCAGAGGGTCTTCTGGAACCTGCGTGTGTGTCCACCGGCACGTTTCGGCCGGTGTCCACCGGTGGCTGGTTCGTGCAAGTTTCGCGGCAAGTTTTGGCTGAGGCGCTGGTTCGTGCTCCAGTCCTTTGGTGTTTACTATGACGATTACATGCGCTCGGTGGAGGCCCCTGACTCGGACTAAAAGTGTTGGCACAAAGAGGGGCCTTTGAGAAGAGTGAATCATCAGTGAAGGATCAGGGGTTGGAGGTTTTGCAAGCTGAGATCCAACGGAGTGTTTTCATGTTCACCAGAAACGTCCTCAACACCATGGGAATAGATACAGTATATCATATAGCTATGTCAACGCCTGCTAGTGTGGTGGTAAGAAGTAGTTCAGTCATCAGAGGGATGGCAACGATAAAGAAGGCGTTCAGGCCCAGGTGGTTCGATTGCGCTCTTGAGCGCACTGGACTCAGCGCAGCCGTTCGCTTTCGGAGAGGTCGCTGACGACTGCCGTTGGCGACGTCTGTTCATTTACATCCGCCAGGCCGGTCGCTGATGGGGGGGCGTTTTGGTGATCTGATGGGTTTTGGTGACCTGATTCATGGTTATTGGATTCTTAGGCCTGGCCCTCACCCGTGGCAGATCTCCTTCGCAATGTAAAAAGTATTAAACAGTCGAGTTGGTAAAAACATCGTGCTCGACAATGTTCAGAGGGATGACGTGATAAACAAAGACAAAGAAGGGGGAAGCGAGTTGCTGAGGGAAGCGAGTTGCTGAGGTGCACCACAATGTCGACCAGCAGAAGGCTGCACAGCGCACAATGCCCGGCTTGTCGATGCCTTAGAGATGAAGTAACAACGCTGGAATTGCTGGGGAACTCCCCCAAAAAGCCCACCAGTTGATTGTCACTGAAGAGTCCTACGAACTGTCTCGAGTCTCATCTACGTCCTGAAGCTGGAGACGCTTGAATACTGTTGAGACCGCCCTTTTTGGACCTCCGGCCCATGGCCTCCACGTGGATCTGGCCACGACCTCCCCAACTCGCCGAGGCTTAAGCCCTGCACTTGGCTTGGAGAGGAGGGGGCACGCAGGGGGCACGCATCGGGGGGGGGCGGGAGAAGAGTTCCAGTCCACCTTTCTGGAGACTTTCAGGTCCACATGGAACACATCCGTCTTTGAAGGGTGGACTCATCCCCTCTTTCCAGACTTGCGCACTTATCCTGTGATAGGCGGATTTGTGCCGCCTCTTTGTTTTCAAGATGAGAGGATGAGATCCTGCCAGCTCTGCTTGGAGCTTTGGGTGCCATGCTGCAATGAGCTCAAAGCCACACCAGCCGCCTCAAATGACATTGCCTATATACTCCTTCTGTTCAGGTCCTGAAGACTTGACCAGCCCTTCTCGACAAGTCCTTCCTGAAAGAGATGTGGAAACCAGTCTCCACCCAACAACCCCCCCCTTTGGATTCACCAGTCCCACGACCCATTCACAAAAAGAAAAGACACATGCGAACGAAGCCATTCCAAACTTCTTCGTGGTTTTCAATCACCATCTCCTCTTCTTAGGAAGAACGTTCGACTCCATTCGACTCCCTTCGCTCCATCTTCGACTCGTCGCTGCCACTCGCCCCTCCCCCATGCCGCGGCTGCACGGTTTTCGCGGGGGCACGCCCCTCGGCGGCTGGGCGTCGCGCGTGGCGCTGCTGAGCCTGGTGGGACTGGGAAGCCTCCTGGTGCTGCCGGAGGACTGGCACTCTCAGGCGGCGAAAAAGGTCGTGGGACCGTGGGACCCTGGGATGGTTGTAGTTATCACACTTTCAGAGCTGGGGGCATCTCCTCTGAGCAATTTCATTTTGAGTGATTTAGATCCCAAACCGACTATTGGATGGAAGACGGTGTTCGGTTGGTTCACTCGGAGTCGTACTGTGTACCTTGCAGGCCGCAAAAGGCCGACCGCATTCCTTGAGACGAGTCTGGACCGGACCGTTGGACGTTCTTTCACGTTCCTGCTGCTCTGATGGGTGCTAAGAACGAAACGCACGACTTCGCTTTCTGAGCCGAAAGCCGAAAGCCGAGAGCGAGCGATCGCACGACCGCGCGACCGAGAGCTCGACGAAATCAGGGAACTGCAAGCTCCAGATCGTTGCAGGCGAGAGTTCTGAAGAGGGAGAGAGAGTTCTGAAGAGGGAGCAAAAGGAGGAGATGCTGAGTTATAACAGGCATTACCTCAGTCATGTCAGCTGTGGGCAGCGGGGCATGCAACAGGATCTCTTCTATCAACAGAAGGCAGATTTGAGATGTTCACCACGCAAAAAGGAATGGTGATTTGGAGCATCCTTTTGTAGTTGGGACGTTCATATCACTTTGGGAACAACTTGGCTTGTTTCCCGTGTTTGTAGGACCCTCCAGCACCAGAGGGTGGTCTGAACATGTCTGAACTAGGAGCTTGTGATAGGAAGAAGTGGGCTGCGCTGCGCCAATCCTGCGGTTGGGCTCCTCACAAATCCCGGAAAAGAGACTTGTGGATGCTTTAGGGCCCTGTTTGGCTTGTCTTGGCTGTAAATACAGACTTGGCAGTGGGTCCTCAAAACCATTTGGCAATGTTGATATCCCTGCTCTGGTGACCCTCAGCCAATCCTCCGCTGTCCCTGTGAGCAAACTTGGTCAGGTTCTGAGCCAGGAGGAGGATGACGAAGCGATCAAGACCGGGCCCTTTGCGGAGCTGATGCGCCCCCATGAGATGCAGCCCATCTGGTTGCTGCCCTTGAGCAATGGCATCAAGCAGCTCCTGACCTTCTTTGTTTTTGGCTTTGACTTCAAGACCAAGTTCAAGACCGGCAGCGCAAGGATGAAGATCTTGAGCTTTTGCGCTGGCTTCGTCGCCAAGTTGGCCTTTATCTTTCTGTCCCTGAACTCCTACGTCAGTGATTTTCGGAAGTTTCAGAGTCGTAAGGCAAATAACTTGGACAACCTTTGGCAAAGTGCCTTGATTTTCTTGGCCATTTGGTGCACCTCGCACAACTTCTCCGCAGCCTTGGGTTTGTGGGGCTCGTTCACCATCCAATCTCCTGCAGTGATCTTTGAGGATGATATCGACAGGCCCAGATATTTGCCAGCCTCCGCCTGTTGGGGTTTTGGTGCGGTGGAGTTCCCCTTCTTCATTGGAGGCGCCCGCTGGCTTCAATTCCCCAAGCAGATCTATGCGTTGCTCCTCCTTCCCTATGTGATCCCCTACATGCTGTTGAGCTATGGCACGGCCATTCTTCTGGTCGCCTGGTTGATTCTCTTCACCAAGTGTTGGTGCACCTGAGCTGCGCTTTCTGATTAAACCTGGGTGGCCTGGGTGAAGTCCAACTTGTGATGCTCAGGTCCTCCATGTGATGCTCATTCTTTGCAAGGAGCGACCTAATCTAATCCATATATATATATATACATCTAGATATATAGATGGCTCTCATCAGATGCTGATCCACTTATCTTCTCCCGAAGAACTGGTCCCAACAGACCCTCCCTACACAGTCTCCGAACGTCTCCGAACCTCTCCGGACGACCGGCTCCGAACGGAGCGGCGGAGCGAAGCGCCCCAGGCGTCATGAAGCTGGCGTGGCTGGTGGCCGCGGCCGTGACGTGTAGCGTCATGTACCTCTTCGGGTCCAACCAGACAGGCGGACGTGGCGGGAGGACGCATGTCTCAGGAAGCCAAAAAGGGAAGATGTGGTCTTCAGTCAATCACGGGTCTATGGTGATGTGGTCTATTTCCCCGGATAAAGTCGAGTTCCGCAACTGCGCAGGATTCCGCAACTAGGATTCCGCAACTGTTTGGTCGGATTCCGCAACTGGGATTCCGCAACTGGGATTCCGAAACTAGGATTCCGCAACTAGGATTCCGCAACTAGAATTCCGCAACTAGGATTCCGCAACTAGGATTCCGAAACTAGGATTCCGCAACTGTCAAGATTCCGCAACTAGGATTCCGCAACTAGGATTCTGCAACTGGGATTCCGCAACTGGCGTTCCGCAACTAGGATTCCGCAACGTTGTGGACTCCCTCACTAGGATTCCGCAACTTTGTGAATGATGAGGGACACGATGGGGACAAGGGGGGGGTGGGGGGGGC
>CAXAMN010001714.1:445086-455802 GCA_963970005.1 Durusdinium trenchii | reverse complement strand
GGTGGGGGGGGTTGGGTGGGGGGCTAATGACGTTGGTTTGGATGTGCTTCGAAGGTGATGTCACAGGCACACACGCTATCGCATGATGTGGAGATCACCAGTTGCAAGCTTCAGAAGGCAAGTTGCAGAATCTGACTTTCCAGTTTTCAGAATACCAGTTGCAGAATCTGACTTTCCAGTTTCAGAATACCAGTTGCAGAATCTGACTTTCCAGTTTCAGAATACCAGTTTCAGAATCCCAGCTTCAGAATCCTAGTTTCAGAACCTCAGTTTCAGAACCCTAGTTTCAGAACCGCAGTTTCAGAACACCAGTTTCAGAATCCAAGTTTCAGAACCCTAGTTTCAGAACCCCAGTTTCAGAACCCTAGTTTCAGAATCCGACCGATTAGTTTCCGAATCCGGCTCTAACCCTATTTCCCCTTTTTTTGGGTCTTTGGCCTTTGGGATGCTTCCCTGCATTTTGATGACAAGCCTGACAAGCCCCACTCCTGGGTCCTAGCAGTATTTTTTGCTTGTGTTGATGATCTCTACGACCGGGCTCACGTCGAACATTGTCTGAAGAATGCTGCGGGAGGGTTCTTTCAAGGATCCACACTCTCAGACTGTACCTCACAGGCTTTTTCCATGTCCCAGACATGTTCTGAACATGATTGCTTCCTCCAAGGTTGTTGTGGGTTTGCGTTCTCCCATTGACACCGTCTAAAGACCAGCTCTCCAGGGTTGAAGCGAAGCAAGCTGAGTCGAAAGGGGGGTCGCGCCGGACCTGAGCGGTTTGGTTGACAGGTCTCCAAGAAAGCTGGGAGCGGATTTGGCCTTTCGTGTACTTGGGGGGCGTCCAGATCTATGCGACGTGAGCCCCGACCTCGCGGCATGCCGTGAACGGCGGGAGGAGCCCTTCAGGTTTGCCGTTCGTTGGTAGCATGGCACGGCGGATTTTCCAAGTGCGAGGGAAGCATTTTTTGGCTGATCTCCTCTCCTTCACAGCTCCAGGCTGAGGTCATTTTTTCTGCAGTGGATTGATGTGGATATCCATAAAATCCGCCCATTTTGGGCAGAAATTGGGCACAGTTGGAAGAATCCAGGGATGACTAGCAACTAGAGGATCCCGCTCCGTTCGGAGCCCGGACTTGCTTGGGCGCTTCCCCGCCTCCGGTCGGTCCCAAGATCCGGGTGGGACGGCCGCGAAGGGCCGCCAGGTACCTGGTTCCGCCCCTGATCGCTTTGCTCTACGGCTGTCTGAGCTGTTCCTCTGCGGGGTCCATCCGGCGAGGTCCGGAAGTACACGGTGAGAGGTCGGGGCGAGGAAGGGGACGCCTCAACAACGTGGGTGGTGGATCCTGCTTCGCGAGGATTTTCAAAAGAGATATCTTTTTGGGGGTGATTGGTTTTTCCCAGGGTTTGTTGGTGGGCATGAAGAGTGTGCCCGGATTTGGAAGAGATGCCTGGTTTGGAGCCACCTTCATCTGCCTTGAACTTCAAACGCCAGAAGCCAAGGGAGATGGAGTCCCTTGTCCAACCATAGTTTTCAGAAAAATAACTCAATGAGATTTGGAGTTCAGACGAATTTGTCTCCTCCACCCTTCGACTTCCTTCCTCTACCCAGCGAAATCCATGGCGACCCACGTCGCCCCAAACGCGCAAACAGACCGACGTGAGTTTGGTGCTCCGACTCTGCTCGGTCGACCGGGAGGTTTGGGCCTTTGCAAGCACGAGCAGGATGAACTGGAGGGCGAAGGCGACCCGCTGAGACCTGGCCATAGACCAATGGATCGACTGGGGGGACCGTTGTGAGGGAAGGTGACCGGTGACCGGCGGGTTTGTGGAACGGTGATGGCCGCGGGCGGAGGGTGAACATACGTGTTCCGAAAGGGAGAGAGGTTGGAACACCTGGAGCTAGACCCATCTTCAAAAAGCATCCATAACGACAAACCTGGGGGGGGAGGAGACACCAACAGCCGAGTTGGGGGACACGCTGAGAACTTGGTGTGGCAGCTGAGGATTGACTCCTGTCAGAATATTGGAACTGAGATCTCCCACGAGATGGACGCCGCGCAGCGGGACTGGGACAAGGAAGAGGGCCACCACTGCGAATGCTGTGCCTTTTGCTGTGTCCGGCCCCTTCACATGCTAAGGGCCGAAGCATTTTTGGAAGGGCCGGAGAGTTTTAAGTGTGCTTGTTGGAAAACAGGTGGTTCCTTTGACGGGTCAGAAATCCTTTTCTTTGGAAAGGAGGTGATCAGCACCCACAAAAGCAAATTAGAAAACCACTAGTATCCATGTGTGACATTTTCTTTCATGACAGACACCCCAACAAATACCCCACGGAACTGCAGAACTGCAGGCTGGAAGGATGTGCAAAATATTGCGCCTGGCTGCTGCCGCAAAGAACTCTCAACATTGCATCTGATGACCGCGAGACCTTGTTGAGGCTTGATTGGAGTCGCCTCAGCACTGATTTCAAGTTCAATCAGGATGCTCGCATCAAAGTGTCAGTCGTCGCGGAGGGCCGGTCAGGAAGCTGTCGACCATCTGGCCAAGTGATTGTATGTCGGCCTGACAACATGTGGTATCCATTCCAAGATCTGTGGGGACCGTGTGTGAATGAGCACCATCGGTGTGCGAAGACGGGTTTTGTGTGGTGGCCACTAAGAATCAGAGCTGAGCTGAGCTCTGGTACAGCTGGCCTTTTGGATGCCTTTGTTTGAGTGGATCGGATCTCGAGAAAGATCCCCTCAATCAGATTGCCTTTGGGTGTTAGAAGAACCAAGTAGACGAAGCCGGAGGTCTCACATTGAGTCGGGGGAATCCGCTCACAAACACCATTTGCGGAACAGTCTACAGTAAAAAGAAGGAGCTCTTTCCCCAAAACCAACCAGAACCTATAACCACCTGTGAAACATTCAGACCCTTTTCAGAAGTATCATGCGATGGTCACGTGGTGAACCCAAAACAAGACGTTGCGCCTCCCGAATCGCCGCCGCCGAGGCGTGCATGCACCACCTCGCCCAGTATCGCCACGCGCCTCGGAAGTCATCGTGGGCGTCGCGGTGAGCGGTTGGTTGGCGTGGTGGGTCCGGGGTGCGGAGGAGTCTCGGAAGCGGAGGGAGCCCTGGCTGCTGAGTCTGTGCTGGAAAAAGGGGTCGTGAGACCCGCAGATGTCCATTTCATTCCCACACGAAAGAAGACACCTGTCGACTGACTGTGTGAAGTGGGTTCTCTGGCAGAGGTGCATGTTTTGTTTTGTTTTTTGGGCAGAACAGGACCTGCAGATGCAAACATTTCGACCCTTCATGTAGACCGTGGATGAATCAAATTCTTCTACCGGAATGGTTTTACATCTCCATGTGGGGGTAGTTATATTAAAGAAACAGTCTCCACAACACAGCTGTAGGAACTGGATGGAGTGACTGAAGCTCTTCACGACTTCTCTCCCTTTGATGAGCCGTCGTCGAGTGATGATGAGGACGCCGCTTCGCTCGGAGAGCTAAGAGAGGAGTGTGGCATCAGCACATGAATTGCGTGAAGGGTTGGTTTTGATGATTGGTTGAAGGAAGAATGTGATCAAGTGCTTGAACTGGCAATTGACAAGTTAGCGAAGGTCCTCACGAGAGAAGTACGTCGATAGAGAGAGAGAGAGAGAGTTGGGATATTTTTGGTGTCTTTCGCAGATCTGTTCTTGTCCCATTTGGTCACTTTCCTTCTGTGCATTCCTTTGATGAAAACACCGATTGAATCGTCGACAGGATTCCAGTTGCCCCACACCCTATGGCAAAGGCTGCGTGGACTTTTGTCTTGGGCGAGAAATGCTCTTCAATTATGATGTCAACGAGAGGCACGCTCCATCCCTCCGCAAGCAAATGAAGCATGAGAGCCTTGGAGGATCTTCAGCGGGACACTACACTACTTGAAGTACTTCAGGAGGAACCTCTTTTTTTTCTTGGGTCTTATATCCTCTATATTATGGATCAGCTGCGGTGGAATTAAGAAGTCCATTTTACGTGGCCAGTGTGGGACGATAAATTTTCACTCTCTTCTGAATTTGTAACAGTTAAACAGCTGTGGAGGGAGGACATTCGACCGTGTGAGGCGACATAAGCAACCTGTGCGTCGACAGCAGGATTCAATGGGGAAAGGGTTCTCGATATGGAACCTTCAAGAAGAAACACCCCTTTGTCCTAGTGGTGTGTTTTCATGGTTACGTGGTGTTCCCCAACTGTACTGTTTGTAGAAGAAGAGGAAGGTTCCTCCCAGGGGGGGCCATGCCATCCACGGGAGTGTAACACCCGACGTCGATGCGACCGTCTTGCTGTTCCAGAAGCCAAGACAGTGGACACCCAGGAATGACGAGAACACCATCGATGACGCAGCTTGCCAGCTTCATTGACCCTGTTCTCCGCGGTCTTTTCGTTTGACTTGCGGATCAAAGAGTGTCAGGAAGCTTCATCCATGAGCGGTGAGTCCCCATACCCGGATGATCATTTCACTAAAGGTCAGGCAGGCATGTCATTTTCCCAATCCACATGGACTGCACTTCTGTTTGGACTCTACCTCCAGCCACTGTCATCTTTGTTGGTGTCCAACACATGCAGAGAAAAGGTATCACCCTTTTTCCCAGCTCCTCCACCTCCAACCTGCCACTGCGGAGCAAAACGACCCAACGCCGAAGACCGGCGCCCGGACTCGGACATGGCCCGCGCCCGGACTCCCGCTGCGCCTCGGAGCTCGGAGCTCGGCGCCCGATCGAGGCTTTGATTCAGGTGGTGTTGGTGACGATCCGATCCATCTCGCAGATCGCCCTCCAGCACCCTGGGCACCGACTGGGAGACGGGACGGTTGGGGCGGAGGTTTGGAGAGGGGGTCAGAAACAAACGACCTGAGTTGACCAGCAACTCTGACGAAAAAGACTCTAATAAGGACTGTGAACATTTGTTGATGCCTGATCTGGAGACACACTCATCTCTTCAGTATCTTCTTACTCTCAAAAGACGAGTGCTGAAGAGCCAAGATCCATCGACCCATTGACTGATCGGCTCGAGTGGTTCTCCAAACTCGGACTTCAACTGGGCAGCGTTCGTTTGGAAGCCTGCAAGTCATCAGCGTTTCGTTTCAGAGGATCCAAGTCCCGACTTCAAGGTCTCGTAGCTTCCAGGGATTGGGCCATGCCAGTCGAGAGAGTCTTCTGGTTTATGTCTCCTGAATACGACAATAGGCTGCCTGGTTCATGGAACAAGTGCCTTGTTCTCTGGATCATGTGAGGGTCGAAGCTGGATGAATCCGAACAAAGCTACGGCACTGAACTGCAGGATCACACCGGCTTCTCTTAGTTGCCGAACCCGTCCCCGGTCTCACCTGTGCGACTCGCCACCCATGTGCCATCCAACGGGGACCTCTTCGGCGCGCCGAGGCAGACGATCACCATTTGGCTGATTCGGACTCTGGCAGCTAGCGACTTCGAAGGCATGATCGAGGCGCGGTGGTTGCGCCTCCGCTCCTTCGGGGCGCCAGCTGGGTGGGTCAAAACAGTAGGAAGAACACACAGAGCCTTTGGGGTTGCGCGGTGCGGCCTTGATTGGAGCATGCCGCACGGGTTTTGGAGGGGTCATCACCTGGTTTCGGGAGGATCTGGCAGGTGATGTTCGAACAGATGTTCCAGACCTTCAGATGACAAAGGTGCTGACCCAGGCGAAATCACTCTGGAACCACAGAACAAGGGATGGTCAATCACAAGGCAGTCCGATCATTTGTTTGCACTCTAGGACGACATAGAATTCATCTATGGCATGAGAGTTTGTCTATGTCTGATGCAAATACATCATGACATGACAGTCATCATGCCATTCTCCGAACCGAAGTCGGCACCCTCCGAACCCTCCGAACCCCGTGGGGCGTCAAACGCTTCGCTGGTCTCGACCGATCGTCGTAGGCGATGCGGCAGACAGTAACCGAGCGAACGTGGCCCGGGAGGAAGGTCCTGTGGGGGTCTGGAGAGGTCGTGTGGTTAATGGGTAGGGACAATGTGAAGGTCTGATTCTGGAAGGTGGAGAGTGATGCCATACGTGGCCGCCTGGTGCGGGTGGAGGAGATCCTGAAGGTCTCAGGCTCCAAGAGATTTGGGGTGTGTAGCTCGAAGAAGGGAGACCTCTCTTGTGGAAGATCCCCTCCTGGACAGTTCGGACAAATAGACCAGTCTACCCGTTGGTTCCGGGTCGTTGAAACACACACACCCATGTAAGCTCTTGGACCATATTGAAATTCCTCTTCGTAGGGCGGGTTTTGATTTGTGTCGTGGTCTAGATAAGTCTTGTGATTTCAGGTGGCGCAAAGCGGTGAAAGGGAAGTCCAGGGATGCCTTTTTACCACCATGCAGGGGTGCAGGGGGGTTGCTATTTCGCCAAAAAGCAGATGATCCCCTCTTGGGAGTCGCTTTTTTTTCCTTTAGCAGGTGCAAAAGGACTGCATGTTCATGGACCATGGGACCTGCAGGGGAGGGGAGATTTGGAGCCTGTTTTCATCATTCAGTGCGAGATCTCTTCCGAGGTTTGACAACTATGCCAGACATTTGGCCACCATTGGTGAACAGAAGTTGCAGCAGGCATTGAACACGGTGTCTTGTCTGAATCGGCAGGCAAAGAGACGCCGGCAGGCACAGAAACGAGTGTTTGCTTGGTGGTTTGATTGGGGGAAGCAGTTTACCCAGCTTTCACGTTAAGCAGTTGTGCTCATTCTTTCTTCAAAGTAAATGGTCCCTCGATGGTCCTCGTTTCACATTTTTCCGCACTTCTTGAGAATGCCATGACGGTTATTTGGCTTCGAGACAGATCCTGAGGAAGGGATGCGAACATGACGCCAACCAAAACAAGCAATTGCACCAACCTACATACCCGGTACTCGCAGGTGGCAGCCAACTCGTCGTTTTTCCGTTTTTCTACCAGCTCAGCCCTCGAGTTCGGTTGCCGGTTTTCGAGGTCTGGGGCCTGTGAAGAGCCCGTCTGAGGCGGTCTCACCTGGCCCCGACCGGTCGCGTGAGGGAGCATCTGGCACCCATGAGGTTGGATGGAACCTGAGCCATGAGGTGGCGAAACGAAAGGACCAAGCGCCGTTGAATGAAATATGTTTATAGTTTTTGAACGCCAGTGAAGGGAGTTTTCGCACGACCCAACCTTTTTGAGCCACCCAAATCTGTCAATGAAGCATCGATGCATCCGATCGGTTGAAAAAGCTGCCGGATGGGTGATGCCGGGGGCGAGCCACTCGGAGGCCTAGCGAAGCCACGTGAAGAGACTGTGAGGTGGACAGCCAATCAGGTGAAGGAAAGCCACCTTAAAAGTTGAGGACACAAACAAATCAGAGACCACAGGGAAGGATTGCTTGGAAGTGGATTTCAGGCCAGACAAGGTCGGCTAGTGTGTGGCGGTTCAGCACGTTGACCTTTGATGCATGAAGCCGCTCCGTAGGACAACTTGGCCTCTGTAGGAGTTGGCCCGGGCTCTTCTTCCCCCGATCCAGGTCTCGAAGGCCTCGCGCCAGGACTTTGCAGGCTCCTCTGCTGTGCCCGGCACCGCCCGGAGGCGTGTGATGTTTGCTGTTCAGGGTCTCTGTGGTGGATGTGATGGGTGGATGGACCAGGAAGACCAGGATGGACTTGGGAGGAAGCCCTGTTTCTGGATTGGCAGTAGATGGGGTGCCCAAAAGCATGCTTAAAATGGAGGAGAACTTGGTGCATCAATCACCGCGCGACTCTTTTGTCGCAGGGCTCGTCGCAAGGACAATGAAACGTCTTTCTGTGTCTTGGCCATCTGCTTCGCCAGCACCCTGATCCTTCAGCTCAAACCACTCCTCCAAACGCTGTGATTTGTCCAACAGGTCAGCAGACCTCATCTGGGCCCTGAGCTCGTCCTCCTTGTGGTCCTTGTTCTTGTTTTTCTCTTCCTGTGTTGTCAGAAACTTCTTTTTTTCCTGAACTTCTGCCATGTCTTTCTGGTTCTGAAGTATCTCCTTGGGCTCTGTCAGGAGATTTCATCACTCAGACGTGCGCAACTGCATATTGTAGGTTAATGATCACTCCTCGTCACTCCGAAGTCTCTTTCTTGCGAGATCACTCCTGGTGAGAATAGCCAACAACACCATGAATTGGGCCAACAAAGATGCGGATAAATGATACAAATCCCTTGAGGCAGGACAGATTGTTCTCCAGGAACACCATGAGCAAGCTCATGAACTGAGTGGAATATCACAAATTGAAGGCAAAAGAACGATTGACGGGTAATCCTTTGCAGAATCGATCGAATCGATCGCTACGTTGCAGTCACCACCATCACAGAGAAGTCAAGAAATGCCACGGTTCTGTCACCAACGAAGCTGTGAGCTATATGAATAACACAAGTGAAGACATGCTAAGTTGATGCCAATAGTTCTGTTCAAGGACAGGCTCGTTCCGTTCTGACGGACCAGTCCGTGAGTCACCGGGTCAGCGGGGCGGGAACGATGGAGTTTTTGGAGGCCTCCTTCTCATGGTGGATGGTGCGATTTTCCAGTGCTTCCTGCGTCCAGTTGTCTTAGGGCTTGCGACTGGAGTTGGAGTTGAATGGTGCATTTCGCGACCAAGGGGCCGCATAGCACAGTTCTGCTTCTGCTGCAGTAGAGAGAGCCACTTGTCGAATTTTGCTTTCTTTTTCACACCAGCTGTCCGATTCCCTGCTGCCTTCATCCTCTTCACCCTCCAGTCAGGCACGCCAGACGCAGGCGCTATCGTGGCAGCCGGGCCTCCCCAGAAGTGCTTGCGGCTTCCTGCGGCCGCGCCGCGCCGCGCCACGGGCGTCGCTTCGTTCGGCCGTCGTCGCTCGGGCTCGCGGCAGCTTGAGGCTTGGAGCTTGCAGACAATTGCACGGGGGTCCCAGGATTTTCTGCTTCGGTGCATCTCTTCGTCTTTGTCCATCGAAGGACTCCGCAGGATTTGCAGGTGATAGAACCGAACGGATCGAACCGAAGGGAAGAAGCGAGAGTTGGATAGAGCGTGTTGGACTTGGAGTGTCGTAAGAAGTCTTGGTAGCCATTTATGTAACTTACCCTACAATGCCCTACAAGACTTGCTTCGTCGCAGGGAACGTCACTTTACAAGACGCGGCGGTGCAGCATTCTCCGAGGCAATGTCTTTTTCTGGGAGAATGGACGAGTAGTGCAAGTAGTTCGGGCCTGCGATGGGACGGTCGAAAGCTCAGCAAGCCTGCCCCCCTGGGGCGGTGTTCATACCCTCCATTTCGGCCTTGGACGTTGTGTCCATCCATCTTGGGGCAGCTGGGCTGATCTTGTTGGGGCCCGATGTTGTGGACTTAACGCCAGCCTCCGACTTCGTGGCGAGCCTCGCGCGCGTGGGCGGTCGATGGGCCGAGGTGCTTCGGGAGATCGACACTGGACAGAACTTCCGACGTTTCTTGGGCCCAAACTCAGCGGCCGACGTGCTGCGGAGTGGTGCTTTGGTAGCCCAAACGAAGGACATGAGGCCCTAACTGTTCACATCTCCTGCGACACCTTGGGGGTGGATGGTCTCCTTTTCAAGGTGATGTGAGCTGAACCGGGAAAGGAGTCGAAGAGAAGCGACGAGTCGAAGCCGCTTTGGACACCGACCCCTTGCGTGGGGGAGACTGGAGTCAGTGGTTGGACCAACAGAACCGGTCTACTTCAGATGAAGTGACGAAGTATGTGCCACGTTGCAACCTGACATCAACATTGGTCACCCAAGAAAGGGAATTGAAAACAGGATGATCTTGCCTGATGTTCCTTTTTTCCCGCCAGATCTGTGCACCATCGTTTTGGGTGCTAAGCTGTATATGTTCTGCCCAAAGAAGCTGCATATACTTCTCCTCACTTCTGGCCGCCCTGCGGGCGGTAGAGCAGAGTCGAGCAACATCTCTTGAGGGGCACATCGTTCAGGTGAGATGATCTGAGATGTTTCTCCCACTGGGGCACTCAGCTCGGAAGGTCAGCTCGAGAAACAACAACAACACGCCACACCTTGCCTCCCCTTTCGTGTCAGGCCACCATGATCTCTTTCCGGGTACACCTGTTCTGGGCTCCAAACACTTTCTGCAGAACGTGACGTGTCAGGCTGCTTCCATCGCTTGGCCAATGTGAAGAAGAAGCTCTTCGTTTGCCTGAACGATTGCATCAAGGCACCACTATCGCTCGGACTGAACCACCGAACCCCCGAACCCGGAGAGGACCGGAACCGGACCGTCTGGTCGGATCATCCTTGGAGGAAGCATGAAGTCCACTGGCTGCTCAAAAAGGTACCCCAGGTCATCCAGTTGGTCTTGAGAAAAGCGATCTCCCCGACCTCCCGACCGAGGTCTTCCGGCGTGCTCGAATCGCGCAGGTGTGGGACTACGAGAGCTTCCAGACCCCGGTGGAGCTGCCCCCGGCAAGGCCGGCCGGTCCGTGGAGGGGTGTTTTGTGTGTGTGTGTGTGTAACCCTTGGAGTCATAGGGCTTCTTTTGAAGTTTGCTGGATGATACTCACAAATCTTGAAGTGTACCATGTTGTTGCAGTTGAACGGAATGATACGCACTAATCTTGAAGTGTACCATGTTGTTGCAGTTGAAAGGATTGAAACGCACAAACCTTGTTGTTGCAGTTGAAAGGAATGAAACGCACAAATCTTGCAGTGTACCACGTTGTTGTAGTTGAAAGGAATGATACGCACAAATCTTGATGTTTTTT
>CAXAMN010001714.1:388242-445076 GCA_963970005.1 Durusdinium trenchii | reverse complement strand
GGCGAGTGGCACCGCTATCAAGTCAGTACGCATATCCATGAGTGTGTGTCGTGGGGAGGTGTGGGCGTGGTATTTTTCTTCTTTTTTTAGGGGATTCGGAAGCGGCCCAGGTTGGAAGCGCTGGCTGACATGGTTAGTACTTGTTGAGTGGTGCAATGAGATTCAACTAGAACAATGGGTGAGCGCGTGAAACTCTATGGTCGTCCCAATCCAGGCCTGTCATAGATCAGATTCGAGTGAGAGACTCAGTTTGGGGGTAGAATTCACCGGCAGAATGCCAAGACAGGCCCGATGTTCTCTCCCACTTTGATTGTGGGTGCAAGTGTCGGATTTCTGTGCTTATATATATATATATAATTCTGGGACCACAAATCACACAACCCCCTGTTTCCTTCAGCTGTAAGGCATTTGTGGGATACACGACCCGGAAAAAAAACGCAAGACGCAAAGGTCATGGCAATGCCAGCCTCCTGCTGATTATAGTCCTTTGTTTCGTAGTGAGCCATTACAGGAGGATTCATAAGCTACATAGGATTACAGCTTTTTGCAGCGTCAAAAACCATAAAACAAAGCTCAAACGATCTCCAAAACACTTCTCGATAAGTGTCGGAACCTGCAGCTGGTCAGGACTCCTGCCTCCATGGTCAGGGCACAGGGGCTTAGTTGACAGGGTCTTTGTATGCTGGTGGGAGAGATGGGTCTCCTGCGGACAGAATTTCAGCTCCGCATCACGAGATGGGCCTGTCCTTAGGGCAAAGCAGACCGGACTTTCCACAACTTTTTTCTGTTGAAACGATGTACCATGGGGCCCTGCATTTTCTCTCATTCGCTTCGACAGCCCATTTGTTCTTGAAGCTCTTCAGGTAACTTTGCAGAACATCCACATTTTTGCGCAAAAATAAGTTCATCCCACTGCAGGAGCCCCTAAAATAAGAGTGGGAACTTGCAGGCTGGGACTCATATAAACCTAGCAGAAGGTGCTATTTCAAGAAGCGGAAGTTGAACAGGTGAACCTGGTGCAAAGGAACACCGCCCTCATTAAATGGTCGGAGAATGCGTTCGTAAGTCTTGCAGGATTTCATGGGAAGAAGCAGATCCTTCCCAAAACTGACTGAGATTTGCAGGTTTGCAACACACTTGCTCTTGTAGTACCCTGCTACTATAGGAAGAACGATCCTTTTATTCAGGGACATCAGCTTTTGCATCCCCCAAATTCGATCCTTTGCCGGTCTGATAGAGAGGATGAGGTCTTTGCATTTGCGGCCTTTGCGTCAATCCTTGAACTCTTTGATCTCTTTGGATGCCACGGATCGCGCGACAACACATACACACACAAACCTTCCTCCCATCTCCACGAAGCTCAGAACTGTTTGGAACCAGCCGTCCCTTCTTTTCCCAAACCAAGGGGCGGCCCCCTCCACTCACTCTCGCTTCGCCGACCGTCTTGGCGCGCGCGCGCGCGCTCGCTCCGACCAGGTCGGCCGACCCCTGGAGTTGTTGGTGCACAGGCGCCGGGTGGACGGGGCGCCCGTGTCGGTGGGTGCGGGGTGCGGGTTGGTTCGGGTGGTCGTGTGGGAGGCAGAGGCTGATCCTGGTGGAGAGCAACTGCTGCCTCTTGTGGCACACCGAGACGTTCGAATTCATTTGCTGCATCCAGGCGCGAGGCGTGCGAGGCGTGCGAAGACAGGACGTTGTGGTTCAGTGGGGTCATGTGATGCACTGTGCTGAACATGTTGTGTTCTCATGTGTTCTCTAGATTTCCTCATAATCTGCTCGCAAGACTTTCCCCCAGGTTCACATGGCTATCGAGTTTCAGCCGTTTCTCAACCCATCAAACATGCTAAACACCATCACCCTTCTAATCTTCGCACCTTTTCGGCCACGCCACCCCACTCCGGACCCATCGGACCCGGCACGACGCGGCCCAGCACGACGACACCGGCGCGGCCTTTGGATGTCACGGGGAGCCCGACCCCAGCGGCTCGGAGGAGACGGGGAAGGAGCAGGGAAGGACGGAAGCGATGTTTCGGAGCGGCACGAGGTGGGTGACTTTTGGGGGGAGTCTGTTGAGAGCTCGAAGCTGAGCCTTGAAACGAGAGGGGTTTGATAGGATGTTGCAAGAGAATTAGGTGGCTAGTTAGTTGGAGATCGAAAACAGTAGCCGGCGTTTAGGCACTGTACGGATCGGAATGTCAAACTGTTTGGTTTTGTGTAGGGTTTGCCCTACCTTGAGGTGGGGGTCGGAAGACCAGCCCCTTTGAACCCTCCACAGGGAGATCACATGATGGATGTTGCCTGCGATATACTTTGCCTCTATCATTTCATAGCGGCCCACATTGCTGACAGGTCGATGGTGCAGCCGTCAAGACACTGTCTGACCTGGTTTGGAAGACTCGCCGCGAACGACCTCTCACCGGTTCGTCTTCTGATGGGACCCGAATCCCACCACCGACGCGTCCAACCAGGTCCGCGGGCGGAGGTCCATGGCTCGCATCGCCTGGGGGCCCGAACCGTTGGAACTGCGAAGTTGAAGCGTTCGATGAAGCAACGAAGGAAGGGTGGATCGCCAGGTGTTGTTTGGTTTTGACATTTCGGTTGACTAGAATCTACAGTTTATGTTTGAAGCCTACACCTGATCATATTCAGATTCGGAGAGAAATATCGCCATTTTGTTTGGACTTGTTTTTTGCAAATGCTTTTTTGTGCAAAGCATTGGTGAAATCTCTTTCAGGTCCTTTAAATGCCCCCAAGTGTGCTTGGTTTCTAGCCATTATGAGTCATGGAGCTGTGCCACGGTTTCCTGGCTATACTACCTGAGAACCTGACAACCTGCAGAAAGAACGAGCCATAAACAGTCGAAAAAGGCCGTGCTCTTTCTTCGATCGTGGTAATTGTATATCTCCAACCGCCTATGTTTGAGCGAGATGATTTCATTCGCACGGCTCATTCAAAAGCGTAGATGCTCAAAGAGCCTTTCTTTCACACCAGGCTTGTGAAGCAGGATGGCCATCTAGCTGCTAAGAAAGATGGGCACGAGTGAAAGATGAATGATCCAAGCAATGTGAAATTGCACCATTTGTTGGACAGTTTGCATCTCCTTCTGCAGTTCTAGATCCCAACCAGCATCGTCTTGTGGAAGCAGATATGACAATCATTCGCACTTTCTGTCAGCTTTCCTCCAATTGACATGGTGATCAATAAGACCCGGTAGTTGTAGAGGCAAGTCATCTTCAATCTGCATGGCTTTTGGATTCCATCTTGCTGTACAGTGGACACCCGTGTTTTTACACCACCTCCATGGTCTCGATGGACTCTGCAGTGCTTGGTGTTTGGAGCACCGTGCTCGGCCCGATCGGAAGACTCAAACGAGGTCCGCGGGAAACCTTGGAGGCCGACTGCCGTGGCCGTCGTGACCGGAGGATGATCCCACTTCTGAAAGGGAGCGCTGAAGACGGGAGGAGCGCTGAGTGAAGAGGAAGAAGAATGGAGGTTTAGTCAACACACTCTGCCATCAGTTCCATCAGAGGAACACAACTCGTTCAACTCGTCGTGGCTTTTTGGAGGATTCTTACACTGAAAGTGGTTTCAGGAAGCATCAGCATCCAAGACGCTCTCCCCATCTCTCCCCTCTCTTGTAAGCCAAGCCCATCTGCACCCTTCCATCTCTGAAGCCGAAGAAACCACTCCGCCCCGATCTTCGGAGACCAGAGGATCCGGTCCGCGTGTGCCCGCGCAGGTGCAGTGGATGGGGGACCTGCTCATGACTTGGGCACCTGGGCACGTGAATCCTGCTCTGGAAAAGAAAGATGCTAATATAGCCCCCCCAAAGAGAAGGATCAGAAAGGTAAAAGAACTGATTGTACATGTAATATCAATCGCACACATTCAATTGCATCTGCACATCTTGGCACCTTTTCCACCTTTTTCCTTCAATGTGAAGCTGAACGGACACCAGTCAACCGATTGCATCATTCAGCGCCAAGGGCCGGGGCAGCCTAAAGTCCTTGAATGCCAGAAGCTCAGTGCTGTGACTCAACGGTTGGCCGTTTTCCGCCTTGACCATCCATGGGGCCGGTGTTTTAGGCCGAGCTATATGAAGCGGGACGCGTGGCGGGGGACGCGTGGCGGTCGCCGCATCGCGTCACCCCGCTCCGATGCACCGACGCGAAACATGTGCAGGTTTGGACCTTGGATGGCGAGGCCAAAGCCTTTCTGCAGACCGACAGCGCGCTGGTCCAGGCGTGGTCTGGCTACAGATGATGTATGACCATTACATGAATGTCTCAACTGAAGAGATGGGCCCCATGCTGAAGAGATGGTGTGATCAGTACTTCTCGCTCCATGATTCATTTTGAGCTTGGACATGTCTTCCTCTTTGCCTCAAAAAGCTGTTGGCTGGACATGCGGAAAAACACCGGCGAGATATATCACATTACCAACCTAAAACCAACAATCATTCTCGATCCAAACGTGGTTGCAACACGCGTCCAAACGCGGCAGAAACGGTCTCACGCTGCAGGTGGATGTGGCTCGTGTGACCTGGCAATCGGTGTGGAGCTCCGGTGGCCCCCGCATCAAAAAACGTGTCAAAACCCGTTGTCTCCAAGCAGTGACCGGTGGGACATGAGATGAGTTTTTTTGTGGGTTCCAAATGAATTTCTATGTTTGTCCTACATAGTAACTATATAGTCACTATATAGTGACTAGGTGAAAATATTGATATCTCTGTCTTTCTGAGAGATGAATATCTCAAGTGAGCTTGAACACTTGAATCATCCACTTGATATCCACCCATCGGGACATGTCAAATCCATATGAAAGAATCGGTAGCGAACGGGATTGACGAGAGACCTGAGACTCCTCGTCCACCGCCATCTGTCCTTCAGGTGTACGCCTTGGACCACTTCATCCTTTGTGCCTTGGATGCCAGGCGAGGTGAGGGTGTGTGGCCGTGGCCGGTGCCTGGTGCTTTTTGGGTGAAGAAAGCGAACTCAGTTCGGTCTCTCACCCTTCTTCACGTCCGGTTTCAGGCTCGGCTTCGGAAGCGAGCTCCATCCTCGTGCCCGAACGCATGTCCGAGAAAGCGCCGCATGTCCTGGCTCGGTGGACAGCTGAGCGGAGCAGGTCGGTGGTGACGTTCTGGGATTCGAAAGAGAACTTCGCGCCCATCTTCCGCTTCTACTGTGGCTGCGAGGCCAAACACAACGACTCCGAAAAACTGGCGGTTCCGCATTCCGCAAAGAACGGGGGGGTTCCTTCGGATCAGCGCGAGAACATCATGCCACGCGTGGTGCGAGATAGGTCACAGAGCCGGGGTGGGTCTTTCACGCGGAAAAGGATCTAGGAAATAGATCCCGAGAGAGCGAGTCAAAGTTTTTTTGAACAAACTCTTTTGACACAGCAAGATCTGAAGAGGTACAGTTTCCGCGGATAGAGTAGGATCATTCTGCTGAATCATATGGTGACTCATATCTGGTATCCCAAAACTCCTAATGGAGTGAGTGGGTATCCAGGATCTTAGAGTGACTGCTATTTTCGCATCACATGCGAAGCACGTTCAACACATCAAAACACTTCCAAAACTCTGTGCCGTGATCCTTGGACCTTCCAGGAGCCCTTCGACCTGGTTCTGACCCAGGCGAGCGCTGGGGACCGGGAGGGTACGCACCCAGGGCACCAGGAGGTCTAGGAGACCCCAGCCGGAAGGGATGGGTACGTCGTGCACAGAGTCCACACCGGGCCGTAGTCCTTTTAGGGCCTTGGGTGATAGAGGGGAGACCCTGCAGACTGTACAGGCAAGTTCGGTCTATATCGGGCCATGGTACCAAACCGACCCCCCCAAATATTCCAAAAACGACATCATTGGTCCACATTCCACATGTTTCTTTTGTGGGGGTGGGTGGTGGATGAGAGAAGATGAGCCCCATGCGGGAGGAGAGTGAGTTGGAGGTCAGAAAAGACTTTGTTCTTAGATGATCGATGAAGAAGGCAGGAGGTATCCTCAACCATGGAACCAGGAAGTGGGTGTAAGAATGGAAGACCACCTCTATAGCAAGGTTTCGGACTTCATGCGATTGGCGGCCATCGCCTCAAGAAGAAAGACACCACGGCTGGGCTTGACGGTTTGAAGGTGTCCTTTTATCTTTGCAGGACTTCATGGTCGTCATCAACGACAACGTCTCTGCCAACCGCCTGGAGCCAAGGTAATTAGCCAGCGATCGGTTCGGCAGGGCTCAGCAAATAGAGCCGCGAGGGGTGGTTGACCTGTGAGGAAAACTTACCTTCCAGTATGTTCGGGATTCCTATCAAGTGGTAGGCGGTAGCTCAGTTAGATTGGGTGTTTCGTTTCACTGGAGATCAGTTTGTCACAGTTTCATACTTTGTCTCCTTCAAGTTCTCCAAGTTTAGCTCCAAGTTCAGCACATAGCACACAGCCCTTCTATACCCTCCACCATGTTCTCCGGGTCGACTCCGTTCGACCAGCTGGGTCTGCACCTGCGCACTAATTGAGGCTGTTCTACAGTTGCTGAGGTCTGGATCTCTGCTTCTGGAAGCTTTGGCTCCATCCAGACTTCGAGGACGCGCACCAATCCGCCGAGAGCCTTGCAGCTCAGAGAAGGGGGACCGATCCGATGGGACTGGGACCATGCGGACCGGGGAGAGGAGTGAGAGACTTTGGAGTCATTCAAGCCAATGGGATGAAGAACATTGAAGCAATTCTGGTGCTTCCTCTCAAGAGTGTCTGAGCCAGAAGCTTAGGGTTCAGGATTCTAGAATCAAGGACTTTGCTGTTCAAGCTTCGAACAGCTCTGCATCGAACAGCTCTTCTGTGCGGTTGAACTGATTGATGTGCAGGCTTTAAGTTTTTAGACGATGTTCGAAGGCTATGGACAACTAAGTGGACCCAAGTTGGTTTCAATGAACTGCCCCCCTAATTGTCTCCCAGCCCAGAGGCGTTGCCGAATTGGCTCCCATGCAGGCTCTAGGAAAGTCACGAACAATCCTAGAGGTTTGAGAGGTGTTAGAACCTCTGACCCCCCGAATTCAACGCGACCGACAACCGATTTCGACGCTGCTTGGCTCAGGTCTAGAAGTCCTGAGGAATGAAGCCAAACAGCAGCGTGAGGCGGGAGTTTTGGGGTGTGCCTTGATGCCAAAGAAAGACCCCTTTGAGGCAGACCACACTTCAACCCCAGATTCCTATGGAGTTTTTGCAGGTGTTCCCTTAAACCGATTCTGGGATCATGGAAATCCGAAAGTGAGGAATCGGCTGACATGATTTTCCCCAAGCTCTCTGACAGAAAGCTGCCAAGACCTAGACCCAAATCAGCATCGACGATAGACTTTGCTCCTCGCAATGTCCATGGAACGAGTTCTTACGGAACCACTAAGAACCCTTCACCGGTCGAATTCCTTTGGATGGAGGAAGGATCCATTTCGACCGGGAAGGACCGAAGAAGGACCCTCAATCACCTCTCCAGAGCTGGTCCGGGGCGCCGGACCGACCCGAGGCGTCGCACCGCGGCCGCCCTGCGGGCGCGCGCTTCGCACCACAAGGTGCGGTGCGATGCCGGTGGGGTGGACGGTGTCATCGCCTCCGGAGGAAGTGGTGGGGTGGTAGCCCTTTGTGGCTGTGGAGTTACTGTTGTCTTCGAGGTCCACCGATTTTGGGCTGTCTTTGAACTATAGGCCTATAGGCAAACTGAGTGTGACGAGGTCGCGCTTGGAAGGCTTCAAATTCTCTGGTGATGACCTTGTGGAAGTGACTTGTTCTTGGCTGAACATTCGGGTGGACCACGGAGTGAGATCGTTGCTTTGACCGGCGGCGTAACCGGAGGTATCGAGTGAAGGACTGTGCGGTCCATTGAGGTCCATGCTAGTCTTTGGGAAAAGACGAATGACAACCAGCACCACGGATTCCGGGTGTCCATTAATAGCCCCTTGGAGGTTGGGTGTCCATTAACCACCCCGAATGGGGGTCCTGGAACATGTTTCTCTTCCTTGGACTTTTGTGGAGTGTTGGGAGCCCACGATAGGTACAAGATTCATGGACATTTTTCAATCAGTGGATGCTATGGAATCAAGTGAACTTTGATTGGGGTGTTTCAATCGTGTGACTCTTGGGAAGGTTCTTTGCCAATGGGCCTGAGCGTCCAAAGCCATCCTATTGTGGGTTTCCTTGTCTGCGCTTGCCGCAGCTTTCCCGTCGCCTTTTGAGGTGGAATCCCAGTTCAGGGAGCTGCAGCAGCTTGGACCAAGGAGGGAGAAAGAGAGTGGATGTTTCTGGCGTTTCTTGTTGGATGCTTTTGGATAGTTTGATGGTTGTGCGTGTTTGGGTGGATGGTTTTTGGATGTTGATGAGTTCCAAAAACTTTTGGAGACACAGACATATATAGTTGGGCAGGAAATCAAGCCCTTGGGATTCCTTGGGTCAGGTTTGTTCCTGTTTCCTTGTGATGGTTTGCTTTCTCTTCAAAGGCCCGGCTTTTTCGGCGGGCTTTGTAGCATCCCCCTGGGCGTTTTGTAGTGAAATGTCCAAAGTGTCTGAGACAACTCAGGGGTCCCGATAGAAGAAATCCCTCCCACAAAAAATAGCTTGTTGAGTGAAGCTTTTCCAGAACACATGTGGTGTAGATCCTTTTCCACAGCCAGATATTTACTTTCTGATGGTTTCTGGCTTCCTCGGTGGCTGTTGACCAGCGATGTCTCTAAGGCGACAGGGCTTATGGCAGGCTTGGACTTGGCCTGGAACACAGCGGATCAGTGGTCGGAGCATGTCGAAGCACCTGACAGGAACTTTGAGCAAAAAACTGGGTGAAGTCATCCATAGATACTTCCATTCTAGAAGCATGCGAAGCGTACTTTACCCAGCGACATATGTAAATCAGATACCCTCCCTCCATGGGAGTGCCCCCCTCCTGGTAGAGGAACATCGTCTTCCAAGGGATGTGATGTGCTTGAATTGCAGCTTGACTTTCGGGGAAAAACAGCTCAGTTGGTGGTATTTTGTGGCAAGCATTCAGGAACATCCTTTTTCCAACAAGTCCACGTCCACGTTCCGCGGACCGTGCACTACACGTGGACCGTGCTTTCCACCAGAGTCACCACTGACCTCCGGCAGTCGCTCGCGTGCTGCCAAAACCCGAGGCCTCTGTCGCTGCGGCGCAGCTCAGTGGCGACACGCTGCAGCGCAGAGCTCAGCGAATCATGTCAAAGGGAATTGCTTCGAGTTATTTGATCATTGTGGACCTGTTGGAGGGTCCGACTTTGAGACCAAATCGTCAGACTTTCGGACATGTCAGTTCGTTCTCCGACCTTTGGGACCAGAACAGCCACACGAGATCAACGAGCGCCTGAGGGGAAGCTGAGGCGTTTTCTTCACAAAGAGCTTCGGCCCAACTGTCGTCCCATCAAGACGCCAGGGGGGCCCAGACGGTCGAAGGAGGGACGTGATGCCGGCGACCATTGGGCGCAGACGATGAATTGGGTCGGTTCTGAATGCGCCACACTCAAAAAGGGCGAGCAAGAGAGAGATTACTGGTAGATAGATGTAGGTAGGTGAAGTTCACCTGCTTTTCTTCGGTTTCGGTCTGCACAATCCTTGGGTGTGTCATGTGTCATCTCCGTCCGGCCCGAGGTTAAGCATTCCGGACATCGATACCTACTTCGCCTCGTACAGGCCTGGCAGTGTCGGTTTTTCCACTCGTCTAGCGGCTGACAGACGGACGGGATTAGGTGTATTTGAGAGCCCATGGCCATGAACATGCTGGTAGAATGGTGCCTTATCGGGTTTTGGTGCATGTTCTTTTTTAGGACTCGGCACATGACCCACCGATCACGCAGATCCACAGACGAAACCGAAACTGTTCGTTGTAAGAATGCTAAGGCATTCTTCACACAGACGCATCGCGCACGTTAGTGTCCCTTGGAACCTTCAAAAAGCCCGAGCTGTGAGCATAAGACCTCATCTTTCTCCAACTGGCGACAGTCGCCACTCACCGTCCAAACGTCCGAACGGTCCACTCAGAACTCACCGTAACTGTCCGGTTCGCGTGGCAGCCTCGCGCCAGGAACTTCCTGAACATGTGTTCCTTCCACAAGTCGGGTCAGGTGCCGGCTGCACCCGCGGCGGGCGTCGCGGAACTCGCGCTGGAAGTCTCCGCGCGGAACTCGACGTGTGCGGCGCGTATCGGCACGGGCCGATCGGCCCGGCTGGGAGGAATCGCTCAGTGTCTATCGTTCCTGCTCCCTTCAGCCCTGGCCTTGGAAGTGGAACGAGCACACGATATTTAGCATCATGGAGGCATCACGCAGCGTCGCTTCGATGATTCCAATGTTGGGACAGCCGCTGCATGCTTTAAACACATTCCTTTCAGCTTGTTGATCGTGCTCTCAAGAGGGATCCTAGGTCACTTTGGCTTGCAGGAAAAAGCCGTGGGTCTCGAATGTCGTTGTCGGATTCCGTGGCCTTCCTCAGGAAGAAGGCCTTTTTCCCGCCAGCCAAACACACCAAGTTCGAAGAGTGGTTGCTTGGCATGGGTTCAAAATTCAAGAGGTTGGGAGTGTGGACAACCTAAGCAAACAGGCAATTCGACTGGATACGGCTAAGCAACTTTCCTGTTGCATGCAACATGCAGCTTCAACGGTTCTTTTTTCACACCACCTAGGTGAGGCACCCATGGGTTTTGGGCATGGAAGGTAGATCCTCTTCGACGCATCGAAAAATCTGGAAGTTTATCGAGCTGCGTAGGCGCAGACAGCAATGAATAGCAGCTAAAGCGGACCCAGTGCATCTGAGTGGACCCAGAGAGCTAAACCCGGGGTACCAGCCATAGCGTCTGGCCATACCAAGTGTCATCAAGTGTCTAAGACTTGCGCCACATGCGATGGAGTTGCCAAGGTTGGCCTTGCAGGCAGGTCTGAGCCTGGAAGTGGCGCTTGAATTTCGCATGAATCGTTGAACTGAGCGAAATCGCCACTGGAATTGACGCCTCTAAGTAGCACGCAGTGGTCAAGTCAGTCGAAGTCCCGTCCAAGACAACGCGACTCAATTGCTTTCTTTTGATGGTGGTCTTGTCATGTCTTGGTCTGGCAACAAAAGCAGCTACGACAAGGGAATGATTGATAATTGATCGTGATTCATTCCTGGAGCTGAAGGGTCTCTTGTCGCTTCAGTGTTGACTTACATCCTTTGGCTGTTCGGCGCCAGCGCCAGGCGCTTTGGGTTTTCGGGTCTCTCCGCCGCCGTGTGACACGTTTGCGGCACCTGCGGGAGGTCCACAACGACGGCACCGTGGTGGTTCACGATTTTCGACCGCAACAGGCACCGGTGTTTGAAGGGCACGGTGCGACCACACGGTGTGCGACCACACGGTGGAAGAGGTTCGTGGTTGGTTCGTGAAGCGAACACGACGTCTGGTCCTCTCCTTTTCCCTGCGTCCGGTTTGCCAAGGCTTTTTAGTGTTGGTGAGCAAAAGCATGCAACACCATGCAACACCTATTTGAAAAGCTGCTATCAGTCTATCAGTTTCTTGTCGCGTCTGTTCCTGCCAAGCCCGATGGCCTTTGGGTCCCTTTTCAATGCCTTCGGCGACGTCCAAAACACCACCCGCAGCGGGTGCCTGGCTGCCCCGCTCCCGTGTCCTTCGGCACAGATGGCCTTCGATGAGCTGGTGAGCTGTGTCACAGGCGGGCACCGCACAATCGAGCCGACGCTGGTGGGCCGCGAAGACTGGCAGGGAAGTCGTGGCTGGGGAGAAAGATTGGAGTCATGGCGCAGGGGGGAGATCACGATTGAGCTTTTCTTTGGGAGGGAATGGCTACTTTCTGAACAGGTCCTTGCGTGTGGAAACTAACAGCAGAAACATACAGAAGTTTGTGATCGTTTGTGTTCTGTATTTTGCGGTGTGTATGCATCCTGGACAAAAAAGAGCACGTTTTTTTTGGGATTCCTTTTCCATTTACGACGACACCCATGGCAGCAACAACGCAAAGCATCGACCTCTGAGAACTCCGCCGGAACAATGGGAGTTACCGGCGTTGGCATGGGGATGTTCTCGGCTCAGGGGGACATGTGTTAACCCTTTATTGATCTCACAGCCGTTCCAAGGGAATGCTACCTGTATCGATGGGAGAGCTCTACCAAGGGGTTGGGAGGTTGGGAGAGAAGGACTTCCAAGCGTGGGACATGTCCAGTATATCTCTGGGGTCCAGTGGTTCAGTGCCAAAAAGCCCTGGCATGTGGTTCTGCGCATGGCCACGTTGAGTGCTTTTTCCGGGAGGAAGCTTCACGAACGCCAGCGAAGCAGAGACGTCCAAGCAGCAGGGGTTCCCTGGATCTGCGATCGCGCGAACCGTGAGCGACAAAGTGCTTGGGGATGGGTCTAGAACCTGAGTGACCTCTAGTTGGGACCAACCACCCAAAAGATGGTCCTTTCCCATCAAAACAGGGGTCATGTCTGGGCTGTAGGTATGATTATGATGCATTCATATCTAGGGGTGTCTTCTGGATGTTTTCTCGATCATTTTCCAACCAGCCTTGGTGCAAGCCCAATCCCATTGGGGTCGTGCAGCTTCAGTGCGAGGATGGACCCCTGCATGGACCCCGAGGCCCGAGCAGATCCCACAGCGGCAGCGTGGTCTGCCAGCCACATGGGCCGCATTTCAAGGGGATCTCCAACTGCAAAGAGGGGGTGGGATATGGTGGGAGCGCACAAATTGGCTTCAAACAAGTTTTTTTTTGGGGGCCAATCTTCCAGCATCAGCATCGCATTCAGATATTTTCCACCTAAAGACTGATTGTAGAGACCGAGCTTGTGCGTAGACGATGTCTGACTGCAAACAACCATTTTCTGCGTGGGCCCTTAGTGGTTCCTGCCAGCTGTGGGTAGCAGCTAGCTAGATCAGCTCTTTTGGAGCGTTTCCACGAACCCCATCGTACAAGAGTTTCCAAGAGTACTCCAAGAGTAACTGGGGTATGGACCACCTCCTGTTGGCACGTTACAAAGGGGTAGACAGGATTCAAATGCCATACAATACCTGTCGATCTCCATTTGCTTGGCACCCTGTGCTCCTCTATGGTTCACCTGAAAGTAGTGTGCATGTGGAGCCAGGGCTTGAGGTGGAAGATGGGTGGTTGAGAGATTCACTTGGTTGGTGAACCTGACCCCCTGGAAAGCTGAGTGCCTCATGGCTCTTGACACAAGTGCATGTAAAAGATTCATCACCAGTGAACCATTCTGTCAAGATCCATCACCAGGACACCTTTTGGGTCAAACTTTGTGCAAATCAAGATTTCTCCAATCCCAACATATCCCAACCACTTGCTTTGCAGACCATATTTAATTCTACATTTCATTTGGGCCCATGTTTGGGGCCAGTGGGCATGTTTGGGGTTGGCAGTTGTAGTTGGGAACATGGAAACGCCGCTAAGCTGCTGCGAGCTCCAGGGCTGTGGCCTCCGTAGGGCCCGACGTGCCTGACGGGCTCAGCGAGGCCGCGGACGGCGCGGACGGAAGGGCAGGCGTCGCGTCGTCGCGTGGTGTGTGTTGAGGTAGATGGACTAAGAGATGGAGACATATTGAGACGACTCGTGTGTGCACCTCATGTCGTCGTTCTCGAAAGCCGGAAGCATTTGGAAGCACCACTGTCGATGGAATCCCCAAGATAACGTGGCTCGGTTGGAAGCAGTTTTGGACCGCAACACACTGTGCCAGTCCATGTGGTGCGAAGGGATACCTCTTCCCAGATGAGGCCTGTTTTTGGATTTTGGGGCTGGGACTTTCGATGAGTATGGCAGTTTTTTGGTTTTGGTCTTTCACTTTCAATGGATGCTCGTTTGCTTCTGTTGTTGGTACCGTGTGTAACTACGTCGCCACACGGGGTTGGGGATGATGTTGCCAGTTGGTCTTGCAAGGTGCCGCAGACCTCGATTTATCTTCTTTCCGGCTTTCTGAGCTCTCGGGTGGAGCCGGCGCACCACCTTAGTTCGATTCCTGGCAGTGCCTTGCAGCTGGCGGCAGCTGGCGGCTGGATGTGAATGCAAGAGGTACACTCTGACGAACACATCACATGGAAGTGGATGGCAGGGTCGTACTCCTTGACGAACAGGGGGGAAACCACTTCCATGTTGGTGAGTCGCAGTGTACATGTCCAACTACCGGTGACAGCGAAGAGGAGGTTCGCTGTGATCCACTTCATGTTCTTCATGTTGGCTGTTGATTTATAACCCCTCCTACCAGATACCGTAGGTGATGTAGGTGACCAACAGGATGTGTTCACCTACACCTAGACGAGGTGGCAACAACATCGAGGGCTTTGTTGAGAGTTCCGCCACCAAAACGCCCATTCGCCATGCTGCGCAGCTGGGTAATGACTCTTTTCCCGTTCGGCGAACGCCAGCGAGAAGAACGGTGTCCACTGGGATGCGAGGAGTGGCGGGGGTTCGACACCGGTGCCAAGGGGGGCCTTCGACAGGCCAACAGGTTGACGTATTGTTGGATGATGTGTGTTCGATGTTACATCCTTGAAGGATGATGCCGTTTTTGGGCAAAAAAGACGTCTGAAGAATCTGGCCCTGTTCCTGTTCAGTACAAGGTTCAACCGTCTGAAGAGAGACTCGGATCCACGCATAAAGACCCAAACTACGAAGAAGGGATGCATGTTTGGTGTGGCCGGGACTAACGACTGATTGCTGGATTGCATAGATCACAGTTTTAACTTGGAGTTTGTCACGCAACAAGTCAACTGGCTCTAGGCCGTGGAGCCTTAGATTCTACAAGCAGTCTCTAGTCCATTGCTGCTTCTTCAGGCATTGCCTTAGCATAGAGGCAGATGCCAGGCTTTTGAACACGCATCAAGCTGCTGTTGCGCTCTCCAGGACTTTTGGATCCTGGATCGATAGGGATGTTCATGGCTTGAACATCTCGCAGTTTTTCCGGGCTCAAAGCACTTGTTGCATTTAGCATTGGTCACATGCCCAGCACGCTTATCCTTCCAGCCATGGTCCACCATGGAAATGAGAGCATCGACTTTTGTCTCATGGGCCATTTTTCATCATGGCACGCTTTTTTTTTTCCCATATGGTGGACTTGATGGAGCGTTTCTGAAGACAAGGTTGGGGATCGGAATCTAGAAGTAGGGTAGCTTAATCAAAACATGACAGGCTTTTTGTGGGGAAGCAAGCCGGCAGTGCCTCTACTTCGTTGGCATTTCTTGCCATGCAGTGACCTCAGATGTGGGTGTGGCTCAAAGAGTTGGAAGCAAAGACTTGCTGTGTTGAGACTTTGAGGATTGAAACACTTGAAGCCCTTCCTCTCACTTCTCAGTCACTGCAGTCACTGCGCCACCTGGGCGTTTTGCACCGCGAAGCTTTCGCACCGCGTTTCGCACCTTCATGTTATAAGGTCCACCTTCGAGGTGAAGGTCCATCCGGTCACGAGGCGAGGATCGCGCGGGCGGTACGCTCGGAGGGATCGGCGGCGGGAGGAGTGCCATGGTCGGAGGTGAAAAGAACGCGTGGCAGTCGCCGCTGTGGCAGCATGCGCCTTTGTCCAAACATTTATCAGAAGATCGTGGTAGAGTAACCTCCCTATTTTGTGAGGTGTGGATGAAGCTTGGTTGGTTGGTTGGTTGGTTGGTTGTACCTTTGCCCAACATCGATGAACCGGGGAAGCAACGCCTCAAACTAAGAGTCACGTACAGGTTTGTGTTGCCATGGGACAGACCCACCAAACCATTGATCCTTTTTCTCCCGACGTTTGCATTTTCTTTTGGCACGTTCACCCCAGAGGTTGAACATCATGTTCCCCTGATCATCCAGCGCATCGCCTGGCTAGCCTGCTTTGCTCAAGATGCTTCACAGCTCGCAGAGTGCCCCAAGCCCAGCCCGGTCAGATCGACAGTCTCTGAACATTCCGGTCCTTCCCTTTCGTTGGCCCAGACCGCCCGAACGACCCGAACTGACCCGACCGTGCTTCGGTGTATTTTCCTTTCCCCGCGGACAGCAGCCCCTCGCTGCGCGGTGCCCATGCTGCGACGCGTGGTGCCCTGGCAGCGCACCGGGCGCTACTCCAAGGTGTGGCGCGTCGAGCGGCGCGTCGAGCGCTCGCGACCGCGAGCGGCGCGTCCTCGAGGCGAGGGCTCGCGCGAGGCTGGCGGAGCTTTGCGCGGTGGGAGCGGCGAGAATTCGCTGGCAGGTCATCGTTGGAGCGTGGCACCGGGGACACCTCGCAGCCATACCGGCGCGGTGCTTCGCGGTGGCGGCCACGGGGCAAACAGGCGGGACTGGGGTGGAATGGGGGGCCACCAACTGTTCAACTGTAGAGCTTGAGTGAAGAAGAACAGGCACCCCCTCCTCAAAGAACGACAACCCCGCCCTATACCTTCAAAGAGCTACATGCCAATCACATGAGGCCCTCCAACACGCCGCACGCGGTGGTTGTCCTGAACTTGGGGGCTCCTCCGGCACCTGAGAGAAACGCGTCTTCTCCCAGCACCAGGCTCCCTATATGGCAGGGCTTGGCCATGATTGGCCCTATATGGCCCTATATACCGGTCCAGTACCGATCGATCGGGTGCGTGATCGACCTTCCTCCCCATGTGCAGATAGAAGGTCTTCCTTTCCCCATGGCAGATGGCATGAGCAACGGCCAAAACGTACAAGGACCAATTTAGGAAAGAGCGGGGTGGCAAACACCTGCAAAAAGCGATCACTTGCTTGATCATGCCCTGTGGTTTACAGGCCGGACAAGTGTTTCTTGTATTTTTTGAGGGTAGAAATGCCTCAAAACGACCTTTTCAGACCGGTGGTCTAGGGCAGACCAGCGGAAGAGGCCCGGACAATGCGCTACCTAGACCCAGGCGCTGGATCTGGGTCCAACTCTTCCGCCAGTCCTTTTGGCCTGGTCCTCGACCAGAGGTACCGGTGGCCAAAGCTCCGCGCCGAACTCCGCCGCGCCGAAGCCGAGCGCCTGCGCGGCGGAGAAGGACTTCACGAATGCGGCGCTCGCGTTCGAAGCCAAAAGTCGATGTGCCTCGGGTCGTGAGGGTGTTTGAACGGTGGGCAAGGGCAGGAGAAGACCAGGAAGGGGGTTGGATCAGAAGCAATAGATGAGTCAGCTGTTTGGTTGCTGCAACTAGAGGTAAGCATGGTGAGAATTGAGACCTCACATGCAAACACATGCCTCGCTTGGACTAAAGCAGCCCTAGCACCAGGATGTGCTAGTTCATTCATGGAGTGTAGAAAAGCCATGAAAAGGAGTTTCGACTTCCACAGCACCTGGCCACTTACAAGGAAGTCTTGGTCTCCGGCACCTTCCGCAGATCAAGAACTGTTTTTTTCACACCTTTCCAATGCTGCCGCCAGCATCGCCCTGTTCCTCTGTCTCCAACCAACCATTTGCTGAGGGGAGCTCTTCCGTGCGTGGTGCGTTTTCCAGATCTGCGCCATTGGGCCGATCGTCCGACACTGCGACACCTTGTACATGTACTCTGTGAAGGTTCTGGGTCCCAGGCCCGAACAGCACAGCACTGATGCTGTGCTCTCGGGTGTTCTTTGATTGACTCCTTGAAGCGTAGAAGATGGATTAGTACTGAATTTTGTCAATCAGCATCGAATATTTTTTTATGACTTCAAGTGATCAGTGGCAATCCTGTTGCAGGCTCACACATCTTCTTTTGAGGAAGACCTTCTTTGAGCACTTCTGCGCTGGGGAAAGTAGTCAGGACAGCACATGCAAGCCCTGACCAGCTCCTAGCCACAGATATAGTTGCAAAGTGGCTGAAACTGAGAGGAAGAGGTGAGGAGAGACTGGAAAGCACCATGATGGACAAGCCCTGACTAGGACATTTTGCCCAAGATGAGAGAGTTGCAGAAATACAACGTGCTGAGCTGAGTTCAACTGAGCACTCCGTAACTCTGTGGCCAAGCAAGCGTACTTTTATCTGGGAACTCTGATCTTCCCCTGGGGAGAATGTTTTGCGTCCCCACGGTCTAGCTACCAGTTATGCAGCTGTGATTTCCGGTGTGTCTGAGATCAAGAAGGCCTACCCTTACGTCCTTACGCCACTGTAAGCACGTGGCTTTTTGGATGCTGTGAGAGTGGCTTTAATCAGACCGTTCGGAGACCGTTCGGAGACCAGCGAGGTCGGGGGCATTCTGGACTACGCGGCGGAAGCCAAGGACGGTGAACTGCCGGAGACGGTGAAGCCCATCGACGAGGAGGACGGAGGGCAGGGCCTCTTGATGGAGATGTCGCCGTGGGATCCTTTTTTCAAGCTCAGACAGGCCCACCAAAGTGAGATGGGTCCATGAAGATGGTCTTCATCATGAGGTGGACAGCAGGAGTGCCCTTCTCCGAACAAATTCACCGTCTTTTGAGGGCGAAGTGAACGATTTCTCAGGGTCCCGAGCCGCCGCAATCGCTCCGCCCGAGCCGAAGTGCGTCAGGAGACGGTGGGAGCACCGTTGAGCAGCCGAAGCTACGACTACGAGAGCGAGGCGGGTGGGTACCGCAAGAGGGGCCAGTGAAAAACCTGATTCATATGAATTCATCGGTCAGGCTGGGTGGCAGTTGAATTCAACCGTAAAGTCTGCTGGCAGTTTTGGCTCACAATGAATCAGTACATGCTTCGCTGCGGCTGATTTGCCTGTTGGGGGATTAGAAGTTGGTACCCCTCGAAGCACTCGCACCCAGAATGAAACGACTCATCCCGATCTTTTGGTAGGTTTCATATAGATGAATTCAAGATGATTTCAGGATCTTGAAGCATCTTTCAGATGATTCCAGATGGAATTCATCTCAGGATCGTTGATTTGGTTTGATTTGGCTCAGTTTCTCAAAGGCCCGCCCTTCTTTGGGACCCGGGAATTCCTCTCAGGCGCTCTGCGATGCGAGGGCACAGATCTTCCGGGTGGCCGTGCGCGGGGTCAAGGACCCGATAGGGACGAGCAAGCTAAGACGGAGGTCCAACCCAGATGATCCATAAGAAGCCATGACCAAGACACATCTGGGCGCAACCATGACCAAGCACCCAGTTTTGGTCATGGCTTGTTTTGTCTTATTCCATTTTTTTCCTTTTTCTGGATCACTTGTTCCCCAATAGCCATGCTATGGGGTCTTGCAAAACTAATAGGCGGACGGGCGCCGTCGGGTCACCGTCAGAGCTGGTGGGCGGATGGTGTCCCGGTCATGTTTTGATGGCGTCCGGGTCATGTGATGCTGGTGTCCCGGTCATGTTTTGATGGTGTCCCGATCATGTTTTGATTGTGACCCAATCATGTTGTGATGGTGTCCCGGTCATGTTTTGAAGGTGTCCCGGTCATGTTGTGATGTGTCCGGTCATGTTGTGATGGTGTCCCGGGCATGTTTTGATGGTGTCCCGGTCGTGTTGTGACGGTGTCCCGGTCATGTTTTGATGGTGTCCCGATCATGTGATGGTGGCGCGGTCATGTTGTGATGGTGTCCCGATCATGTTTTGATTGTGTCCCAGTCATGTTGTGATGGTGTCCCGGTCCTGTTTTGATGGTGTCCCGGTCATGTTTTGATGGTGTCCCGGTCATGTTGTGATGGTGTCCCGGTCATGTTTTGATGGCGTCCCGGTCGTGTTGTGCCGGTGTCCCGGTCATGTTTTGATGGTGTCCCGGTCCTGTTGTGATGGTGTCCTGGTCATGTTTTGGCGGTGTGCCGGTTATGTTTTGATGGTGTCCGGGTCATGTGACGGTGTCCCGGTCATGTTGTGATGGTGTCCTGGTCATCTTGTGATGGTTTTCCCGTCATGTCATGTTGGTGTCCCGGTCACCTTGTGATGGTGTCCCGGTCATGTTGTGATTGTGTCCCAGTCATGTTGTGACGGTGTCCAGTCATGTTGTGATGGTGTCTCGCTCATGTTGTGACGGTGTCCCGATCATGTTTTGATGGTGTCCCGGTCATGTTGTGATGGTGTCCTGGTCATGTTTTGGCGGTGTGCCGGTTATGTTTTGATGGTGTCCGGGTCATGTGACCGTGTCCCGGTCATGTTGTGATAGTGTCCCGGTCATGTTGTGATGGTGTCCCCGTCATGTCATGCTGGTGTCCCGGTCGTTGTGACGGTGTCTCGGTCATGTTTTGATGGTGCCCTGGTCATTTTGTGATGGTGTCCCGGTTATGTGATGATGGTGTCCAAGGAAGAGATGGTCGATGTGTTGAAAACAGCAGCTGTTTCCAGATTTTTCTTTTTGTCCCGGTTTGTATCTTGCTATTGGGGTCTTCAGCTGGGCTAATTTGGTTGGATGGTTCTAGTGTATATAACTCAAAATGATCTGGATCTGGAATGGTTGATTTCATCAATGGGAAACCATCAGTTGCTGACCAGTGGTCACCAATTCTTATCCCTGAGAGTTTCTTCCTTGGTCAGGACACGATCCCGGATGGCTTTGCAGCAATCAAGCTGTCGGGCTTGGGGTCACTTAGCTGGCGACACATAAGGCTAACTCTTTGGGGGGGCTTTTCACCGTGTTGCATGTGAAACATCGACTGTGACCCGTTGGTGAAACAGGCACTTGCAGTCAAGAAGTGAAACATGAGCTTTGGCACCAGCAACAACATGAGCTTGATGGCAGCTGTGCAACTAAGGAATCCGGTGTTGCTCGAGAGGATGTCGACCTGCTTGGCAGAAGTCTGCCGTTTGCTCCTTGGCCACGAGTGATTTTCTTCGGACTGATCATCAGCTCATCACCAGGGCGACCGGGTTGGTGATCCCCAGAACACGTCCAGCAGTAAGCCTGAGGCCGCCAGAGAACCACCAGAACACTCCACTGGAGGTCGCCATCTTCACGTCACGACTGAACGTCGCTCCGTTCGGTTCGCGTCCGAACGCTTGCTCTTCGAGTCGCGATGCCCTTGGTTCCGTTCGTAGCGAACCTTGCTCCTAGGAATCTTGGAGGCTCCAGTGTTCAGAGGCACCGGTCCCTTCGGTGAATGACGCTTTTCTTTCACTGCTCTGGGTGCCTCGAAGCCTAGGACCTAGGACCACAAGGGCAACAAAGGGCATTACTACTAGAAACAAGAAGCTACTAGTAGCAAAGTGCATCGCTGGGAGTTGATGGGAGTTCCGGTTTTCAGGAATCAGGGTGTCATCACCCACACGGTCTCCCCTGCCTTACTGACGACGTTCCTAGAAAAAGACCAGCCATTGCGTAGTTTTCCACTGGCCATCTACATCTATAGCTACAGTAATTTTTCTCCCGACCCTTTTCTGGGTTTCGGTTGCCCTCAAAGAGGAAAAGACCCACGTGGTCTCAGCCATTGACGGTCATTCGTGGTCGACCACGAGGTCCCGCGACCGGTGGGACTCGGTTGCACCACCGCTGTACCCGGGCCCTGGGAGCCGAGGTACAAAAGACTGGCTCACGAGGACATCAACCCCAACGAAAACTACTACGTGACTGGGACCGGTCATGGTGTTCTCAACTGGAGATGTGACCCATGAAATCCTGCTCTTTTTTCTGGAGAGAAAGATGGAGAAGCCGAGATCTTGCAGAACCCATCTTCCAATGGGTGCATCTGAGTGCATCTCAAGTCTTATTGGATTGCCAAGACGTTTTCTTTTTCTTCTAACATCCATTAATAATGTTTGATCCTTTCAGGACAGTTCTCTGGCCGTGTTTGGCGGCCTGCCACTGCGGTTTGTAGGCTTTCTTGGCTTTTGTGGCTTGCGGCTTATCGGTCACTTCGCGTGGCTTTGAACTTTTTGTACGTGGCACGCAGTTGAGAGTCCGAAGTAAATGCAAGCCAATGCAAGAATCCGAAACCAAGAGTTGCAAGTTTCCACTCAGTAGCAGCATATGTTTCTGAGCATTTCAAGAAAGGACACCGAGTTTTTTCGCTGGTCGATGCGTTGCATGGAAGCACCGAGAACTCACTCTCGAGTCCGTCACTCTCGGAAGGCCGGAAAGAGGCCGCAAAGGCCGGTGGAAATGCCTGAACAGCTGTTGATCCCTCTCACCGTTTTCATCAGTTCACCTGCTTCGGTGAACCGAACGCTCAGTTCGTTGATCCTCCCTCTCACCCCAGACGCGTCCCTTTCTTGGGTCGTCCAAACACCCGTCGACTGGACGGGGCGTTTCCGTTAGACGCTCACGCCGAGATGATCGATCGATCCTTCAAGATCGACCTTGAAACCTTCAAGACGGGCTGGCTGAAGATGTTTGAAGGCAAGAGCGAGGAGAGGGGAGAGGTCCACGACCGACGAGTGCGCCGTTTGTGCGCCTGCGTGCGCGTTTGCGCGGAAGGGGGTGTGGTTTGGTTTTGGTTTGGCGTGTGGTGCGCAGCGGGATGCAGATAGGGAGGTGCTCAAGTGGAAGAAATGGTAGGGGTTGTTATTTCATCAAGTCGAGTCAATTTGTAGCAGCTTCATCAGAAGCTTGTTGCAGATACCACCCGACTTTAGACAACGGAAGATAATTTGGAGTTCATTTGTTGGCTCGTGCTGCTGATGCTTGTCTCTTCTAGTGGTGACACGACAGCATCTCAACCCGGCTTCTCTCAGGTTTCCCGTGGATTTCTCTCCTGCAACAAATCAACAAACTTACACCACCAGATGTAAAAATCACACACAATTCCTGGTGACCTGGTGCATTTTCCAGTGCAAACACCTTATGCAAAAATGAATCCAGTGACTGAGTTGTTGTTTTCTTTCTGCCACCTTTTGCTTGTAGTTACTGTAACTGGTTTGCAAGAAATACAGGCCACCATACAAGCAGAGCTCTTGTGGACCACAAGTCCCAAGTGGCTGTGCCTTTGCCTGTGCCGTGCCTTCGAGGACGAGCTGAAGGCCATGTTTGATGCGATGGACGACAACCACGATGGGTCTCTTGGTCCCGGGCTGTCCTCTCGACCGGTCGACACCGGCTCCGGCTCTTCGCTCCGGATCACCCTTCAGCGGCCGGGGGGGGTGGGGGGAAGTGAATGGGGGTTCCCTTTCACGAAGGGAAGATGATCGTTCACGAAGCGATACCTGGTATCATTTGGGACATGGTAGGACATTCGCTTGTTTGGTTGATCCTTTCGATACATGGGTCACCAATCTTGGAAGAAAACACTCCCCAAATCCGTTCCGTGGGTGACCTGGGTTTCGTGGCTCCGCCAAAGACGGGGCCAAGGTCTCCAGGTTTGAAAGGTTAACTCATCGATCTGAACACCTTTACCTGGAGACCTTCAAACTGGAGGGCTTTACTCAAAGATCGGTTGACGGGCCAAGGCCTCTCTCGATCTGAACCACAGTATCTTGGTGCCAAAATTCCTTGTGAGGGCCAGATGGTTAGTCCCCCCCTTTACCCAGACATGTCCCGTGCCTTTTTCTTGCTTCCGTTCACAAAGCAGTGGAACCGCTTCGGAGCTTGGGAGGACGAGCGCCACCGCGTCCGTCTCCGCGTCCGTCTCCACCGCTGAGATACATCAGCTATCTGGAATGGTCCTCGGGCGTGAAGCTGTCGGAAATCAACGAGATGGTCCGTGGCTGCAAGCATCAAGGCCGCGCTCGACCGAGACACCCGCGTGCCGGATGCGCCGCGCCGCACCGGAGAGGTCGGATTCCGAAAATCGGAATCCGTTTCTCCGAATGGTGTGTTTTTAAGGATGAAGGAGCAGGGGTCTTCCAAAAATCGATCCATGCATTTTTGAACCTGCTCCTGGATCTCATGACACTCCCTGATTCAGTCTGGATGCCCCACCCTCAACTAACTTTTTTTTCTTCCTTGCGCTGCACAAGATTCAGGCCGGCTCTTCCAAGCGGCGCTGAATGAAGAAGAGGTGAAGCTCTATCGAATCTTGCGCTGCAAACCGATTCGCCCGGAAGGAGGCAGAGAGGGTATGGCGGGACTGGACTCAAAATCGACTCAAATCGAACTCAAACACATCGACTCAATCGACTTCAGGGGTGCTGGGGCTGTTTTGAAGGACTTTTGGGTCGTTTGAGTGGTTCGGGGATGTTCAGGGGGCTCTACTGGAGCAAAAGAGATGGGATCGGTGGCATCGGTGCTTTTGGTGGAAACTGGAGAGTGCGTTTGAAGCCAAGCAACCGCAGCGCGTTTGAAGGATGGTCGGACGCGAAAATTGTATTTGACACTTTCTGACAGGGGGCGACAAAACCTCCTACCAGCTTTGGAATCTGGCCTCCAGATCTGTCCATTCTTCGATTCGTTCAAGGAAACATGCTGAAGCGTGTGCAGGGCATTCTGGACCTGGCACAGGAGAGGCGACAAATACGGAGGAAAGTCTAAACCACTGGCACCTTTCTTGCGCAGGAGCTGCTTTCTGGGGTCTCCAAGCCAAGCCTCCTCGAAATAAACATGTGTGTGGCCGGAATGGCGGACTTTGAGATATTCCGCGGACTGATAGATGCTAGATATAGAATGATATATATAGACGCGAGATACTGGAGCTCCTGTTTGGAATAGCCAAGTCCACTTCAGGGGGGGCAGCTGCGTAACTACATGCGTAGCTTGCTTTTGCCCTTTCAGGAGCTTGGCGTGCGCGTGATGACGCTTGGCTTGAGTGAGAAGGCAATGTCTACGCGTCGGTTGCTGCCCACTGATTACCTGGTAAACTCCTAGACTACCCAACAGAGTGCTTCGTTCTTCCATGCCTTCTCTGCACGATGCACTCGATACGCTCCGATGCTAGAAGCACATGGTTTCTTTGGGCATCAGGTTTAAGCACGGCTGCGCAGGTGTCACCAGGACTCTTCGGGAATGATTCTGGAGACCCCTTGCTTCTCGCATCCCTTCGGACCGTGACGCCGCCGCCGCCGCTGCGTGGATCGACCCGCCTTCGGGGCGGTGGTGAAAACCGAGGATCGACGCCGAGTGGACGGACATCCAGCCGGCGATCGACCACATCACGATCTTCATGCAGAGGTGGGAGGTGACCGAGGTGACCGAGGTGATCGAGGTGACCGAGGTGACCGAGGTTTCTTTTTGTCCCCCTTCTACTGCGTGTGTGTCGCAGTGCCTGATTTAGCCTGATTTAGCAAACACCCCCCCCAGGAATCCCCATCAAGAAGCAACTGGAAGTCTACTGATACTGTGGTTTGCTGCATAGGACTCAGACCAGGTATAGGTACTGGTAGCTCGGCTGACAGGTTTTGGTGAAGAGCCGTGATTCTGTCGTAACCCACAGATCCCGCCGGTTCTTGATACCTGAGGATTTACAACAAGGGCGAGTTGCCCATCGTGACTTGAAAGCAGGAGTCTCTCTCCACAGTCGTGGTGGGGATGACTCCCAATTTGGGGTCTAAAGTGATGCGCATGTCCTTCTTTGGCTGGGCCATTCGTGCTTTGTTTCTCGTTCTTCTGGCTGGAGCCCAGCCATTGGCTCAGAAATATGAAGTGGAGAGCACACCATTGGTCACCGGTCCCAAGAGACCCAAGGGACTGCAGGGACTGGTATCCCTCGTCTAAGGTGTTCAACACGTACCAGACCTATTTGAAGGCACGTGGGGGCTCACTGCCTGGCGCTGGCGGTGGCTGAAGGGCTGAAGGGCGGCACCGAGAGGGAGAGATGCCTCTAACAGATCGATCGTGAAGGAGCTCCCCACGGATAAGGAACAAATACTAGCATACCATGGGGCCCTCTAGTTCTCGGGCCGTCCGTTAGTCATGTCTTGGAGCCCTTCTATATATTTCTATTTACTGTACTTGCATCGCCTTCTCTATCCTTCTCTGCTCCATCTGGATGCCCGGCCCTTTCCTTTCAGGCACCTCGACGGCGCACCTCTTCCCACGACCTCGACTCCCACGACCCGACCCGAGAACGGCCTCGACTCTCGTGTCCGACCGCGACGACCAGGGGATGCCCACACGTGTTCAGCGCGACCTGGATCGATCCAGGCGCCGACGGGGGTCGAAGCTCTGCTCTCCGCTGTCGGCGAGGGGCACTGTTCATGGGGCGATGACCCGGGGTTCCCGTAAGCAATTGGCGGGCGGCCCTAGGACCAGCAGCTGGAGCTATTGGGGGACGTAACAATCCCGCTTGTTGCCAGCGAAACCTGAAGGGATTCAGAGCTCGCGAAACCTGCAGGTGTCCTTCTCTCCTAAGAATGCCTGGCACTTGGCTTCCCCAATCCTTCCTGAAGCGAACGAGCATGCATGAGCAAGGACGCTACTAGCGGCTCCATGAGTACCTCGTTACACTTTTCCCAGAAGAATCCATAGCCGCCCACGTGCATGGCCGGGAAGCACGAGTTCCACTCCACTCGACCCGGAGGACACCATGAATTCCCATCCCACCCGGACGGACGGACCCGTCCCGGTTCGCTGGTGAACTCGCTCGACCCGTTCGTCCACTTCGTTGGGGCCCGTCCGGACGTAGGGAGGGTGGGGCCGATCCAATGGATTTGAAGCTGGACCCCCCCGAGAAAACGTGGAGTCTGGCAACAACGTACATGCAAATGCTCACGTCAAACGGTAGTAGTCAACAGGCTCTGTCTCAGGTGTTTGATCTCCATCAGAACAGGTCAATTGCTCCAGTAGGGAGCGTTGAGTCTGACAGTCCAACAGGTATGAGACAAACTGTCAAGATGGGATAGTTTCCGTGGAACAACACCCTCAAATCCCAGGGACAACTGTTTGAGAGGGGGTGTACTTGGTAGGCTTTCCCTAGGTCAAATTCAGCTTACAGTTGCGCCAGCCGGACTGATCCCTAGCAACATATCATACAAGTGGTATGCGCTTACAGCAGTGTAAGGGGACCTCAAAGGATACCCGCGGCGGTTTCGCATATGAAATGGAGAGGCTCAACTTGGCCTGCAGGGATCTACCACCGGGATCTTAATAAGGCACCGAACCGAGAACTTCTCAACTCGGCAACTGTTTTCGACGCCGCGCAAGAGCCATCCTCTTCTCTCACCTCCCAGGCGAGAGGGATGGCGCTTCGGTGCTAAGCTGGTGCGAGGGGCGTGCCTGGGCGTGAGACGAGCGTGCGGACGAGGGTATTCATGCTTTCCCCAGCGTGTGTATATGGGGGATACGTCGGCACCTGGAGCCCCATCAGGCGAGGTACAGTAGCGACTGACCGACTTCCCAGGTAGGTCGTGCCCGGTTGCTATCCTGGTGCCATGATCCACAGCCATGTGTGTGCTTTTGGCATGCGGAGAAGAAGAAACCCTGAGGCAAGGGATTCTTTGGGAGAACAATCTAGTATTTATTTGCAACCGTTCTTCCATTGGCTTGCCCGGAAAGTGTCAGGATTGATACGAGATTTTTAATGCACAGAGCATCCAATGTTTTGGTGGTTTGTCTGGTTGGTTGGTTTCAGACTTGCAGCCGAAGTCTTTGTTTCCTCCTTCCTGGCTGGTTGGTGGGCCTTGTATTACGAGTTCGATCGAATATCCATTGGCTTGTGAATTTAATTGTCCATCTAACGAGGATAGGTGCCATCTCCGCCATTCCATTTTCTTGTCTTTCTTCGGCATCCAGAAGGTACATGGTCTCTGAGCGACAGAAAGCCTCCCAGCGTGGATTGGAGTCGCCCATCTGCGCAGCTTGGCGCAAGCAGCGCAGTGCGCACATCGTCCGAATCCTTTTTTCGACCAATGGGGGAGGGACATATCCTTCAGCACCAGATCTGGACGAACATCGCTAGAGGTTGGGAATTGGATTCAGTGGACCTCCAACGTTCTATTTTCACCTCTTTCATCAAGGTGAAACAGTTTGGATGCCCCAGGAACATACTATGGTTGATGAGGACATGAAGAGATCTTGCGAGGAGCTGCATCCAAAGCCCCGAAGTCACCGGAATGGGCCTCCGCCGGAGGAACTTCGTCCGCGGCCAGTGGTCGTGGCGTAGCGTCGGCGTGTCGCCTAGGAGACCTACGAGGAGACCGAGGAGAACTTCCACCAAGCCATCGATTGCATCCTGGCCCATGGAGAGGACAAGACGGAGGTCCAGCGGCGTGGTGTGTGGATAGGCAATCAAGAGCTTCCTATATTTTGAGAGGTTGTGTGCGGAACTGTTAAGAGAGCCGCATGGCGAAGGCGGCAATTATGATCTGTCAGTGAAAAGTCACAAAGTCAGGAGTTTCTCGCTGCCTTTCAATGATCTTTCACACAAAGGGTGACGCAATCATGGAAGAGTTACCAAGTAAAACACAACCTTATTTTGTATCATTTTGCTTTCATGTTCGCAAGCCTGGGCAGGCCTCTCCTGGAGGTGCTGCGGCCGAGGCAGAGAGAAGGGCGCCAGATGACGGACCAGGATGAAATAGCGGCATGCTATCCCCCTACTGCCACATACGGATGGGTCAGAGCCAGGAGCCCTGGTCTAGGTCAACCAAAGTATCCCAGTTTGGACCCACAGCCATATGAGGATTGGACAGAATCTATGTTTGGTTCAGAACAAAAAGAGGTTCCGGGGTCCCGGAGCTATCTCCGAAAAGCCCTGACCATCCCCCCAAAAGCGCTCCTTGGAACTCTCAGAGGTTTGCATCACAGAGCAAATCCACAGAGCAAATCTCAAGGATTCCGTGACAAGGACGATCAGGTCCAAAAACACCAACGCAGTGACGTGACCGTCTGCGTCACCCGCCGGAGACGTCCGTCCTCTCGCGACGGTTCGCCTCCTCCTCCTCCGTCGTGTCTCCGAGACGTTCGCTCCATCGAGGTGCTGGTGGCCTCCCACAATCGGCACTCGGTGGAGCGAACCATCCAGAAGATGACTGAGATGGGTGTGGCCCAGGAGACGGGGCCGACGACCCGGTGACAACCGCACGGACTTGTCCTGGTATACCACGTGTCGGGTCTCCAAACAGCCGATGGCCAGGAGGGTCCTGGTAGATGAGTCAAGATGTTGGATGTACTAGTTTGATGCGATCCAGTATGCGATCTATAGTCTTTATGAATTTATGAGTCAAGATGTTGATCTTTGGATCTGTAGGGCTTTCGGTTGATCCCGATCATTGGCTCTTTCTGCGGCTCTCTCTGCAGCCTAAGAAATCCCACAACGCTCAAGAGTGGAAGAATTCCAGGATGGTCCAAGAATGTCAAAGAAATCCGGTTTGAAGAGCGTTCTTTCAGATGGGTCTCGACCATCCACAGGTGCGACATATATATTATATTTAATATAATGTAATATTATTATTAGTACACATATTTTGGGGACCCAGGGGTGTGTTTGACTTCCTGAGGGTGTCACTGTTCCTGGATTACAATGTCAATCGAGAAAATCTTGTTCTCGTTTTGCTTGGGAGCTTTTCTCTCCACTAGCCCTCCAAACCAACAGCAACTAGCCCTCCGCTGTCCCAACTAAAAGCTATATAACTTTTTCACATTTTTTTCACATGTTCAGTGCAGTCTCTTGAACACCTGAATACCGACCCTGCCCACTACATATTGCCTTTGGATGCCGGTGTCTTCCGTACACCGCCGCCACAGCCGACCGAACAGTCGCGAGGATCGGGTGGGCTTCGGTCAGCTCATGGGCATGGCGGACCATCTCACCTACACGTCACCTGGCCGGAGCTGAAGCCAGACTCAACGGTCGAACGGTCTGACGGAAGAGGATGGAACAGCAGCAGATAGGACCTGGATGTGTGGCTTAGCTAGCCAACAGTAGGTCTAGTAGGTGTGGAATTGGTGGAACGAGGGATGATCACGCTTTGGAGAGAGGAATCCAGTCATAACAATCACGTCTTGGTCCAATATCCCTTTCAACATATTCTTCCGCTCCTATGCTCCACTTTATCTCTTCGCAAATCCCTTTGCTTGGCATGGTGGACCTGGCTAGATTCGGCAACAGATGACCTGGCTGGCACGAGTCTCACTTGAACACACCAGCAAGCCGCACCCCCCCAAGGACACGCGATGCAAACACAGGTTGACTGGCCCAAATTCACCTGCTCACCTGGCGGAAGGGTCAAAACTTGAGCTGCTTCAAGGACATCCAGAAGATTTGCTCCTTTCTTTTTGCACACCTATAACCAAAGTCGCTGTGCCCATCTTTGCCAGCCAAACGGCGGGCCGTTCGTAGCCTTCACGTCCAAGGCTGGCGCGCTACGGGTACAGGCGCACGAGCCGTCGTCTCGACTCTCGACTCGACTCGAGCCGTCGAGACAGGGGTGTCTAATGGAAACCCATAAGTAGTGCAGGGGCTTTGGAAGCCAGGTGACCCTGGTTTTGGAAAGTGTTGGGGGACGTGCAAACTGGTTTTGGACATGGGTCGGTTCTCCATGTCCCGTTTGGGTTTTATCGCGCTGCTTTGAAAGGCTAGACGTCCCGTCAAAAAGGAGCCTTTCCATCCCAAGTGCCGACTGCGGCACGGTCTGAGGGTGAGGTCTCGAGTAAAATCGCTCGCGCCAGGTCCTACAAGTATGTCCCTTATGGACCAGTGGATGAAGTGGTGCCCTATCTCATTCGACGCACACAGGCCAGTGAAACTGGGTGACCATGCGTTCAGGGGGGGTCGGGGGTCTCGGGGATGAATGGGATCGCAGATGACAGCCAGCGAGTTCCATGGGCAAGATCGTGTCACAAGTTGCTTGCAACTAGAATCACGTGCGGAATCAGACTGATGCCAATTACAAAAGCACCTTTAGCCCAAAAAGGAGCAAACATACTGGCCACAATCCACCAGACAAGGTGCTGAGAGACCAGGTTCATGCTAGGACGTGGAAAGGCGTCACTTGCTCTCCCGCACGTACGTAGGGGAGACAGCGAGCTTGACTTTCACTCGACCCACACCCACCGACTCGCGAAGCGGAAGTGGGAACCCCCGACGTCTTCCTTTCGGGGCCATGCGGTGTTCGTCGGAGTGTATCCTACCTGAAATCCTGTTGCAGCTGTTTGCTGATTGCTACTAGGACTTTGCATAGTTGAAGAACCTGCCATGACCTTCCTAGCCATGGACATCTTTCTAAGCACTGGAAGTCTTTCACTTCTGGCTCACCAAAAGTAAAGTGGGTGTACTGTACATCAAAGGTACACTTTCCGGCTAGAATAGATCTGGTTCCTGGATGTATGTGGCTTCGTGGATGCGGTTTCAGCCGGAATCATGTGAAATCGACTACACTGACATCAATTCTTATTCTTACAATGAAGTATTTGCGGGTACTTGTCGACAAGTCCGGGTGTCTTCCTGGTGTCCTGCTTCTGTGTCTTCTCTGTCTTGAAGAGTGCTTCTACGACGTAGTTTCCAAGCGAGCCCCCCAAATTGGGGCCATTCAAGAAGGAATTTAAACAATTTGTTTCTAATAGCTAACATTGTTACCTACTAGTAAGGCACTTGTTACGAACGAAGCGATTGCACTTGTTCCTAGTAGGGAGGCACTTGTTTCCAGGAACCGTGGCACCACGACCGAGTGCACCGACCCGAGTTCCGTGACGCGGTCCGCTCCAACGGTCCGGGCTCGGCGCGCGCTTCGCCAGGAGAATTCTTCAATTCTGGGATCACCAAGTGTACAGGAAGAAAGGCACGCAGTGGTTTTTGGGAGGTTTTGCCGGTTTTCGACTTCGAGGGGTGTGGCCAGGTGTGGCGGTATTGCGAAGGTCCGAGCATGGCTAAGGCTAAGAGCAAGATCGGACAGTGGGCGGGTGGGTTTCGGAATTTTGGTGGAGGTTCCAAGCAGAATGACCCTTGTGAATCAAACCATGATTCTGAAATTCTTCCAGTTTGCGAATGGCAAGAGACTTGCTTTGCTGGATCGGGGACACTGAAAGAATGATCCACTGTGATGAGATCACTCGGTTTTTGGAACAATCATGTAAACTTCCCACATGAAAGAGAAAAACCAGCACTCCTTCTTCCACGAACATGGCAAAAAGATGGGTGCTTGCTTCACAAAAGACTCTAGTTCTGAATGAGGCTCTCCCAAATGGCCTTTTTCATCGTTCCACCACCAGACCGGAGGGACGCCGGGGACGCGCGAGGCAAATGCTCGGCCGCGAGCTGCTACGACGCCTACGGCCGATCGCCTAGGTGCGAACTCCGGAGTTCTGAGGTGTTTTGTTGTTTTTTGGATTACCTTTGAGCCAAGAATCGAGTGGTTAACATGATTTTTGGCAAAAGTAGCATTAGATGGCAAGCTTTTGCATGTGACTTGGAAAGGATTTTTGGGGCAGTTCTGGCCGGATGGCTTGAATGCAAGGATCTGTTTGTACGGATCGTGCTGTGCGCCGCTGCGCCAGCAAATTTGGATGATTTTGTCCGGATCGTTGTCAGACCCATCGTGTGTCTTTTTCTTGCAGGAGAGCGTGTGGAGAGCTCAGTGGAACCGGCCCATGAGTTTCTTTTCTGTCTAAAAGGGACGATGGCAACACATGGCTGGAGGGGCCGTTTGCGCCTTTTTTCTGAGCATTTTGCTGGGTCTGCTGCTTTGAAGAGCTGCTCACTATACTTTTCTTGCGCTCCAAACATCGTTTGCTGCAGTCAGTTCAGTCTACGACATCACCAACGGGAGAGGATCCTCAAAGTAGCAGACCCTGTTTTGCAGAAATTCGGTGGTCTTTCCACTTTGCTATTGTGGTTGGTTTGAGTGTGCGAAAGGCATTTTTCCAAGTCTTTCCTCATGACAACAGATGCCAAGTGGAATGTCCAATATACCATAAATAGAACTAGATGCACCTGGTTTCCAGGTAAGTCTAGATTTTCAAGAGCATGTCCATCAGTGTACGTTCCGTGACGTTTCCAAAGCAGGAAACTGGCACAAGTTGTGTGCCGCGGTTGCGTGCGCAGCTCTTTCAAGAGACTTCTGCCCAGCAGGCGGTTGCACAGTTAACCACCTGCAGGGCTGTTGCCTCTCGACAACAAAATGAAACTCATCTTGGTCATCGAGGGCTGGTGATACGGTAATTATACATATATATATATGTATATGTCATTCTCTGGTGATCACCTGGTGATCTCCGGAGACCCATCGGGCTGGTGATGGGTCGGTTTCCGAACTCGTTCGACCAGTCCACCGAACCCGAGAACGCCGGGGCGAGAACGGCGTGGGTCGAAGGGAAAGGAAACACCAAGAGAGAACAAGCGAAAGGAAGAGGGTGATTGGTGGTAGAGATGCACTAGCTCTTGATCCGCTTTTTAGTGGAACGACCTCGGAAGCTGGACATGGCCTTGCCAACGGTGATTGACATACAGTACACACATACAGACACACTCCGGCAGGTTTTGGCATCCCTTTCTTTTCACCAGGGCATGTAAAAAGGAGCATGTGAAGGAACTCTCTCTCTGATTCCATTCGATGGGACCTCTAGGCGACTGGCCCGAAACTTCGATGGTCTTTTTCCTGATCGAGACTTGCAGAAGGACGCTGCAACCCGTCGCGGCTTCAGCAGCGCTCGCTTTCCAAGGTGACGCCACGGTTTCTTTTCGGGCGCGCGCCAGTGCGGCATGGGCGCAGCAAGGGGTTATTTTTCGGTGCTTTTCTCTTTTTGTTCCAGGGCAATTTTTGGCACCTCCAAGCTAGAACTGAGAGGACTTGCTCGAATGAAAGAATTCACCCAGGAATTATGTTCAGGGTTTGGACTAACCAGGTGAGACAGGTACTGTACCTTTCTTTGTCCCCAGTTTTCTCAGAGGGATTCTCTTTATATATCTTTATGAAGGGATTTGAGAGTGTCTGATCTCATCAAAGTTCTTTTGGAGGGCCTGCACAGCTGGTGATTACACCAGCTAAATGGCAGCCATGTGCTGCAGCTTTGGGTCTTTTCCGTCCCTTAAAATTCAGAATATTCAGATCGACAGCCGAATCGACTGAGAAAGACACCCCGTGGCTCGCGAACATGCCGTTGCCAGGAGCCGCACGTGGTGGTGACTCTGGTGCGCTGGGGTTGGACACCGCGTGGTTCTTCTCGTGGACACCGCGGCTGTTTCCGGTCCTGGGGGGGGGGGAGGGTTGGGCTTCCGCAGGTGTAGAAGAATCTGAAAGGAGCTGAAAAAGTATCTGGGGACCACGAACCCAGACACGCAAGTTCTTCAGAAAAATTCTAATTCTTGAAGAACTGGCTCGTGACACGCAAGTTCTGAAGAGACCCCAAAGGCGGAAGATCCCCGAAAGGACAGACTTACCAAAGGTGCAAGACCATCCAAACGTGTGGTCTCGCCGGCTCAGCGCCGCCACTGTCGCGGTCACGCCAAGCCTTTTGCTCAGACCTGCCGGTGGGATTTAGGGACCCAGCCTAGTGTCCCTTCCCAATTCCCTGAGGAGCCTTGGAGGAGTGTGGAGGAGTGTGGAGGGGTGTGGATGATCCAAAAGTTTCTGCTGTGGTGGTGAGGTTCTTGCAAGTTGCTGCTCTGGGTTGTTGGAGTTTGGCGTGGACATTCCAATCTGTTGTCCAGGCGATTATGGTTTAGACTGAGTTTCTGCTAAGATAGCTCAAACTTTGAATCCCTGGTGCGCTTTTGTGAGAGGTGGCATGAAAGAGAGAAAGCAGGGGGTGGGCCTGCGATTTTCGAGACTGCGAAAGGCCCACGTTCGAGTATTTGCCTCACCTGTGTCAGTGGAGGTTCACCCCGACCTAGAGGGATGTAAGAGATGTACCATGCTTAGGGAGATGAGTGTGAGGATTCAACATAGTTCACCCCCATCCACTATTTGACGCAATGATTCTTACCCACATGGACCCCATGTTCCACTTACAGAACAGATTTGGAGTCTAGAACCTTTATAGGACCTATCATTTAGCATAGTTTCTATGTCTAGTAGACATCATACCCATGACTTGAAGATGCCTTTGACCAGCACTGTTGATTTATGAGGGTTTTTAAGCGCCAAGAGAGCTGTGTGACACATCTCCATGTGGCCTTTCAAAATCAGTCTACCTTGCTCCCCATCCTTGCTCGCCTGAGGCTTCTCAGAGATGCCACCAGTCTCTTTGTCCCTGGCCGAGGCCCCCCATCACCTGACTGGCGGCTGGATCAACCCCGAAGGAAGTGGACGTTTGGTGGTGCCGGGAAACCTCCACACCCAGGAAGAGTTCAATTCAGATCACTTGAAGCACCCACGGAATGGACCAAATAGGACTAAGTAATAGATACAAAGACATTACTTCTTCGGGTGACCTACAAAGACCACTTTGTTTAACAGAGGATTGAGAGTAGATGGCACAGACCCCCAGTTTGGTGGTGCAATGATGGACCCCAGCTGTCTAAGACATCTACTGCTCAGTCTGTGCCTAGTTACTACCTCTGAAACCACTGTACCCAAAAAAGTTTCTTTTCACAAAACTATGACTGGACCTATACGAGATAATTCTTTTTAATTGTTTTTTCTGGACTGGCAGGGATTTGTTCTTTTCTCCGTGGCTGGCGAGTGGATGGAGTGATAGATGAGTCGCTGAAAAGGATCAGGTGGAAGAGCGACCTTGTGCACATTGGGAAGATTTACACTGTTTTCAGTGTTATTTTTTTTCCAGATGGGGAGGTCTGACATCAGCCACGTGCTGTCTAGAGTGAGCAGTTTGATTCAGTTTGATGTTGACATGTCCAATGTACTTTCTTTTTTGTGAGGCACCTGTCTTGACGGTGAGTGTAAGAGCCGCATAGAAGGTGACGCAGGATGCAACGCGACGGATATATGGCCAACTCCACAGAAGCAGAAGGCTCATGCACCCTCCACATGGCACATCGCAACACATGGCACAAAATAGAAGTCGAAGCAACCAGTCTTGGATCTCACGATCCACAGGGATTTCACGATCTGAACGCTTCCGAGGCCCTGGGTGTGCCCCAGCCGAGCCAGGTGGGGTGGGACGAAGACCGGTCTGACCGGGTGTTCAACATAAACGAACGGGTGTTCAATCGAATTCTTCCAAGAATCATTCCAAAACATAACAAACTTGGAGCCAAACTAGGAATTATCATTCCAAGAATCTGGTATGGTTGTGTCGAAAAGGACGTCGTTGTCTGGGAGGACTCCTCATCACCAATTGGTTTCAATCATCTAGGTCTATGATGACACGGGATGACTTCGTCTACTCTTAGAAGCACTTCGGAAGAACAAGCGACCCCACCGGTCCACGAGCTCCTCCATGACTTCGGGGGCAGCGGACCAGTTCCGACCGGGTGACCGAGTGCCCGGGCGGCACCCGTTTGGGTGGGTTGTTTCACTGGGTGAAGCAAGGAGAGGCCGTCGCGGGTGACAACCTTGGTAGTCATGGGACTACCACATGAGCAAGGGGCTCCCGCTGCACTTGCACTTGCGCACTTGGCACCAAACAGTGACGTGCTTTCTTCATGCGTCGATATATCTTGGAGGTGCAGGTACATGGGAGAGACCCTCAGGTGGATCGCTCGCAGGAAATTGACCCTGGGTCACATCCCGCAACTCAGCAGAGTAGATGGCACAGCCCCCCTACATGTCTTTTAGATGGGAGTCCATATAAACAACATTAAACAACCAAACTTGGGGGTTGTGCCATCTATCTACTCTGAAACTACTGTAGATCACGGCCCCAAACCGTGGGAAGAACACCTGCCAGTCCGTCCGCGGAGCGTCCGCGGAGCGTCCGCCGCGCCCGCCGAGGCGTCACCGACGTCCAAGATGAGTCTCAATTTGGTGGAGAGCTGAGATGATCCAGATTGAGGGAAGACCAAAGAACTGAACCCATACCCTTACCCTTGGCCCTAATACAGGTGCTATAGGGCTAATGTTTTATGGTTGTTTACCTTTTTTTGTTTTGGGTCCTTCCATGGTTTGTTACTGTGAGAGTCTATGGTGAATTGGATGGATATCGATGCAGAGACAGCTGATGAAGAAGGGATGGACTGAGATCTGGAAGGCTGATGATTTGATCGCTTCGGACGAGGCGCTTTGTGCCAAGACACCCAGGATGTTCGACCATTCACACGGCAGGTGGAACGGACCATGTCTGCGTTCTTGAGCACGGACACCAGAGACCTGCAGCTTCTGCTCTTCTGACGAGCTCTGCAATCCTTGGAAGTGACCAGACCCCTGTAGCTACACCAATACTACACTAGGAGATGTCGGGACCTTAAGCAGGTGAAGCAGAAGCAAGGGCCACACACACACGCCGTTTTTCGGGGTGCCGTGGGGATAGCTTTGGAGATGGAAATGGATCATGATAGCGGACATCCCCAGTCTCCATCTCCATCTGATAGACTGGTGATGTATGATAGCTTTGATGGAGATTGTCCAGCAGAAAGTTCCCCAGTCTTTCATACATCACCAGTCTCCCCAGTCGCTCCAATCACCGCCTCCCCCGTCTCGGTCGATGAACACCGAGGAATCTGCACTAACACCGTTGTCGATGGAGCCGCAAAAGGCTGGCCAGGGTTGGGGATGTGGGATTGACACTAACGTGGAAGTAGACGGCATTGCCCCTTGGAAGACCATGAAATCCTCTACAAATGGGGGGGGTGTTCCACTTCCATGTTTTGGGTGGTCGGTGGTCCCAAAGAAGAGGTCACTCAACTTCTAGGTATAAATACCATATTCGGATCTCACCCTATCATCTCCATGCTTTCCTTGGCACCAGCTCGGTCCCAGAGTCTGACTGTGGGGTGGGAGTCCCTCGCTGGTCTTCGAAACTGCCTCGCCAGGTGAACTTGCCCAACTTGTGCCCGGAGCCTCCAGACAGCCGTTTGGTTCCATGTTCATGCTCAAATGGGCATGTCGATATGCCCAATCTGACTCCGTGGCCCGAGTGGCAACCATTTCAGATCCAACACCTCCTGCCCGGCACGTCGCGCGCGTCGCGCTGTGCGCCTTGCGCTGCGCGCCTGCTGCCCCGGACGCCCGGTTTCTTCGTTTGGAGACCGAGGTCTTGATCCACCCGAGAAGCTCAAGGACGACGGCCGTCCTCCTCCGTGGCCTCATCGGCGGGCGCGCGATGTCGCGTCCTCTCGTGGCCTCCGGTGTTCTTGAAAGCATGGCATAGAATTAGAATCCTGATGGGTGATAGGTGGCTCCAGCAGGGCTCCCGAGTTTCAAACGTGGGGGTTGTAGAGGGACTTTCAAGAGATCCATCGCCCTTCGTTCTCAACCAGTGACGTCCAAGTAGTTCTAATGATTAGAGAGCCTCAGAAAAAGATTCAGCCACTTTTTCGGTGACTCAATCTGACCAGTCTGACCTCCCTGCGCTCATCATGGAGCCGGAGCCCCCCACGAAACAGGAGATCTCTGGGTCCACGTCACCAATCTCTCTTCATGGGTTGGGAGCCTCAGCGAGATCCAGAGATGCACAAGTGATCTCTCGTCCGAGGGGGTGAGTTCATGAAGGCACAGGCACAGGTTTGTGGAGAAAGAGAAAGACAGGTGCACAGCTTCCGAAGCCAACAGCTTCCTGTGGCTCATCAGACACGTATCCTTAGTGACTGAGAGGCGGCGAAAAACCCTATGGAAGGGTTTGCTGATGAGTCAGTGAAGAAACGTTTTTGGACGGCCCCCCTTCGGGTTGCAGGTCAAATCGAGATCCATTTCGTAGGTCGAGTGTCCTTCACAAGTCTGGACGGTGGCATCCTGAATCATCAGAACATCTACTGTAATTGCTCCCCCCAACCCTGGAATGTCTTGTGGAAGTGATTTGGGGACCTGGAAAATCAACAACTAGCGTGGTATATGAGACCCATGAAAAGGATACACCTCAAACACACAAAGAAATCCACAGACTTTTCCCGCATGATCTCGTTTGATCCGTTTCTCCGTTTGAACGTCTATGTCGAAGGTCCTTTTTTCCCAGGCGCTGGGCGGTGGGCCCTAGTGGTTCGACGTCCATCGATCTTTGGGCGAAGTCGCGAACACCCTCCGGTCGACGGCGCGAGACGGGGGCACGGTCGGTCCACGAGGCCATCATCGGTGCCTTACCCTTGCGTGGGGGGGGCTCAAGCAAACGGCAGGTTCGGCGGCTCTGGCAGCTTGAAGGAAGCTTATAAACGCTCAAGACAACAGTTAATGATAGTTAATGAATGTAGATACCGCAAACGTCATTGTTTGAGAGGATGTTGATGCTAGCTATCTAGGCCATCCTGTTGGGATTGTTGGGTATGTGTTAACCCAGCATTGTTTGTAGATTAGATGAGAACGAGCAAGTGCCGTGTTTAGCAGACACAGAGACCTTTGTGTTGTTCTCACATTGGGGTTTTATCTCTAGCAGCCAGACGCACCCATGAAAGTGGTCGAATCTATATCATTTGTGTTCGTAGTGGCCATCAAAAGCATCATCTTCTTAAGCAAACGGGTAGGGCTGCGGAGAAAACGGGTCCACTGGAGACTGATCAGTTCTGCCCAGGATTCTTCTGAGACTGCCACAAGAGCTTGGAGCCCTGCGCTGCGCACAAGCCGGACTGCATGCAATCTTACGGCGTAAATCTCCTTGCTCCTGGTGTGTGACCGCACCAGGGCGTTCGGGTGCGGAATTCATTCTTCCATGAACTGGATGTATGACTCATTCAGTCGACTGAGGGTTTCGGGTTTCGTGTGTTTTGCATTGGCTCTTTTCGCAGTTTGGGAGACGCAACCAGTCATCCTTCTGGCTTGGTATCACAGAGATTGGGTTTTCCACATACTTTGTGCGCACATCACCCAACTCCTCAAGCTAAAACTAGAGCATTCCAAGTGCAAACAAAGCCATTACAAGTCCCTCTGTCAAAAAAACCATCCCTCGGCTCAGGCTTCACTTGACGACCCCGTGGATGACTGTGCTGAAAACTACAAAGGCGCTCTCTCTCTCTCTCTCTTTTCGACCATCCGGAGTGGACGAGCGACGGTCCGACTTCTGCCCGGGACTGGTCGCTGGTGACTGTCTCGTGCACGTCCGAATTCGCCACGTCTCCGAAGTCGAAGAGAGTGACTGAGAATCTGATCAACATATCTAAACCAGTTTGGGCATCTAAATCTAAACCATTGCCGACACTTCCAAACGATGTGTCTGAATGAAGAGAAATCGAGCCTTTCTTGGTGTGCTCAGATGGTGCAGCAGCTTTGCTTCTTCCCAAGATGCTGCGCTGGGCACGTAGTGCGACTGAGAGAGGACATCTGAGCGACAAAAGGAGCTGCAGTTGGCGCAGTTGGCGCTGCAGTTGGGTTGTTCAAGAGGCAATGGCAGGTCATGAAATACATCCAGCTCTTTCTCACACGCACCAAATCCTACAGCACTTGGATTGGACCCCCCCAACGAAACAATGTAGACACAGAGTATCGCCTATCTGAGCTATTGCAGGATTTCTGGTTTCCACAGCATGATGGCAGTCTTGCCTGGTGGTAGTGGAGGGACTTCCACGTTCTGCAGCTGCACGTTTGCTTTTTGAAGTAATTGCTGGCATGCTTGGCGTGCCATGTTGGCATGGATACTAAGGCTTCGAATCATTGGGAGAAGAAGACGAGCTCGTCTTCGTCTCAGTCGGTTCTCTTTCGGCCTGGCCTCTGGTGGTTCTCTTTTGGCCTTTGTCCGGAGCTTTCAACACGGCCTTTGTGGGGGGGGCAAGACATGGCGAACTCTAGTGGGCTTCAGCTTGATGAACTATGAATAGAAGAGGGTCTTGCTACCTGGCTAATTAAGCTGCTACACCTCAGGCCGGCGACATCCCCAATTGCCTGTTGGCTGGTGCGAAGCTTGGCACTGTTGCCGAGTGACCTGTCGTGTTAGTGTGTTGGAGCCGCGGTCTTTCACGATGGAGAGGGGCAGGCGACGTCCGAAAGAACCTCTGCGCTGCGCAGCAAGCGCAGCTTGTGGTGTTCTGTCTTTTGCTGCATTTTTGGGGGGGAGTAGGCTCGGAGTATTCAACTACCCGGTACCCCTGCTCAGTTCACATCTGCAAACCAAACATGACGGTCTCGTGCTGTGCTTGCCGGACCCTGAAAGAGGCTCTCCGACCTCTCCAACGAGCAACTTCGACGAAACCCCGTTTGGACAGAGCCGTGACTTGGTCGAATGGGGTGAGCGGTGGAGAGGAGGAACTGAAGGTGCAGATGTTCACCTTTTCACCACTCAGTCATACTATGTCATACTAAAGCAATGTTGGAAAACTGGCCCTGAAGTACTTTCTGGGCGGAAGAGCTTTGTTAACATATCTTAAGATAGGATTCTTGCCGTTCCGCCCAGAGTTCACAAAGAGTGTGTGTCAACAAGGCGAAGGCCACTGTAGTAGATACAAGCACCCTCTTGTTTTTAGCCATTTCTTTAATTGAGCACGACAGTATCACCAGCGGTTTTTATCAGTCCTGGGTGGCTGGTCCTTGGTGTCAGGAGCTTCGTTGGAACTTCCCTATGTTGTGGTCAGACAGAGGATGCCCCGGACAGGAACCACACAGGTTCCCTGCTAGTTCGATCTACGAGTCGACCGGTGTGGAAAGCGCCAAAGATCCAAAGTAGACAGAGGTCGTTTTGGTTGGTTCGTTTTGAGTCCCATGAGATTTTGTTTTGGTTGTGGCAGGCGTTATTTTTCGTATTTCAACACCCCTGTTGTATTTGATGCATCTCTCATGTAATTTTGTGCCCCGCTCATTAGATGACGGGGCATTGGGCTAACCTTATAGGAGTCGTAGTTGCTCCCACCGTTGACCCATTTGTGCGAAATGGTCTGAAGTCGCCTGGGCAGGTGATGGGCAATGCTTGGGGTTCTCAGTGGGGACGGACGGGGGGGGTTTTCAAAGCTTTTTTCTGAATGAGAGTGCTGCCTTTGAGTTTGGCTAGAGAAGGATTTGTAACTTTTGGCACTTTTTGGAGACGAACAGCTGCGAAGCGCAGATCTCGTCTTTCAGCTTTCTTGAAAGATTTGCTTTTCCTGCGGCTGAAGTCCCATTCTCCTCTGGCCACTGCCACTTTTTGACTTCAGACAAACTGTCCATTCGGTCGTCCACTTATATACCCAAAGCAACAAGACCCAGGGAGCCCTAGGTGGCGACTGGTCTTCTTTTCCTTTCACCAAGGATTTCTGGTGTGTCTCTTTACTTTCTGATGCAAGTACTCGTACGACCTACTGTTGATGGGAATCGACCATGCCTTTGCATATCCCATTGCCATCCACTGCCACCAGCGATATATTGAATGATGCTGGACAAAATATGAAAAAACAGCTCTCACCGCATCGATCCAAGCTCGCCGCTTCTTCTTGTGGGGCCCAACCCCCAAGACGCTTCGGCTCGGCGGAGACCAGGGCATAGATCTGGTCTGAGACGCATCGAGCGTCTCGATGACTTCGTCGAGACCAGGTGTGCCGTTCCCACCGGGACTTCAGCCACCACCCAACACGTGGGGGCACCGAAGAACGCGGGGAGCCGGGAGCCGGGAGCCGGTGCAAAGGGTGCTCCCTGTGCTTCGGTGGGTGGAAGATTCAAGACCCAGAAGCGAACAAAGACATCAAAAAAGGATCGAAGAATGCAGGTGTTTTTAATCATCACGTGTCAGGTATACTGTAGGCAGATGGTGGTTCACATATTTTCCTTTGTGTTCACTCCGTCTGACTTGTACTTCCTTTGAGGGGTTGAGCTTGTGGTCTGTGCTGACCTCGCTCTTTCCATGTGCACCATGAGGACTCTCCAGACCGCCCCGGCCCCAAACCGAAGCAACACGGTCCGCGTTTCGGGCCGCGGGTTCGGCGGGTTCCGAGCTCTCCGGGGTGTTTGGGAGGAAGTGAGGGGAACGACTTCTCGGGGCGGGTGGAGGATCCCGTCCTTCGAGGCCCAGCCATGGATCTGTCCTTCACGATCAAGGCACTTGTCGTCCCTGCGCCTGGTCCGGAAGCCGAGAGGAAGGGTCGCGTCGGAAGCGGTCGCGTTTCTAAGTTCACCTGGAAGAGGTGCGAAGGATGGAGCGGGTTTTGAGAGATGGACTCAGTTTGTGTCTAGTGACGTTCCCCCCGACTTTGATATGTTCTGTACCAACTGACCCAATTGACCCAACTGAGCTTTTCTGTGCTGACCCCATCTGCCACGTACGAGGTTCCACAAGCCTGGAGGATGCAAGAATGGCTTAGAGCTCAGTGAATCAACTTGGGCACCCTGTGAGGCATAAGAATTCAGTCGGATTTTGCGGCAGAACACCAAACTAGATGCTCACCAAGATATGCGAGTCATCATGGTTCAAAGCACTTTAAAAGCTTTCGGATCAAAACCAACAAGCTCTGTTTCCTTTTCTTAGGGCTGGCGGCTGGGCCATTCCCACAAACCCTTGGATTGAGACGCACAAACAAATCTGTCTTGTCTTACGCCAGGTCAGGAATGTGGACATTGCCACCTGTGCCCAGATGGCGAAATTAAGGCACATTGCCCACGCTTCTCGGGAGCTTCTCGCGTGTGGACCAAGAAGGGCCATTTAATCTGGAGCTTTTGGCTCTGACTGGACAGTTTGAACAAGGGCCAGAAGCTCCAGGATCCCCGGAGGTCACTCCGAGTGACCGACGGCTTCGCGGTTCTCCGGTGGTTCTCGTTGGACCGTCCGATGCGGCCGGTGATGTGCCTGGTTCTCTTTGGCAACCCCTTCAGGCCCGGAAGCGTGCCAAGCAAACGGTGATGCGTTTGGGCCTGGCGACGCCCCTCGGCCGAAGAACTCACGGCCGAAGGGGGCCGACGGAGCACCCGAGGGAGTCTTGTGGTGCTTAAGAAGAAGAGTGGTGGATCGTCGAAACCTTAGTGCAAACTCATGTTAAAACCCACTTGGTTTCAGCAAAGGAACCCTTTTTTTCGTACTCACAACATTGACTTGGCGCGAGACGCCCTGTTTGTACAGGTGAAAAGCAAGGCTTCAAAGCCGCCCACATGCCCACGCGGGACACGATGCGTGTGTGGGGTCGGTCGGTCGATCGTGCTGATCGGCCCGCGCTGGTCGGCCCAAGGCCCAAGGTGTCTACAGCGACCGAGGACGACGAGTCTTCAATGTTGGCCGGAACGCCCACGTGGAGCCTGTTCGGGTGGGGTGGACAGGTCTCGTCTCGTTGTGTGAATGTTGGTTATTTCATGTTATTTCAATTGTTTCTTTCTTCAAACGTCTCGTTGTGTGCTTGGGTGGTGCCTTTTAAACTTCACCCAGAGCCACGGAACTCTTTTGTTTTCCAAAGAAGAAGAAGAAGAAGTCGGTTTGCCAGAAGTGACGTAAATGCCTCACGTGCCATCCAATCAACTCAACATCCTTTTCCAGATGTTTGGTCCTTTCCACACTCTCTTGCTTGTGGCCGCTTGCAGGTCACCCCTACAAGGTAGCAACGATGTCCACGTCCGAACAAAAACCCGAGGCTTTGGGCATCATCTCGCCCAAGGGTCAAGTGGCACGCACCAAGGCGCCGGATCGGAGCCGGTTGGCGCCGGTCGACGAACATCACCGTTTTTCTCTGCTGAGGACTGCTGATGACTGCTCCTTACCCCCCTGGCGAACCCAACGGACTGGCTCGGAGGGTATGCTATCTTACCCAAAACAAGCGAACCCCGACCATGGCCACGTGGGACCTCGGCAAGCTGGGCATGAGTGTTCTCGTGTTCCCTCTCTCTCCCTCTCTGTCTGTCTGTCTGTCTTTCCTTCCTTCCTTCCTTCCTTCCTTCTTTCTTTCTTTCTTTCTGTGTGACTGTGTTTTTTTTTCATATTTTTCTTGAATCTTTTTTTCCTCTCTCTCTCTCTCTTTTTCTATCGATCCATCCACCCACTCCAAAGATTTAGAGGGCAGTATAAGTGACAAGTATATAGAAAAAGCGTGTGCACATGGCCTGAATTTTAATTCACACCATCCCAGTCACAGATCACATCACAAGCCACAGCCACCATGACTTCACCACGCATCAGATAAGCCAGAGCCTGCGTAGAGGCAAATCATTGTCTTCTGCACTCCTGGCTCTGCTGGAGCTTGCTTGCTAGAATCATTGACCCTAGAGTTTGGCAAAGCTCGGACAAACGTGCTAGTGAAATTCAGCTGGCTTTTTGTGTCGTGTTTCTTGTAGCAATTCAGACTTTGAATTTTAATCAGCCTGTGAACTTTGATGGTGCTTTCACCTCTCAAACGTGCCTTTCACACATGTCAATGCTTACCCGGCTTACCCCATCCTTCCTCCTGGGTTCCCAGCCAGGTACTTCCAAGCACGTTTAAAAAAAGGCAGACGTTCTTGGGGAGGGTGGATTCCACTCGGATGGCGGGGGTTGGGGTCAGACGGATCAGCCGCACAAGAGACATATCCTAGGACTGTGCGATAGCCTTGGAAGCGACCAGAATTCTTGGGACATGATGGACATGAAGCCACGGCGGGAACTGGGGAGAATGATGTTTGTTGGGGGAGTACACTGATATGGCCTGTGGTTCAAAGCCAGATGCTCAAATTCATGAATGTAGATTCCCAGGAATTCCCAGGTAGAGTCTGATTCTCTTCGGGATGTTTTATGGGGATGTGGCGCTCCTCCAAACTAGAGGATTGGCACCTCCACCATGCTCCAGGATTGGCAGGTACAGACAAAGCGTGCTTTCCAAACCCCACTGATCCACACGTCTCTGCTGGAGGAAGTTTGTCCGAAGAAGAGTCCTTGAGCACGGTGGTGGGATCTGAGTGGCGTGGCGTAAAAATCTGGGTGAAACGGGAAAGCCGCTGGACGGGACTCGATGGAAGAACCACCCGTTTGCAGAGAGAACTTGTCATCTGGGAGGCCTATTTTCCACTTCCATGACCATTTCAGGATTTCAGGGAGTGAGTGAATCTTTATTTTCTCACTTCTGATTCAAGCCTTTCCAAGTGAGGTGAGCTCGCTTCAGAAGAAACCCGTCGAGGGGATCAGGTCTTCCGAAGACCCGTCGATTGACCGACCTTGCTGTCCCTGAGCTCTCGATCGCCCCTTCCGCGCTCGCTCGCTCGCTCGCGGAACCGAGGCAAGAGTTGTCGGATGGCAGCCACCACAGACGGGGGACCTGAGCAATCATGAGCTGGGGTGGCGAATCGGCGTCTCTTTGGGGCCCCCCAAGATCGGCGGTGCGGAATCCATGGGGCGAGTTGGCATTCTGAAGATCTGGTGCGAGCATAGACCACAGGGAGGAGGGAAGGATTCGGACTTCTTTGCGGGTCTTTCTTCATCCAAAAGCACATGGGCGAACAACCCGTATGAAGACCATGAAAACCCGAAACACCATGAACACCATGGTTTTGTTTCCCAAAAACCAATCTCCATGAATCATCATGCATCTAGGGAGACCACGCGCCATTTGGGAGGTCTGCAGAAGCGGAGAACCATCTTTCAAAGTGACTGTGGCAGAGGCAGTCGTTATGGTCGACGCATGTCGACGCCCCGATTCCTTTTGTATTTTTCTATCAAAGAGGTTGACCTGACTCAGGAGTTCCTATGCATCGCAAGCAAGACAGTCCTTCACTTCGTTTAAAAGGTGAACATGATTCCTTTCTGATGGCATTCTTCCACCCTTCCAGCCTCCAGCAACCTGGATCTCCTGTTTCCCCCCATACGTCTTCCCCGCCTCAGTGGCTGCTTCCCTTTTGCAATCTGCCGAGGTCCAGAGGCTGGCTGGGCTGATCCGCTGAAAGTGGAGTTCTGCACGGTGGCAGGTGGGGCGAGTCCGCGACGCGAGGCTGCGACGTGGACCGCAGGTGGGCTGCGACGTGGACCGAGAATCGGTCCGACGGGTCACAGGTGGTTTTTGCTTGGGGAGGAATTTTGGAGATCCCAAACAGTCTGGGAGTCCATTTTGTTACAGTGCCAAGTGCTAAGACATTTTCTGAATTACTGGTTTGGGCGAGGAGTACAAACATCCCAGGTGCGAAGAATGACTCGGAACCAGCGACAGCCGCCGGCACAGTCCCTGCCGCATCCGCAGACAAACATCGGCGGCACCACCACCACCCCACACCCAGCAGACCACGCTCACACAAGGCTCTTCAAGAGAATCGAACATAGGTAGGAGCCTATCAAATGACTTCAAGTACCATTTATCGTTCCAAGGGTCACAATTGAAATTCAAGCTGTACCTTCCCTCCAACAAACATGCTTACGTGGAGGAAGGTTCTAGTGACTTGGCCTCCTGGAAGACCGTGGAACATTGTCCGAAGACCGAACCGGTGGTAGCATCCACGTACCCATGATTCTTTCAGAGCAGGGTTTGTTAGCATGTTCTTCCGCGAACCTCCAGACCCGACATTGCCGACATGAACACGACGAGAAAGCGTCGAGCGGAGACCGCGCGGCCAAGAAATTGGCTGCCAGGAGAGCCGACATTGGAAGAATATCCCAGTGAGGCATCTTTTTTTGAAATCGATGGATCAAATTCTGGGAGTAGGTCTGAGTTGAGTCATCAAGGGATTCATGTGGAACTCTCACTCCTTCTGAAAAAGGAACTTTCACTCCTTTTCCAGGGGTGCCATTTCCACTGAAAAGTATTGGTGCCATTGGAGTGTACCACTTGTTATTGCAGTTATAGTTGCAATTGCTTCAGAGTAGCGCCATGCACCAGCTTCGAGAGGTTTACAACGGTTTACGTATCATGTCCGCATGGTTTACAATGGTGCATGGGGATGACTTGTGATGTACCATCTGACTATCTTTGGTTTTACTTCTTAGATCAGCAATTAATACAGGACATGCCTGGCAACTTCTTTTGAGCCACGCAAGCTTTTGTGGTCCCTTACTCCCATGCTATGCTTTACGCCGATGTGGCGCACGGGAGCTGGGTAAGAGGAGTGGAGCCTCGGTATTCCATCATTTTGGCAATATTTTGCCATATCCCTCAAATCGAACTTCTTAGAGAAACCTTGGATTATGCTCCCACCCATGCCATACACACTCTTTGGCATCGACCGTTACTGTCTGGGGGCATCGGAAAGGACGACCTCTTCACCTGGCGCACGACCGGTTCGACCTGTTCGATGACTCGACCGGTTTGGCGGACGATTCGGACGTCGCCATACGTCGCCCTCCGCGACGCCGCCAGGGGTCAAAGATGCATGGAACAGGGATGTGCCGACCATGTGCATGGTGCGCCGCAGCGCGCGCAGCGCTTGCGCGGCTGCGACGTGTGAAAAAGAGAGAGAGAGAGAGAGAGCGCAAGGTTGGTCGAAAGCACTGCAAAGGGAAGTGTTTCAAGCTCGCCGAGCTCAGCCTGTGCTTTCTGAATGTTTCTGAGGTCTTCAAGGGATTTCGACATGAGTTGAGGGTCAAGAAGTGTTTGTCCAAGTGACCCTGCCTTGGAACGGACTCCCCCTTTTTGTGTCAGGGAACCAATTTGGGTGTTTCAAGCTGCCAAAAAAACAACATCCGAGTGCTTTTGAATCAGGAAGCTATGGCTCCAGGTTATGCTCCCCAGGTTAGACCTGAATTCCATCTGCTCGTGGGATCGATTGAGGTGAACACTCGTAGCGAAGCTTCTTGTTCCTTTAGTAGTCATGCCAGGAGCGCCCCGTTCGTAGTGAACCTTGCAGCTCCTTGTAGGTAGCGATGCCAGGCGCCCCGTTCGTAGCTTCCGCCCGTCGACCCCCCAAACAGCTGCGCTCCGCGTATACGGGGTCCGCCGACTCCGCGACGTCGATCGATGTCGATCGGGCGCCAGGTTCTGGAAGGCCTCGGGATGCCAAAATGGCCTGGTCCTGAAGGGGACCAGAGATGTATCTGTGTGTATCTAAGACTAGCTCAGGCAACCTGTTCTAAGTGGACTTCGGTACAAATTTGGCTCACCTTTGAATGTAGCTCAAAAAATGACCTCCCTCCCTTGTGGAAGCCCCTAAAAGGATGGCCACCTCACCTTCACGCAGCCCATTTCTGCGCAGCCCATTTCTGCGCTGCGTGCTCCGCTGAGGTGCTGAGTGCAAGCACTGCCATCTTTGTGACTCCGGTGAGATTCAACGACGCCGGAAGATGAAGCAGTCCATGATGCGCGCCTCGGTTATAACACGTATGTCGTATGTTTTTTGGAGTGTCGCTGCGTGTTCTACCGGTGGTGAGTCTCACGGTGAACCTGTGGATGAGTCTCAGGAGTCTGTAGCTTTTGGGTCTGACATGACCTTGGGGTCTTGCAGAATGCCTCCAGGTCTTGTTCCAAGCTGTGTGGAGAAGCCTCGTCTTTTCAAGCCCTGTGGAGTTCTTGAATGTCTTTGAATTGCTCATGTTTGGGAGGACAAGCGTCCTCGCTCCCCAATCGAGGACGCCTTCAGCCGCTCAAGCGTCGGCCGCTCAGGCATGGGCATGACATCTCCAAAGACAGAGGTCCGACCCCGGGGGGGTCCAGGTGTCGAAGCTGGGTGCGGGGCAGCGCGCGTTTAGTTTATGACGCGTCTTTTGTTTTCTCGAACAGTGGCACGGGCTTTTTGAATGGCCACTCACTCATTGGATTCTGAAGTGGCCATCCAAAGAATATTTGGTCGCTAGTTGCTGCAGCTACTTGGCGATACTCTTCATGCCAGGACTTTTGCCCTGTCCAGCTGTGTTGTGCTGATCTGAATCAATCACCAAGACCTAAGACGTCGCCTTTTTCGAGCGGAAACCAAGCAACCATAGCAACCAGCCACCACCGGACGAGCTACCTCAACCAATTGACACAACCGATCCAACTGTTACGGCTAACGGAACACATGCCAACTGGATTCAACACATGCCAGGGCTCTTCCTTCGTTTGAAGACATGCTGGCAGGGAAGATGCGTCTTCATTGATATGCACCTCTGAATGTAAAAACAGCGAAAGCTCGTTGGGCGGGTCGGTGAATCAAAAACCCGAGTTCCAGTGGTCAATGTCCGGACTGGTCTTCCGAAGCTTCAGCAGTTTTTGTCAAAGAGTGGGAGTTCGAGTGATTATTCTGAGCGTTCTTGCTTGTCACAACTGAGGTTCCTCACCCATCTGGGAGTTCGAAATCAACATCTGACTTCCAAGGGGGTGAAGAATTGCTTTGAATCTTTTGTGGGATTCTATTTCTCATCCAACGACTGAGGGATGCGTTTAATGGCACCCGAACTCGAACTCCTCCGTCGACGTGGCTAGGAAGTCTGTCAAGCAAGGGCTGATCCACCAAGCGATGCTCGGGGCAATCAACCAACTGGGGGAGTTAGGAGTCAAAGACATCTTCTCAAGCAGGTTGGTTCAAACTCCCTCTACACACTCCTTGACTCTTTGCCATTGGTTTCTGGGTATATGGTATGCCCTCCATATGGGATTTTTGGGAGCATAAGGCTACGAAAGGGTAGACTGGAGGACCAGGTCTCGCTCTCTTTGGACTCGGACCCCAAAAACGCTGGGGCCAGGCACAGTCCAAGCTTCCTCCTCAGAGATCGGTGGGATGGAGGGATGTGGGGAAGGGAGCGTCCTGAGACCTGTCGGGATGAACTTGTCCGCGGTCAGCTCCCCTCTGAGTGGCCCGATGGTCTCGGCTTCCCTTAGCCTTGTTTGTTGAACATGCTCCAAGAGAGGAAGACACTTCTAAAGGTTCACGCTTCAACATCGAACGTGCGGTGAGATGAGTGATTGGTGGTGTCCAAACTTAAAGACAATCTTCTTTTGAAGAAGTGGCCTGGTTGGTTTCGATCTAAGAACATATCTTGGCACCGGTCTCCAAACGAAAGGGGCTTGCGCAGCCTTTCACATGGGGCAACTTGAGAACTCCGGGCCCCAACAAATTGCTCACCAGTCATGACGACTTTGTTTCACACTACCCTTTATGAAGCGTATGAAAACTGTTAGCTTGACCAACTGGGAGCAAACAGGATCCAAGATCAACGTTTAGATTATTTGTGCCAAAGCACATAAGACACAGACGCAAAGTGAACACCATGCTGAAGCAGCGCTCTCATTCCTGTCTTGACCAGCAAGACTTTATGGTTGCGGGAAAATCCACATGAAACATGACGCGAGTACAATCGTTGTTAATCATCATCCACTAGTGCGACTATAATCCACTATTATTGTATAGTACGGATTGGACATGCTCAAGAGAAACCCAGAGCTCCGGCCACGTCACGCGCGGGGAACCGGGGAACCGTGCTGAGGTTCGCTCTGAACCTCTCATCCCTTATTTAGTCACACAGTTCGGGCGAGTATGATGCGAGATGAGATGTGCCTCAAATGCCGAAGGAAGCGTACCAGAGCTGTGTCTTGAAGTGTGAAAGTGGCTGATCTCTGGTGTCTTCGCATGGGCCTGGTTCGACACTGGGAACCTGAAAGAATATGATGAAGGCTTCTGAAGAAAGGGCTTGCTTCTTTGCACCATTCTGAAGGTTCCATCCCCTCCCCTCTCAAACTGGACCACATGCTTGGTACGGCATGGGCCAAATCGAAGAAGGGAAATCCATCAGTGGCATCTGTCCAGAGCACTGACGAGGTGCCTGGCCTGGGCCGTTCGGTCAGGCTTCGCAGGTGAAAGTTCTGTACCTGGAACCTCAAGGTTAGATTTGAAACGCCTCTCTCACTGTGCTAGTTGTTTTTCACCGATTATATTTTTGTGCAATTCCCAGTGGTGAAGAAACTTCAGGCCATCTGAGGGGAAAATCATGGAAAATCCTTCAAAGCTTTGGAGTGACAGATGGTCGGTAGTGGTTGGCACGGCAACATGAGCCTGTCAAGAAATGGCCAAAATATGTTTTGTTTTTTGGCTAAAGGAGTACATATCAGGCAATAAGAATGAGGAGGTTCTCCCAAATCATGTTTCCTGTCAAGAAGAAGACTTTTCAATCAATTCATGAAACAGGATCTCGTGTTGAAGGTTTGAATTTAATCTCTTTGGGTATGTTAGATAGACTGGCAAGCCCCACTCGCTGATCTAGACACGCTCTGTGTTTTCGGATAAACGCTTCTCCCGGTTCGCCGTCTGAAGTGCGACCATGAGGGGCCGCCATCTCAGAATTAGCACGAGGGCCGCCCAGTCTTGCGACTGGGCCCTTCCAGTCCGTCCGTTTTCACGAACCGATCCACGATCCCCCGTGGGATGCCATCCTTGTGACGTAAGAAGGGAAGTGTTGGACAATTCGATGTGAGCGATGTGGTCAGCGGGCGGAAGGGCCGAGATAGAACACAGCATCCTGGGTGCCCGGCGTTACCTGTTCGCTGAGCGAACGTTTTCCTGCCGACTGCACGCGTTTTTACTCGCCGATCTCCGGACGACTCCAGCCGTAGCGTTGGAAGTCCCGAAGCGAACGAGCGAGTGGTTGGGGGCCTCAAGATTGCCCCCATCGAGTATTTTTGCTCAGATGGTACAGGAAGGTATAAGAAACGCACAGTCCAAGCTAAATGCCAAGTATGGAGTCACTTGTAAATCACAGTACAATACAGCTACAGTATATATATATATATATATTTGTTTGATTTTGTTTGTTTGATCTGTTCGTTTAGTCAAATCCAACATGATTTGCTGGCCTTCTCCTGGACTCTGTCTTTTTGACCATCTGATTGGCACTGAGTATATACTTCTACATTGTCCCCAGAGGGGCTTGTAGACACAGACTTGCACAGCCCAGACATCGAATGGGCAGGAAATTTCGGAATTTCGCAGAGCTGACGCTGAGAGCCACTGCGGTGCTGGGAATGAAGGCAGGGAAGAAAGTCAGGCTTCATGAAGGCAAGTCCGTGTTCATTGAACACGCCCTTTGGGGTTAGGCTCTGAAAAACACTGCCTTCTCCCGGACAGCTATGCCCAGAGAAATCAATCTGAGCAGTGGATTGTCGTGGAAGAACAGGATCGCAAGAGCCACGGGATCTCCCGTGGCGACCACACAACAAGAAGGGTCGTCACGCCCGTTGGTGCACGAATGGTCCATGCATGATTTCCCTGCAGACCACAAAGCAAACGCCGCAAAGCAGTGAAAAGTGCTGGCTGATTCATGTTTCTCGTGTTCAGATTGTTTCGGGACATGGGAAAAGGGTGGACAAGGCTACTCTTCGACTACTGAACAAGTGCCCCTCCTTTCGCTCGCTTGTCCCCCTGCCAAACCGACCCCCCCACCTTCCCTTCCGCTTCTTCCTCGTCTCGCGTCCGAAGGCCCAAGTCATCCGTCCGCGTTGGTCCGAGGTGGACCGGTACCGGTCCTGATGGCCTACGGGGGCAGGATGGTAGGCTGTCAACCTGGGCTATACTGTCATGCCATATGACTCTATGACCCATGTCACCTGATTTATGCGCCGGCAGGCGCTCAAGACCAAACACCGCCAGTCTGCCATGCTACTCGGCTAGAGCAGTGTAGTGGCAGACTAGGAGCTCCCACCCGAAGCGACAGCCGGATGCAGCGAATTCCGCGACTCGCGCGTAAGGTAGTTCATGACCTGCTGAATTCTGCACATCCCAAGACCTTGGGGATGGATATGGTCCATGTGGATCCGTATGGATGTCGATTTCTGAGTTGACAAGGTGGAACCCAGTTCAGTGAAGTGATTTTTCTCTTTGGACATGAGCAGACCCCCAACAGGAAGATCACCTTCATTTGCAGTAAGTTTTAGAGTAGATTTTACACAGTAGCTTGAGAGGAGATGGACCACCAAATTGCCAAAGGATGATTCAAAGGCATCCCCCAACTAAAATGGAACTTGGGCCTCCGTTCGAAAGCCCCAACAGACAGATTGGGTGCCCTCCTATTCACTGCAACGGTCAGTAAAAACCAAGTACTGTAAAAGCCACCACTTTTGGTCTTCCGGTCCAGGTCCCTGTTGACTCTTCACCATCATCCATCCATCCTTCTTTGCCACATCTCCGCGAGACGAGCGGGTCCCCAGGTCTACTGAGATGCTGAAAGAGAGGCGAGCGGGACCGAGCTGCGTCCCCCGATCGCGGCACCGGTGCCGAAGGGTCTGGGCGAGAGCTGGGTGGTGCCTCGTCTTCGGCCCCCACGACGTGCCCCCACGACGTGACTGATCTGGAGACATGAAAGGGTGAATGGTCAAAACTCCATGGTGACAGCAATAGCATGCAATAGCCATCAAAATAGCTCAGTTGGTGAAGGCCGCTGCGCCAGAATTGTTTGCACACGACATGCCCGTGATCCGAGTACAGAGATTGGGTCAGATCTTTGAGTTTTTGAGTTCGTGGACTCTGAGATCCTCGTTCCACGTTGGTCTACGAAGCGGTCCATGCCACCGGTGTGTTCGACCAACCCTAAAAGCGCGCCAGGCAGTGTTGCTACGGTGAGCTGGTGGAGAAGATGCAGGCGCCGCCGCCGCGCGCGCATCAATGGTGGGGTGCACGTGAAACATGTTCGATGCGACACAAATACACACCACATTCAATCCCCAAAAAACAGAAGGCTCGAGCTTCAATGTCTTCATTTCTCAGCATTTCCAGATTTTAAACCTTTTTTTCGCACGGTGTGAAGCCTGCAGTTTCTCAAGCAACGAAACGAAACCCTCAGGCGTTCAAGGTGCACTTCGACGCGCAGGAGTCACGCGGCATAGAACGCCTTCGGTCACTCCGTTTGGGAGTCACCGATGAAGTGCACCGATTCGACGGGCCGAAGGCAGTCGGCAGTGTGCCCTGGAGAAGCCCCCCCCTCCTTCAGCTCCCTGCGTCCGCAAGTCTTTCAAAGGAGGGGAACGGCCATGAAGATGTTGGGACATGAAGGACGTGTCATGCCTCATATGACTCATATGTATTCATAATATGTCATATTTCCTGCCAACGGCTTGAGTCATGCGGACGACGTTCACCATGGCTGGACAACAACATCCACTGTCATTTGGGCATCCAATTTCTCCACTCATGTTGTCCCAGTCCATACCTGAAACACCCCAACCACAAGACAGAAATGGCCAAACAGCCACTTTGTATGTAGAGGATCTGAATTGGATTGGAACAACCAGTTCTTTCCGGTTGTTTGAGACTTTTCCCGAAGAAATCCGAGGGCTGACCCGCCACGCCCACGGGCTTTCTTCGGAGACGCCACGCTGCTGAGTCGCTGGTGTGACTTCATCGATCCCTCCACTGGGGCGCCCGGAAGCCAAGGGATGAGATGGGGAACAAGACGCACAGGCACACACTTATTGACTTGCGTACTGAACTGAATGCCGCTCGCCACATGGCAACCTAGGTGACCATATTCCTGAAAAGTCGTGAAAGGGGGCCTGAGCACCTTTAGTTAAAGGCCAACAGTTCCACTCCACGAAGCGACGAACTGGTCGAGGTGACGGCGATCGCTCTTGTCTGCAGAGTGCACTAGCCCATTAAAAGAAGATGAGGGTAACAGCTTGTAAACACCACAACTAAGCAGGTACGTCCAGAAGGCGTCCCTTCCGGATATCAGCCACACTTGCAGCCCTCTTCGTTGGGCAATCAGCTGCAATGATTGCCCCCTGGCTGTAACGTATGGAAAACAAGAAGATGAGAAGCTTCCAATCCAAAAGGGTCCCTATGACTCCTGGACTCCAAGGGGTACACACACAGAGGCATACACAAAGGCATATTATATAGATAGATAGACAGACAGATAGATAGATAGATAGATAGATAGATAGCGACTCCCAAATAGAAACGGTTTCCAACACATTTTTAGTGGGGATCTACTTTTTCCCCAAGCAGTTTACTGTTAGGGGTTCTCAATGGTCGCCTTGATGCTGGGATGGTCTGGTCGGGTTCCCGGCCGGCTTGTCTCTCACATCCTTTCATTTGTCTCCCAGTTCTTTTCATTTGTCTCCCAGGCTGGGTGCTTGTGGTGTCTCCCACTTTCATTTGTTTCCCACTTCTTTTCATGTGTCTCCCATTTCCTTTCATTTGTCCCCGCTGGGTGCTTGTGGTCGGGTTCCGGGCTGGCTTGTCTCCCACTTCCTTTCATTTGTCTCCCACTTCTTTCACTTGTCTCCCAGTTCTTTTCATCTTAGACTGGGTGTGGTGGGGTTCCCGGCTGGCTTGTCTCCCACTTCCTTTCATTTGTCTCCAACTTCTTTTTATTTGTCTCCCAGGCTGCGTGCTTGTGGTCGGGTTCCTGGCTGGCTCGTCTCCCACTTCCTTTCATTTGTCTCCCAGGCTCGGTGTTTGTGGTCGGGTTCCCGGCTGGCTTGTCTCCCATTTCCTTTTATTTGTTTCCCACTTCTTTTCATTTGTCCCGGCTGGCTTGTCTCCCACTTCCTTGATTTGTCTCCCATTTCCTTTCAATAGTCTCCCAGTTCTTTTCATTTGTCTCCACACTGGATGCTTGTAGTCGGGTTTCGGGCCGGCTTGTCTCCCACTTCCTTGCATTTGTCTCCCACTTTTTCCCCAAACAGTTTACTTTTAGGGGTTCTCAATTCTTTCTTAAGATGCTGTCCGCCCTTTGTGTCACTGCTGGTGTCCGCCCATTTCCATTGGCCGCTGGTCGTGTAGCATTTGTATTCATTTGTCTCCCAGGTCTGTCATAGGTCTGTCACTGTTGGTGTCCGCCATTTTCCGCTGGCCACGTAACAATTCTATTGTTCTATTCATTTGTTTCCCAGGTCTGTCACGCTGGTGTCCGCCTTTTTCCGCTGGCCACGCAGGATTTCTATTCGTTTATCTCCCAGGTCTGTCACTGCTGGTGTCCGCCCTTTTCCGCTGGCCATGTAGCATTTCTGTTCACGAAAGCTAGCATGCTAGCTGAGTTCTTCTTTGCTTTAGCAATTGGTAGTGGGATGAGCTGTGTGCCTTAAAGCTTGATATATCACACTAAGGGGGGGGTCAGGCCCCCCCCCCCCTTAGTGTGATATATCACGCTAACCCCCCCCCCCCCCCCCCCCCCCCCCACGGTTCGACTCCCAGCTGCGCCGTGTAGCGGTTGAACGTGTGAACGTGGTTGGTTGGGTGTAAACGGTGGCTTGGTGTAAACGGCGCTGCTGCTGCCGCTCTGCTGCTTGCTGCCGCTGTTTGCTGCTGCCGCTGGTTGCCGCTTTTGTAGCTGCTGCTTTGCTACTTGTTGCGGCTTGGTGCTGCTGCTGCTGTTGCTGACGACACCGCTGCTGCTGCTGCTGCTTGCTGCTTGCTACTGGTGCTGGTGCTGGTGCTGCTGCTGCTGCTGCTGCTGCTGC
>CAXAMN010001714.1:338258-375952 GCA_963970005.1 Durusdinium trenchii | reverse complement strand
AACAAACCCAGTAGTTCCAGTGCCCTCTCGAGTGCCAGGTTGCCCTGTCGGCTACGTTGACTGTGGAACCTGCGTATGTGTCCCACGTGGCACATGTCAGTGGTGTCCGGGTGTGTCCTTTATTGGAAACTCTTCAGATGAAAGCAACCGAAGGCTATAAACGCTGACCTCTGACTTGTATTGTATTTGAGTGACTTGTACGTGTGCATTCTCTTGCGTGTAAAGCTGGCATTTGTACAGTCGTGCTTTACTCACGAACGCCAATGATTCTCTGTGCAGGAGGCTACTGGTTGTCTTACTCTGCCACATGTCGCCAAGAACGGAGGAAGTTTGCACAGACACACATGCAGGTGCTTAAGCTTCCATCTTGCTGACAACCAGCTCCAAGCTCCACATGCAGAGGGCTCGAATGACATGTCTGAGGCCTGAATCGAACTCGGCCCACAAGAGCTGGGCGACCGGAGATCGCACAAAGCGACCAGCCAAGAAACGCGTCCAGTCCAGCGCGTTGACGGAGGTTGGTGTCGTTCGACGTGGTTTGCGTCGTGGTCCGGCCAGCCACGAGGAGAAAGTAGACGCGTTTTGCCGCATGTAGCGGGAGGTTGATAGATGGTTGCCTCATGGTTTTGTGCCTAGCACAGCACAAGTCTTTAGGATTCTAGGATCTTTGCAAAGCAGCGGGCCCACCATTTGATACAACACACACGCACCTGAAACACGCTGCCAGGTGTCCAGCCTTGGCTGAAGCGGGATGCTTCGACAAGGCAAAGCTATTTAGGTCAGCATGGCTTGGAGATTGGGGACCAAAAGGCCTAGATGTGAGAAGAACTCTTCGCATGTCAAAGAATCAGGTCGACGAGCCCCGTCCTCTCTGTAATCAACTGGGCCAGAGAAGCAACTATGTAGCGTGAGGTTTACCATGGTTTACCTTCAACACACATGGAAGATCATGAAAGTAGAAAAATCCTGTTAGTAAGATATTCCTCCTTCATCCTGCTTCATCCGGTTTCCTTCGCTGAGCTACCGAGCAGGTGACCCCAACTCCCGCCGTTGAAAAACCCCACCCTTTTGGACATCGCCGGACCGGAGGAGTTCACCTGCGAGCGCTGCTGCGACACCAGGACGACCGGGGTGGGGGTAGAGTCGAGCACCCGGAAGGGCCCAGCAAAGGACGAGGGGTCCGGAGTCTTGGTGGAATCGGGGACTGGATATTTTGGGTCGGCCGCGGCAGCCATTTGTGCCAAGATATAGCAGTGGTCGGTCTGTTTTTGGTGTAGCTGTCCACTTATTCGACTACTGGCCCAATTGTGTTCAGAGGACTGAAAAAGCACTGCCCAAGGTAAAAGGATCGGTCTTGGCATCGGCATCATCTTCAGCAAGTGTTTGTATTAAAAGCTTTTCTGTCAATTTCACCAGCCACTTCACCTAGCCACAAGGGCTTTCCATAGGCCTGGCCGTGGGTCAAAAAAAAGGAAAAAACCCGCGTTGACCACACATCTCACATGAACAGAATTGACTTATCATCAAGGGAAGTCAACCTACGAAGGATTTTCGGGTGCGGGGCCATTGACCCAGCGCCATTTCTGTTTGTCCCGACGAGTTGCCGCAGGGCCATCCCGGTTGGGGATCTCAGCTGTTGGATGGGCGACATCCGCTTCCCCACCTGCTGTGGCCTCACGAAGTGCGCGTCCGGGCGGTCCCGTTGGTGTGGCAAGCGTGTTTGGGGGCGGGGTGGGATGTGGGGTAGGTATAGGTAGATGCTTTTTTTGCAGTAGCTGGTCGCTTGTGCAAGCTGAGCAGTGGATTTTTGGACTTGATGTCTATAGGCGAAAGCTAAAGATGCTGAACTCTCGTACGTCGTACACCTTTTCTAGAGTTTGTGGCCCTGCCTTTGGTGGGCTAGCAGCTAGAGGAACGTATAGGAACGTACATCGCTGAGCAGACCATTTGCTTTCTCATGGCTCGGTGGTGAGGGAGTCTCCCATCTGAATTGGGATTTTCGTGGCCTGGCGGGTGTGGCGTGGCTTTTGGGGCAGGATTGTTAAATATGAGTGTTGGTTTGTTTCAGAACAAGCTAGGTATACGCACACCGATTCCGGCTTTTGAAGTAGCAAGCGCCAGAATTTCTGTCCTAGATATTGACAGACCATGTTTTTGTGCCTGAGAAAAAACATGGATTCTTTTTGAAACCTTCCTGGCAGATGTCTGGTTCCCTCATTGGCAGACATGCTTCTTGGTGATACTTTCAGAGTCGGGTCACCACTTTCACAACTCTCCAGGGTGAGTGGACGTCGCAAGCGCGTGCCAGGTTGCGCATGCAGGCGCAGGGTCAACGGCGGCGTTGGCAGGGGTCAAATTCAAAGGTGGGTCACATGACAAGCTGTGTGCAATTTGGACGTCTGCTCACCTGCATTTCAAGGCCAAAACTGGCCCAAGACTGAGCATGCTTCTAGCTGCTACTAGCTTTTGTATCTTTTGTGCCATGGATAGACAAGACTCCTTTCTTCCTCGCCTGTTGTTTCCTGTTGTTCTTACAGTCTACTTGAGAGCTCCAGTTGAGGGGGGATCTCAAGTTCATGACCCCTAAGAACTTCAACACCACCACACCCTTGGGATTTCATCCCACCAGCAAACGACATGACGGGCGTTGCGCTCCACCGGAAATCGCTTTCCCACTGCTTTCCCACGGGAATGGCATCAGCCCTGGTTGGCCGCATGGAACTTCAGCTGCGATGGATGCGCCGTTGGAGCGCACCCCCCCCACAAATGCATCGGTCAGGTGTAGTGGACCACGTCTAAAGATGTGGCTTCTGACCGATCGGAATGGTAAGCTCTTATTGAGAAGTACTTTAGGACCAAACATGACAGTTGCGGAGGATCTCCATCCCAACTCACATCCTTCGCCCTTTTCTTTACCCACCAACCCGCGATGTCCCGTCCGCGGCCTTCGGCGCGCGTGGAGGCTGCCACCATGCTGCCGGCCATGGATCACTTGTCGACCCCGGCCACGTGCCCGCCCAATGCGCAGGTGCCACGGTGCGGAGGACGGTCGCGGTTCGGAGAGGATGGGGCAGTGCCAAGTTCCAAGCTCCAACGGTGCGATGAGATCTTTTGGAGGCCGGAGGCTGAAGCCGTGGTTCTTAGCAACTCCATGAATACTCCCAAGGCCAAACACTATCAAACAGTCTGAAGCCGCTGTTAGCTGTTAGCTACAAACCGATGTTGATCCATCACATCGGTAAAAACCAGGCTGAACCATTCGGTTTTGAGCCCCTTCACGGCCAGAAGCACTGCTTCGACGCTTATTTCCCCTGCGAGCGGTGTCCGGCACTGAGGAAGTTCTCGGGCTCTTTGGACCTCTAAGCCGGTAGGGCTTAAAATGATACCAGCATAGACCCCAAACAGTTTCTAAACGATTCGTTTGGACCAATATTGGTCAAAAACGATTTCTTGGTACCCCAACAGTAAACTGTTTGGGGAAAAAGAAGCAACTACCCTCCGACTCACTAACATGGAAGTGGAAAGCCTTCCCAGTGGCCAGAACGTCCATTTCCATGTGATGTGTTCGTCCGAGTGCCAAAAGCGAAGAGCACATGAGAACCACGTCTCACATTAGGAAAACATCTCAAGCAAGTTATGGCCTTGCCGCAGGCTTCTGCGTTGGTACTGAAACGCCCAAGATGCAGGTGCTGGCTATGGATCGGCGTTTTGGTTTTGCAGGTAGTGCTGCCGTGCTGATGCTGGTGCAGGTGCAGGTGCTGGCTGTGGATTGGCGTTTTGGTTTTTGCAGGTGCTGCTGCCGTGCTGATGCTGGTGCAGGATGGTGCAGGTGCAGGCGCTGATCAGCGCTTCGTTTTGTGGGTGCTGCTGCCGTGCTGGTCCAAGCATGACATCATGTCATGTGAGGGACGACAGTGTCGACATCATGTCATGCAAGGGATGACATCATGGCATGCCCAGGGATGACATCATGTCATGCCAAGGATGACAAACCTATAGATTTGGAGGACCTGTGGGGTCGCATGATAAAACAAGACAGGAAGGACATAAACGTACAGTGAAGGAGGGGGGGGTGCGAACCAGGCGCGGCTTGTCATGTTTCTCGCTCCGCCCCGCTCGCGCACCAACAAGAAGGAACATGAAAAAACTATGTGGCAAAGTTGTTCTGCTCTATCTTCAGATCCAGGTTATGTGCCCTAAGATTCCTCCAAGAAAGTATGTTTCCCCACGTGGCAGATCACCACAGGATTTTGGCCTGTGTGTCTCATCCTAAAAACGACATCATCTTTGAATTTCCCAAGAAACCCCAGGAAATCCCACTCTTGAGTCCAAGAGTTCCAAGAACATCTTCGTGTTTTGCTCCCCTTGTCTCGGTCCCAGAGAGCTGGGCCGCGCTCTCGCCCGTCTCGTCCGGCTCCTCGTCCCCATCTCGTCCGTCTCGTCCGGCTCCTCGAGGTTGCGACACCCGACGAGGGGCTCAAGGGGATCTGGCCTGTTGGGTGCGCCCGGGGGATGTTCACCGTACGCCCAGGTGCTGGCGACAGACACCCATACAAAGTGTGAGGACATTGTATAGAAACCATGTAGAACAATGTGTATACTTTAATTTTGCAAGCGGTGTTGTTCCCTTTTTTTGCACTTACCTACCATGGTAGGAATGGGAATGACGAAGATGTAAGGCGGGGGGTGAGCCCAAAAGCCCTTGTTCACTGCCACGGGCTGCTTCCAACCGCCGTTGATTTAATAGGCTTTACTGAACCACCATTGCTTTACTAAGGATTTTACACTACAAACCAGGTCAACTTTTCGTGGCCTTGGCCCAGGGTATGTGTTGTTTGGCGTTTTCCGAGCTTTTGCGACTTTGTGCATCATCCAGCTTGCCAGCCTGACACCGCGCCCATGGGCCTACGAACCCTCAGCTGGGGCACTCAGGAGAGGTTGGGTGGCCGGGCAGTGGGAGGTGTTTGGGAGTGTCTTAGTGAACACCAAATGGTGTTTGATTTCTAGAGCCTTTTGCGCAGGATGGGAATGTTGATTTTTTCCAATCTGTTTTCGAACATCATCGACTGGATGGTCACCTTAGGTGTTTTTCTTTCACTTGATCACCTGACTTTGTCCACGACTCCTATGCTGAGGCTACAACTTCTGTTGTGGGCTAATGCCCTTTACCAGTGGCGAGCGGATCTCATGGTAAAAGGCCGCTTGCTTGTGGGTTTGTGGCGGAGAATAAACATCATGGGAGAGGATGGATAGTACATGCCAGGCATGCTTTTTCGTTGCCTTGCGCCGCGCGGAGCTTGTGGTGGAAAGAAACAGATCATGGGGATACTTCCAAAGACGGCCAAGCGTAGAGATCTTCGCTGCCACTTGCGATCCGTGCGGAGCTTGCGGCGTCGTGTCGGGTGAGAGACGGTGTTTCTGTTTGGGACGGTTGCTGCCTCCATCCAACGAAGGGTCATGCTACTGGTGCGCTCCATCCTTTTGCTCTTCTTCCTTTCTTCAACACGCGCCGAGCAAGACAGGAACGGAACCCCAGAAGCGTCGTTCTTCACGTGACAGGCGTCACCACAAGAGTGTACCGGAGCCTTCGATAATTTGAATAGCTTCATCAAGGATTATCCAGACCATCCATCCATCAGGCGGTTTCTCGTCCAAAGCGATGGATGCTGCCAAAGACTTCTTGGAGAGCACTGAAGAGAGGGCCGATCTCAATCAGCCACCTGGCGCGAATTCTTGACGTACCTGCGGTTTTTCGATGTTTTTCGGGGTGCCGCCATGGGTCTCGAAACAGGTCTCGAAACGGAGCATCAACTGAGGTTAGTGGACGATCAGTTTTCTTTTTTTCTCTCTCTCTCTCTCTCTTTTGTTGGTGAGACATAGTGAGGTGTAGTGAGAGACATGGTTCTCATGGATCCTTCTCTTGGGATCTACAGATGAAGCTTTTGAGCATTCTACCGTTGAAGTGAACATTGTACCAGGGATTCCACCCAGACATGGACTCGATCTGAACCCATCCAGCTTTCATCTTTTCGCCACCCAATCCACACGTTCCTCGGTCGCCCCCCCGGACGGTCCCGTTCGGTTGCGCGGCCGGGGCGAGCGGCTCGAGCGACCTCGAGGTATTGGTTCTCCCCGCTGACCGTGGCCGCCTTCGTGGCCGAGATCACCGAAGGGGCCACCCCGCCCGCGCGCAGCGCTGCCGCGGCGCTGGTGTCGAGTCCGTCGGTCTACTTCAGCTTGCCGGAGGAGAGCAGAGCGGTGGGAGTGGAGGTGTGAGGCCTGCTATGGCACCATGGGTTTTGACTCAGTTTGGACTTCCATTCGGGTCTCTGAAAGAAGCAAAGCAACCCAAAGATTGTATCAATGATTCTGATCCTGGAGGAACTTTTGAGGACCAATTAGGCACATCAGCTTCACCCACCACGGTCATATTCGATGCAGGACACCCGGAAGAACTGCAAGGTCTTGGACTATGATCGTCAATGGGCTTCTGATCCAGGCAACGCAGCCTGGACCAATTCGAGACTTTTTTTGCTTTAAATCTTCATCACCAGTTCGGGTGTAGTTCGACAGGTGTTCTGCCGTCATTCCAGGCAGGCAGTTACTGTAAACAGAGCATTGAACCGGACCCCCCACGACGGCCTCACACACTACATACCTGACGGCCCGCAGCCCCCGGTCCCGGCTCACCGGAGGCTTTGTGTTCTACGACTTCAATGCACCTGAAGAGTTGCCCCAGGAGCTGAGCCGATTCGCGCCGATGCGCCGATTCGGTGATGCGGTCGAGTCGGATGGTCGACTCCTTGGTGGTCGCCACGTCCATTCGTATGAATGCTTTTGTGAATGAAACATATGGACGATGATATTTTGCTATTAAGAATTTTCAATTTATTCAAACATGTAAGATATACAATGGCCCTTTATTCATCAATAATTTATATAAATAATACATGGCCATTAAGACAAGAAATAAGATAAGAGAAAGATAAGTATCCATTAATGATAAACGATAAATAGACTATAGCATTTGACCAGGATTCATTTATTAAATCAAATAATCCTTCATTGAGATTATAAGAAAGAACATAAGAAATAAGATGAAATAAGAAATACATTGCCATTCATTTTAACAATATATTTTATAGAAAATGAATTGCAGTTAAAGATACAAACTAATATGAATGAATAAGAGACAATAAGTAATCCACATTTTTATTTATGAAGTGTAATAGAACTAATTAAAATGATGGGAACAAATTAAGAGATAGATGGACAAATGTGGGCTGAGACAATAAATCCCGTAAAATCAATTGATAGCGTTCTAGCCCACATTTGTCATTCATTCTTTGGAGTGCAAGGGATCAAGTCCTATTTACCAAGGACTCGACCCCACATCCTTTATGATTATAGCTTGAGCCGCGAAGTGATGAGGGGCAAACTTGCCAGAAGTGTTTGCCGAAAGATCTTGGTTCGATTTCCAGAAAATCCGCCCGTGGCGGTGCTCTGACTCGCTCGCTCGTTCGTTCGTGTGCCTCGCTTGTGCGGAGCGAGCGTCAAAACGCTCGCGAGCTGCGAGGAGCTTCGAGGTGCCTTCGACTTCATTTTGATCGATCCGCCCTTCATCACACGCGAGGTGGGATGGGTGCAAAACATGAGGATGTGTTTGATGGGAGAAGACCAGTCGGACTTTCTATTTTGGAGCTCCTCGCTAGATCCTAGATCGAGGAATACTGTCCTGTACTGTGGGGGGGGAGAGTTTAGCAATTGATTTGCCTATGGCACAGGGTTGCGACGGTGCATGGTCATGAATGCTCCAAGTTCAGAGTCGGAGTGTGTCTCAGGGTTCTTCCTAGAACAGTTGAGCTGTGTTGAGTTTTAGTTGTTTTCAGACACATGCCCATGTTGTGAGACCTTTGTGCGAGAATCTGGAAAAAACGTGAAGAAGCCTCACAACCTCTGGAGGATGAGGATCTCTTTACCTTGACCCTTTCTGAAAGCGTCTAATCTACTCTCCTGCCCAAAACTGGCATAAGAGAACCAGGCCTGGAAGACAGGTTCCCTCCACCAACCTGCATGCCATGGAGGGGCAACGAGGGGCATCTATTTGGTTTGCATGGGAGTGTCTTTTGTTCCATGACCTTGCCAAGGTTTGGGAAAAGTATGCAATCACAGCACGCTGCTTTGGCATGAGGAGGGCTGCGTGAATGCCACCCAAATAGGGATGGTGGGCAAATCTTCTCACTTTGAGACCCAGACCCAGATGACACATTCATTTGCTGATATCATGTGGGAACTAAGTGGCGATCACGACCCTGCACTCCCTCCTGACCCCCAGTTGAGGGCCCCTCAACAGTGCAACGAGCGGCTTGCGTGGAACGGAGTAAAACAAGTTGAATGCCTTTACTGCGGATCAACAAGCACATCAACCTCGCCGTTTCCGATATATATGATGCCTTTTTGGTTTCTTTCCAGGCTGGCATAAACTGGATCTTGAAGTCACATTCACTTTGGATTGATGTCATCCTCCTGCCATTTGCTACCTTAACCCTCCACCTGAATCACTTATCTTCCGCACGCCCTCACACGTCTTCCGCACACGCATTCCCTCCAATCTGAGGCTACTTGGCCTGTGATGGAGCTCGCTTTCTTTGTACAACGATTGCAGAGAACGCGAGCATGATGTCCGAACTACTTGGACTACATCCAGCTGCTTTGACTGCAGTCTTCGAGAACGATGCGATTCGGTGTTGGGATTTTCGGTGAAATCCAACCAAGGAGAAGTAGATCAAGAAAAGCTTCATACACACAGACGCACATCTCTCATCATCTCTCTCTCTCTATTTTAGAACTCCAAAGACTATTTTGGCACCACCGAAGCAAAGGAGATTCTTTTTCGGAACCATTTTGAAATGGTCGACCGGACTCCCGTATGTTGATGTCGTTTTCGGGGGGGTCGTTCTTTCGGTTCCTGTGGGTCCTTCGGTTCCTGTGCTCCATCGGAGGTCGTTTCGGAGGTCGTTTCTTCGGATTGGTTGGGTGGCCGGTGGTTTCACCGGTGGTGGCCGGGCCGCGCCTTCTGGGTGTTCAGGTGAAGTTTCGACCAGGAATCCCCAACCTGGTCTATCAGTGGCTTGGAGAGATGCGTGGAGAGAGCGCATGGGTGGGGATGGGAGGTTCTGGCACCAGACATGGGGGTATGGCACCTGTTGTATACAAAGCTTGTACGTCTCCCATGTAATTGCCTTATTGTGGTATGCTAAGGGGATGCTGGTAGTGCAGGGTGGATAGAACTACTCATACTCATGTATCCTGTCCTCCATACTTGACAACTGAAAGAGGGTTTATTCACTTGAAAGCTGAAGTCGGGCAGACAGTTCCCCAATAACAAGGTCAGCTCAAAGGGGAAGAGTCAGGAGAAACACCTTGAGAGAGGTTTCCTCAGTTGAATCCTTGCTTTGATGTTTCTTTCTCTTAGATCTCTTTGACATTTTCAGGTATGATTTGAAGACATAGATGCTCGGTGATCCAGATTGCGCACTCATTTCCATTTGATTTGTTCTGGCACTCCAACACCACCAGACCAGCACACACCTTGACCACGGATCATCACCATGGTGGCCAACACATTTCTGCAACACGCTTTCTGCAACTAAGTTTCTTCTTTTGGCCGCCTGGGCAGGTACAGCATCTACGTGAATTACCCCTCGCAGCGCCTCGAGGAGTTGAACCCTGAGATCGACGAAGAAGACTGGCAGGCCCGACGACCACGCGGTAAAAAACGCCGCAAAAACGGAACGCAGGGATGCTCGGTTCCACAAGGTGCAGACCTACCCAAGGGGATGTTGGGAGGGCGCAAAACAGATGATGGAACATTGAATGAACACATGTGAACGCCCACAAGCAGACACAAGCTCCCCTCCCAAAAAGGTCTAGTTCTGAACAAATTCCCTTGTGCTCAAGGGCGCGTGCCCGTGCGTGCGAAAGGCGGCGAAGCCGGTGGCCGTGGCCTTGTCTGAGCCGGAGCGTCCGCTGGGAACAGGTCAAGGCACACCGCTGGACACAGAGGAGCTGCTCCGCCGCGTCGCGCTGGGGGTGTCCAACGATCAGGAGGGTGGCAGGTGGATGGTGGCAGATCTTCACGGATCCGTGGTTCACATGACATCCACGTAGTAGAGGGTGACCAAACTCCTGCTTCTTCCGTTCTCTTCCTTCATGTTGCACTCTTTGCCTGGTCTTGGGTGGGGTGAGGAAGACCAGCCATAGGCCTTGTGAAGTTGCTACACCTGGCAGGGAGGACACCTCCATCCTCCGGGCCGCGCGGGGGGCGCGGGGCGCCTGGCCCGCAGGAAGTGGCTAGCTTTGTCGAGACGCCCGACATGCGGCTCCTGGCCGAGCTGCGGAGGCCGGGGTAGGGGGTGGAGGGGGTGGGCGTTCGGCTTCTTTGGGGTACAACCAATTGGTGGGGCCTTTGTAACCCGAATGACACTGAATGACTCAATGACCTTTTGGATCACCAAACTTACCCAAAGTATGGCAATTCCTATCACACCAGGGGTCATGTTTGGGTTTTGTTTGCGGTTGTAGGTCCGAGAGAGACGAAACACCATGTGGAGCTTCGTGTCAGTTGGGGCGGTGGATTCGTTCTCGATCTGTCTAAGTCTAAGACCAGACCTAGTATCGTGACTGGGCCAGGTGCTTTTGCGGTCGCCTTGACGTTCATGACTCAATGACTGGATTCGTTCTGCGACGGTTGCGGCAGTTCGCGCGTCGTTGACTGGTTGACCGTTTTTGAACACATGCTCCTTTGTTTCCCGACCAAGCCATGTTGGGACCGATCAGACCGATCAGACCGATCATCGACTGTGCCTCGCCCATGCCGCGCGAGCGCGCGATCAGGCAGCTCTTTCACACGAAGCGTGCCTTGGAGGTGGGACCGGTGATGCTCTGAGTCTTCGTCATGACTTGGTCGAGCTGGTCGAGCCCTGGCCGGTGCCATGTGTGGCTCGAGATGAGCCTGATGGGCACGGTGAAAATGATCTCTTGGATTCTCTTTGGTACCTGGGTAACCTGGGTACCAAGAGATCCTCGTGGGTACCAAGTTTCAGCAAGATATAGGTGTTAGAGCGAATGTGGAGGAATCCGATCTCACGTCTTACAGACCTCAAAAGACGCAAAGCGGACTCTTCGTTCGACTCATTTGGGACTCTTCAAACCCCGTCTTGTTGGTTCAGAAACACATGCCGCCCTCGGGTCGACCAAAGCCAGGCGATCCAGGCGCCCCTGCAGATGGCGCTGCGCCGCAGCTCCAACGGATCGGCTGGCTCTGGTGGAGGTCAAGCCGCCGGCTCGGCGGCAGCCAAGGCCGGGGAGTTGGGGACTGACTGGTAGGTGGTGGGGAGAAGTGGCTGACTGTAGTACATGGCATAGGGAAAACAGACCTGAACTTTGCCCCTGCGATCTCATGCAGCTACAGCTTTGAACCAACATACTTCAGAGGCTAAGGAAGTTGGAGGTGGAAGTTGAAAAAACCTGCCAGGATGAAGTAGCAGGACCGCAAAAACATGCCAAACATGGTGGAGGTAGCCATTTGCGAAGCACCTACCACTCTTTTTGATCATGCATAGATGGCATAGCTGCACAATGATGCCAACTAAGATGAACTGTATGTGCTTTGCCATGCTTTGCCATGCTAAAGTTCCCTACCCAGTAGCTCTTGGGCGCATTTTCTTGGCTTCCTTTTCTCGCCCCGTCCTCCGTCCGAGCGGGGTGTTTGTGTGGGGCGCCAGGTGAAAGAGGTCCACCTGGCAGCCAAGGAGGCGCTCGGCTCGTTGGATGCCTGGCTCAGCGAACATCAAGCAGAGGCAGAGATAGGGCGACTTAAGTCGACTACATAAGTCGACTTACTTGGGCGAATCGCCCTGGGCGAAGTCAGTGCAATGTTTGTGTTGGAGTGCTTGATCAATCGAAGAGTTGAGGATGAAATTAGAAATCAAAAGGTGTTTTTCTTTTCTTTTGCTGGCCGAGGGCTGAGGTGAGGATTGCTGGGTTATACAAGGGTTCTGATTGAAGACGTTGTCGAAGAGGATGGTTGTTCATGACTCGAAAGTTGATTAGCAATGAGAGTAGGTGTGGTGTTCTGCTTGGCGAGACTTCATTCCGCGGGTTATATACTAGGCTGTAGATGAGGATGTTCCTTTGATGACTGGCTAGTGGTCTTCCATCTCTTTGAAGGTGGCGAATGCCATGGACAACACCAGCGGAACGTCGCCCTCTGCTGCGCGTGAGCACTGGCATTTGTCGGGATGCCCCAGGAAAGAAATGCATTGGGCCATAAAATGCACGTCGGTTGCCAGTGGCGCTGTTTCTTTATTGACACCTTCACCCACTTTTCCGATCGTTGGCAATCCTGGCTGAGCTTGGAACCTCACAACTCATGGTGCTGCTGCGACGAGCGTTCATCAGGGGTGATTGGAAGCTCAAGCGGGAACGTTTCATGATGGTGTGAAGTCAAACCTTACTTTGATACCAGCCAAACCGTGGCAAGTGAACACCCCTGGCATGTGATTTTGTCTTTCCATGAGGAATCTATAGCCAAAGACGGAACTCCGTCCCATGTCCTGACAAGATCGATTAAACAATCAACGTGGTAAGTAAACACAACAAACACATACAAACATAACTTTCTCTCATGATCGTCATGATCCTTCAAGAAAGCTGGACAGCGAGACAATCACCAAACCTGAAAGCCAACCAACCAGAGGCAACTCATGAGTCCCATATTCCTGACCATCCATTCAAGCAATATGATTACAGTATATATATATATACTCACCAGTCGGGAGAACGCTTCATGAACTGATGACCACCCTCAAAAGAGTGAACAGTTCTCACTGTTCATCAAGTGGAATATCGACCGGAACACTTTATGAAGGAAATTCTTCTTGTCAGGCCAGAACTCGAGTCCCTCCTAGAGACCTTCGAGCTGAGCCCCGACTGGTCTGCGCGCTGCCGCGCTAGCGCGGCCAAGCTGTTCCAGCGCAGCAACCAGGCGCTGCGACGCCCGCGACTGGTAGCCGTGTTCGTTGGTTTGAGTGACTGGGGACTTCAGTCAGGCGAAAAAGACCATCCATGCTTCCGAAATAGCTGCTTTCATTCGAGGGCATTGGGTTTCACCAGCCCTATTGATACGTGTTTTCACGATCGATCCGAGTCAATCCTGGTGCGATGAACCGTGTACACCGACCTGTAGACCTGCAGAGACCTGGTAGATTCGTGACCTGGTAGAGGGGTGAAGGGTTGGCGTTGGCTCGTGAACTTCGAGAAGCAGCTTTTACTTATATATGTACGAGGGACCTCCATGTATAATGTAACGTACTCTTGTTTCGGTTGGTGTCTAGATGTGTCTAGTGTAGTGGTTCCTTTTGTTCAACAGCAGTGAGTTCCAAACATCGTCTTGTTCAGCAACCAACCATGGACCGTGGACCTCTCTGGATGCGCTGATGCTAAAGCCGGGCGTCTGACCAGTCTCTCACCCGAGTAGCAGGTCAGAGACAATCTGGGATTGAGATCCGAGCTCCTGCAATTTGAATTGCATTAAATTGCTGTTTCGTTCACAACCCCCTTGGAAATTAGATGGCGCTGAGAGAATCCATCTGAAAGCCCCATGTCCAAGCCATCATGTGACTGATCAACAACCAATTCCATGTCATGTGATTGATCAACAACGAAGTCTTCCAGTCGAACATCCATGCTCTATGGATTTTTCGGCTTGATCGATGGGCGTCTGATGGGGCTCGCTGGCAGGTGATGGATCGGACGAAAGTGCTGAGAGCGAGCCAGCAGAAAAGGTTCTGGAGAGTCCTTTTTGGAGGCCTTTTTTTGGGGGGGTTAACTTCAAACTTGAAACTTTTTCCCAACAGAACATTTTCCGACTAGAGAGGCCAGAGGCCCTGCAGTGGAAACCTGAAAAACACGCATTTGCAAAACGTTTTCGCCGGATTCTCGGCTCGAGCCTTTTTGATTCATGTCAGCACCAACACAGACTAAGCATGTGCTGCATGGAATCCGTTCGTTTTCGCCACACAAGTCGTGCGTTTGATCTCGGATGGGATGCACCTGAGCACCTGATCCTCTACCCTTGAAGCTATCTGATCTAGAGGCTGGGTGGAGGAATTGACTTGACTAGGCTTTTAGCACCAAAAGCCAAAACCCTCCTCGGTGACTGTGCATGATTAAGATCTTCTTGGCTGCCACCCAGTCCCGAAAGCCCCAGGGCGGGTGGTGTCTTGCAGCGAAGCCTCTGAACAAGATTTCTGGTAAGAGGCATAGTCAGGCCGGGCAGGTTTTTTCGTCCAGGTAGAGGTCCCACCGTCCCTGTTTCTGAGACACACACACTCAGCGCCGAAGAATTGCCCTGGCGTCAGGCCAGTGTTGGTACTCAAAGGAAGGCAGGCTTTGCTCGGGGCACGTGGCACTTTTTGTGACATGTAGATGGCAATGAAGTTTTCACTCCCAACCGGCGAAGCCAACCATTTTTCGATTCAAAGACACGAGACATGTCGTTTTACTCTTTTCATGGTTTGAAGACACTCCATCGTCGAGATGTTCCCTCAGTGCTGCCTCTGGGAGTGCACATTCGCAGCTATCTAAGCATCCCAACTGATTAGATCCTTTCCGTGTGAAGATTGCGGGGTCGGCTACCCCAGCAATTATGGATGATGATGACGAGGAGGAGTTCCCAAACCTCCCTCCACTCAACCGTTTGATGAGAGGCCAAGGGAAGCCACCCTTTTGGTTTCATTTGGACAGTCAAGACCTACCAGCTTCCGCAAAGCTTTGCAACAAAGTCTTCAAGTTGAGCGCACAGGCAGAGGTCCTGAGGATTCGTCCAGACAATCACAAGGACAAAAAAGAAAGATCGAACTGTGACTATGCTCACAAGTGGAAGCAGCTCAGGCACTCTATCTATCATCGCAACGGAAAGCTTCCCCATGATGCCCCTGAGTACCTCAAGGTCTTTCAGGCGGTTGATTGGGGATCTGGCCATGGCGAATCTCCACGCTTTGAAATTCCGTTTGAAGAGACATACCCAACTAAGGCCACCAAGGCAGTTCACATGATGGTGTGTGAACCCGAAAAGTTTGAAAAAGTGACTAGTCAATTCATCAAGCAAGGGAAGCTGTCCCAGAAGGATCTTCCAAACGAAAGCTGGGGAGCTGTGAGTGCCAACTTGTGCTACCACTTCAGCTTGAAAGATGAGAAGTGCCCTCACTGGCAAAATTGCCTTTTCTTGCACGTCTCTGCCAGCAGATTGCGAGAGCAGTTCAAGCTCTACAGATGCATGTGCGGTCCAAACGACGGCATTTGCAAATACGGGAAGGCTTGTATGTATGCGCACAAGCAGAAGGAGCTGACTGTACCACCGGAGTTCGAAGATCCTGCTTATCCGGACAGCACCAACAGCCGCACATTGTCTTGCACCAATCGTGAAACCGGACTTGAAGTCTCCTTTGCGATCGAAGAAAGGTACATTGCCAATACCTCCCGGAAGTCTGACAGCCGTATGTGTACACAGACGCACGACTGGTGCAACAAGAAGGATTGCCCTCATGGCGTTCACATCACCTCGGAGGGTTGGGCTTGGCTGCTTGCGAAAGGCTGCAAAGGTGCTCCCCAGAGCCCACCAGCATACTTCCAAGAGAAGGTGTCAAAGCTCTTGCGAACTCGTCATAAGATAGTGAAAAAAGCATCGCTTGAAACCGCACCAAACGCTTGGGGTCAAAGCCAGGTGCCCGCTTCCACCCTAGGTGCCCAAGATCTACAGGCTCCACAGGCTCCACAGGCTCCACCAGATCCACCAGATCCGCAGGGTCAGGTGCCTCCAGAGCCCTTGTTGGCCATTTCGAGACGCTGGAAGCGACAAGCACGGCCAACTCATGCAACGGCAGCGGAAAAACCCACTCCGCCCTACGCGGATGCCATCTTTGCGTACGAGGCAGGGTGGCTTTGGTGGGGCGGGCGACCCGAAAACCAGAAAGTCGGTGCCAGTCCAGCTGCTGATTGGCAAAGCCGCTTCCAGTTTGCCATACTCATTCTACAATGCAACAGACTTGTTTCTGTTCGTGTGGTCCACACGCACCATGAAGTGTCAAAAATAAAGCATACGGCTGCAAGGCTGGCTCCTTCTCCGAATTACCAAACAGGTGGTGTTGTATGCACGTAACCATGATTCTTTCAGGATGTGTCTCAGCCGTTTTTGGGACGTCTTTTGACCAGAGAAGCAGATACATGACATGGTTGTGCCGACATGGAAGGTTGACATGGTTTCAGCACCAGACTGTTGCATCAGTACTGCCCCAACCTGTCCTGGGCGGGACCCTCCCCTCCCTCTCCAGCGGAGGCGGACGGTCTGGGGCCCGTCGCATCGGTCCGCAGGCCGTGCCGAACGAACGCATGCAGGAGTTGGATCCGGGCCTCGATCAGGTTGAGGCCAGGTGTTTTCGTGTTCGAGAAGAGATGTATGGGAAGGGCCTCCAAGCTAATAGCAATGGCCTCCAAGCTAATTGGAATGGCCTCAAACCTACTAGCGATAGCCTCCAACCCAACAAGAGTGTCAAGCGGACTTGCATCACTCAATATAGTAACATCGATATCAGGTTGCATCGAGCTTCCTTATGATGCTGGTAGAAAGAAAGCAGATGCAACCCGTGAGAAGGGCGCGCTTTGCCGTGCGCCGGATGGACCGCGCAGGTCGCCTCGGAAGGTCCACCACCGACTACTCCTCACGACGATGAGGAGGATCGGGGGGTCTTCAGAGCAGAACACTCCCTGGAACCGTTTTGTGGAGTCAACACACCTGGTTTGGTATTCGGAAACAGATCGGAGAATGGTCTTCGGGGCCAATTTCGGGCCATGCCATCTACGTCACCATGATTTGTGAAAAGGGGTGTAATTACAATTTTGTTTTTTGCTGAATGGATGTGGAACATGCCTGTCGACTCCGCTGTAGAGACTCTGTCGCTTCCACCAGAAGTGGTGCAGAACCCAACTCTCTCTTCGGGCTTCCAACCTGACCCGTCCCGATTTGGGGCCATCTCCACCCCCGCAGATGGCCACCCAGACGCCAACCACTGGATGGTCAAAAAGGGACCCTACGGCGGGGTCCATCTCGAGAGCTTTTGATGGCACCGAACGGATGACCATGAAATTCGAAGACCAAACAGGTGGTGTTGTATGCGCGTAACCATGATTCTTTCAAGGAGCGTCTCAGCCTTTTGGGAGGTCTTTTGATCAGAGAATCAGATTTTGTTGTGCCAGATGGAGGGTCGACAGGAAGGTTCTAGATTTGGGCAGAATGGGACAATCTTTGGGATCTTATTCTTGGTAGTCAGACTGGTCGGGCCCATGCCGAGAACCTGGGTTAATTGTGCCTGTGGAACCATGCTGAGAGTCAGTTCGGCAAGCTCCCTTCCTGACATTTTTTTTTGTGGAAACTGGTGCCAAAGCCAATCTTAGCAGTTCCTGCCATCATTGACTTTCAATGGGAGAAGCAGGCAGTGGCTGTTGGGGTTGGTCTTCCCAGTTGGAATCTAATACCTTATGTGGTGATGTGCCCGATTGTCACAGGAAAGTCAGGTGATTTTCTTCGTGTTTTTGTTGGACATTTCGCTTGGCAGGACCTGTCTCTGACGTATTTGGACTTGCTCGAGATCCCTCCGTCCCGCCTCTGGCAGGCCGCTTCGTCCGTCTCGCGGTTCGGCGCCGATACGGCGCTGACCGAACCGCCGGCGGTTCCGACCGGGGGTGGAGGGTTCCGAAGATAGACCCGTCCACTTGGATCTCCTTATACACATACACACCCATAGAAACTATATATGTCCATGGCAGAATACGTTCATTTGGCGATCATCGTTTACGACATTCTCAAAGACTCATAAGACATTGATGCCCTCGATGCCCTTGCCAGGCACAAAGGAAGAGCAAGAAGGACATTGACTTGGACGACAGAGTGAAGGACGCTTTGGTGGAGGCTTGGAATGATGGCCAATCGCGCCGCTTCAAGGATGACTACCGGCAATGGCTGGCAAGTGGGTCCATGAATAGCTCTTTCCTAAGAGATGGACACGTCTACTTCCACCATACCCTAAAGATTGGGAAAGGAGCAGCAGCCGAAGTCTTTCTGGGCATTGTGCCGTCTGATGGTCGTGAGGTGGCTGTAAAGGTGTTCCGAGAACAGGAGTTTGGAGAAAAACACTTCAATGTCGAGCGTTCAAGTATGAAAGAGCATTCAGCAATGCCAGGCATTGTGCAGTACATTAGCTCCTTTCAGCAAGAGATGGTTGACAACATGGGCCGGCCAATGTTCAAGAAAGTGGTTGTTCTGGAGCTGATGGAAGGTTCCCTGGCTGATGCGATGGCAAGATGGAGGGAGAAGGAATGGGTTGGCAAAGCAGCCCACTTGCAAGTCATTCGGTATGTAGGTGCCAGCATGCTCTACACATTGTCAAGGCTGAACTACGGAGCAATCAAGGACTTGGTTCACCGTGACGTGAAGCCTGACAATATCATGATTGACCATTTGGGTGCCATTAGGCTCGGGGACTTTGGTATCTCAAAGATTCTAGAGAAGACCAGGGATGCAGCAACACTCTCCTCTGGGGGACCAGAGGCGTTTGCTTCCCCTGAAGCCTTACAGGAAGGTAGCAGCGTCAGCAAAGCGCACCGGACGAGCGATCTCTATTCACTGGGCATGGTCCTCTTCTGCATGATGTCTGCTCAGCCTGGTGGCAAAGGTCTTCCTCGAGATTTTCAGAGCCAGATGAGTTTCTTGAAGAATCAAGTTCCTGAGCAATGGCCAAGCTATCACTCCTTCGCTTTTCAGCATTTGATGAAGGCACTGCTGGAACGTGAGCCGAGCAAGCGGGCCTTCAACAAGGGCCTCCCGAAAGGGATGACACCCCATCGCGTGGTCTTGACTCATCCATTTTTCTGGTCTGCCCGCAATGGCTTGCGCTTCTTGGTGACCTTGGGCAACTATCCCCTCAGCAGTGAGCAGAACTCGGCACTTCTGGGAGCCGATTTGACCTCCTTCCGCACTTTGAAGCAAGCTCTGAAAGAGTCCATTGGTGGGGACTCATGGTTTGTGAAGGTCGCAGACTTAGAACAGGTTGACCCGCATGCCACGGATGACCGTCTCAAGAAGAGTCCCTTCGGCCTGCTCAAATTCATTCGGAACAAATGTATTCATTTGAACGATTCGAGCATGAACCCAGAAATCAGACGGAAATTGCAACAAAGGCCTGTCTTTCAAGAGCGATTTCCAGAACTGGTGGTCCGCTGCTGGGAGGCATTGCTTTTGGATTCCATCGATAACATCCTTATGTTCATGCAGCATGCACAACTGCGTGAATTCTTCGAGCGCCCAATCGAGCTGGAAAGCTTCCGTGGGGAGCCGAATGACTGGATGTGAGGGTGAGCCCGCACATCCACACAAAGACCTTGGATATAGCGAAGCATAGCACAAAATGGTGCGCTTGCCGTATGTGATTCTAGATGTGTTGAAAAAACATCCATTCGAGAATGAGTCAAACCCCTTGTATCCCACTTCCATTGGCAATGAAACCAGGACGCACCTTAGAGCTGCTTTTCGTTCAAGTCTTTTGTTCAGGTCTTTAAGATGCTTAAAGTCACTTCTGCTGTTTCCTGTCATTTACAGACGCCCGCGCAAGACAACTTCGGGTAATTTTGGCCAAAGACGCTCCACAAGTACAAACGACAAGGCGCCTTTCTTGCAAGAAATGTGGCACCGCGCACGAGCGTGGACTTACACGAGTTTGCAAGCAAAGCATCTCAAGGTGGTCCCTCAACCCTTCAGGGCAACACGAACTTACCCTTCCGACGTCTGAAGACTAAAGACTAGCAGCCTAGCCAGAATCGGGAGACCACCCCCCCCCCAAACACCCGGCGTCCATCGGTCGGAAGACGACGTCCCATTCCAAATGGTTGGAGTCCGGTCGAATTCAGACTTTGGAAGGCGATGATGCCGCGGCAGAGGATCTAGGTTTGATCTCCGCGGAATCTCCGCGTCGCCCTGGTGCGGGGGTCGGGCGGGTCCAGTGCGGGGGTCGAAATCGCGTGGGTCCTTCCACCAAGCTGAAGGGTCTTGGAAATCCCAGCTGCTTGAGTAGGGGTCGTATCAGTCGACTCCCTTGTTTGGTTGTGGATTTCCGCGATGGACTTCCTACTTTGCAGCATCGTTTCTTGGGCTGTTCAGCTGAATTGGAATGCTGGCCTGTGATGACGGAGAATTTCGGCTCAGACCAAACATGCAGCAACTTGGAACTGGCCCTCAAGGCCCTAGCTTGCCTAGCCTAGCAAGCTGGTACCTCACTCAACCTCACTCAGAGTTTTCCTGACACAGATAGACAAGAGATGAGTTGCACACATTGCATTTACAATCTATCTACTCACTGCTTGTACTTTTTAATTCATCTCCACGAATGTGAGAGTTCTTCACTGGAGACAGCAAGCCCTCACCGACGACATGGGCTAAGCAGTAACGCCATGGCAAAAGGTGCCGCTCACCCGAACGGCTGCGAGCTCGGGTTTTGTGTGGTTCGCCGAGCATTTGCAACATTCCCGTGGAGGAGAGGTGTAGCACAGGATACAGTGATAGCTCAAAGATTGATGGGATAGGTGGAGATAGCTCAAATGTACGAGATGTTGTTCCAGTTTTTGGAGGCCTCCTCGAAGACTATAGATCATTGCACCATTTTTGATGTGTTCGCTAGTCACTTGCCACCAACTGAAGCCGCCGTGAGACAATCTAAGATAAACGGCTTGAGAGGTGTCAGAATGTCGAAGGTTTGGTCATTTTCATCGAGGGCGGGGGATGTTTGTAAAAATCCGAAGTTCCTCCAATGCTTTGTATCTTCACCCAGTCCTCAGCACTCTCCAATTGCAGAACATTTGCAGAACATGTTCCTCCATCTTCAGCGGTGAGCGGCCAAGTCCCACAAAAACTGGGAAATATCCTTCAGGTGGACCATATTTTCATATATTGTCACTGTTTCACATCAGAATCAGCTGGAAAGCCAAGTCGGCAGCAGTATCTCTACGAGTAGATAGATAGATAGATAGATAGATAGATAGATAGATAGATAGATAGAAGGGTTTCTTGACTTCTCTGGGTTTTTGGCGATTCGGATTGAACGTCAAGGGTTTTCACTTTAAACTCGTGTCGTGCTTGGCTGCGGGTTGGAATCCTTGGCGTCGACCATCAAACAAAGTAAAAAACAGATACAACAAGTGTGAAACCGTCCTGTGAAATCCCGGTCGCACCAAGGCAGCAACTTTCGACGGGTCGCCAGGCTTGATGTGGGGCATCCCAGGTCGCCAGGTCATCTTGAATGGCTGGCAGCGGAGCGGCCAACGCGGGTGCGCCGGTGCTTCGTCTTTGATGGGTTCACCCGGAGCGTGCCCCAAAGCCTTTTCTGTCACCCACCGGTCACTAGCTCAGCTCTCGGTGACCACGTGTAAAGCACGTCAAAGCATGAACCAGGACCCTGATCCAGGACTTCCGTTTAGGTGGATCTCTCCAAAGACCCAAGTGTTCGCACGGACTTGCCGGAAAGCACCTGGTGCCATCCACGTCCTTCGCTTCCGCCACGCCACGCGCCGTTCGCTGCTGCGCTCCGCATCGCGTGCGGTGCGAGGTGGTGGCGCGCGTGCGGCGCCTCAGCCAGCTGGGACTCCTGAAGGCGGCGCGACCGGGGCGAAGCGACCGAACCGACGTCCGGAACGGTGACCGGAGGTCTTCCATAGGGGGTTCCGGCACAGGGACGGTGACCAGTAGATCGAACTGGCGGAAAGCTGATCGTGACCAAGCTGGGACTGAACATACGACGTTTGGATACATGTGGCAGTCCCAAGAGAGTGGGACTTGCTTTGGAGTCACCCAGTTTCAACAGATGTCAAAAGATCTTTGTAGAGGGTGTCCGTGCTTTACACACATCACTGAGCCCGCCCTAGGCATACATCACTGATCATCACTGTAGACATACTCTCCCTGGAACTCACATGGAAGTGGAGTTGACCACCTGTTTGTCGTGGATTTTCATGGTCGAACTCGGGGCCATGCGGCCATGCCATCCATGTAACCATGTGGTCTTCCAGGGAGTGTACATCAATCAGAGAGCCTTTTCTTTTCAGTTTCCTCATCCTGGAACTCACGGTCGAGCTGTTGGAAGCTGTTTTCTTGCAGGAGCGGCCCAAGTGGCTCACGTGGCACGGCGGCCCTGGGAATGAGACGGCCCCGAGACGAGCCGGAGACGACGCGGAGAGGACCCGAGACTTCTCCCATACACGACTAATGGGACTGCCATATATGCCGCCCCATTGACTCCCCTGGCACCACCCCTGGCCGTTTCTCGGCAGTCCGGACTGGCAGTCCCAGACGGGTCGCGTCGGAAGGGTCGGAAGAGGTCAGAATAGAGAGAGGCGTAACCCGAAAACAACTTCGACTTCTGAGAGGAGTTTTCATGAGTTGTTTCATGAATCTGAAAAAGGTGGAAGGAGCTTTCCCTAGGCCCCGCTAGCTGCTATGATGGGAGGGTTGGTAGGTGGATGTAGGAGTGCCAATAATCAACTCGTAGGTGTTCGATGATGTTCAATGGTCCATTTTATTCCCTCAAAGTTGCCAAGTTCCATGCATTCAGGAGTCCACTCGAAATCCAACTGCACAGCCTGGGAACTGTAAGGTGTGAACGAGTACCACCATTGGAGAACCACAACTTGCAACTGCAGGCGACCGAGAGAAGACGAATGGACAGTTCAAGGTACATGACGGACAAGCAGCATTTCTGATACAATGTGAAAATGTAGATATGATTCTGATATGATATGTATTTGTTATCGGTTTAGAGACCAAAGCAATCGCTTACTCAAAAGTCCAAGCTCATGTTATTTTTGGCAAGCTGCAGAGTTTGAGCATCCCTCAGATGAGTTCAGTGTTGTTGGCAAATCGCGTTGCTTCTTGTCCTTGGAGATCCTGAAGAAAACTGGGAGCCAAGTGCAGCTGCGATTTTCCCGCGTGCCAGACACGAACCGTCCGAAATCCATACCCTCAGATGGCAGAGCGCTCAGATGTTCTTCAAGGGCTTGTCTCAAGGCCTTAAAGCCTCAATAATAAGGACCTGCAGATGTTCGGATCTTCAAGATATCTCGTTTCGCTCAGCGATTTCGCAGCCGATTCACGGAACACCAAACAGCTCAGCTCAGGTGAATCACCTGCTCAAGAAATACCCAGATCTTCGCTTCCAGGAGCACTTCCCCCAAAACGTTTCCCTCGCCCACGACGTCCACGACCCGGGATCGACGACGGGAGCTCCAGGATTGCTACGTGGATGGCAATGACTGGTCCGTGGGCAATGACTCCTATCGGGATGATCATCCTGTGATGCAGGTGCAGGGGAGCACGTGGGGGAGGTTGGGGCACTGGGAGCTTCCTGCGCACTCAACGAAGCTTTGGACCATGTTTTCACCACCATACCCTGAGTGCACGCATGTTTTTTGGCTATGTTGGCCGTCCAGGGAAGGACATGGACTGCTTGGAATCATGTGTCTTTTTCACGGCTTGAGAAGATCAGGGCGCAATCTGCGCCACAATGGTGAGCCAGGAAGTGTGCGAAGTCCGTTGCAGTATGTTGCAATCAAATCCCACCAGCATTAAACGACCGCGCCTGTCACAAAGTTGTTGTTTCTTTTTGTTTTTTCTGATGTCGTCCTTCACCTAGTGACAGTTCCGGAGGTTGGGCAGTTCCACAAACAGATCCAGTCCTCATTGCCCAACATGTTCGGGGGGTTGAGGGTTGGCGGTTGTAGTGGTTTTTCAAAGCGGTTGGCGAAAACACAGAGCGCCAGCAGCCGAACACGAGCACGCTGGGATTCGTACGGCAGCAGGAACATGTCTTGGAGGACGTCCTTCTTGTGGCAGCTAAGATAGAGAAAGCCTGTTCAGCTAGCCACAGCAGTGCGCGCGAGAAACATGCCCGGCCCCAGCGGGGCTTCGTGCCAGTTTGTTGCTCAGCAGCTGAAATTCATGAGAGTCGACGAGAAGAAGGCGCGGATAGGCGAGGGCGGTGAGGTAGTGCAGGTATGATGCGACTCCGCTAGGCGAAGGTTCAACAAAGTGCCCCCCTTGTCTAGGGATTCTGCCAGCGATCCTGGCTGCAAGGGAGGTAAGTGTCCTCACACTAAGGCGTTAAGTTCAGTCACTGTTGTGGATGCCAACAAAGGTCCTCACATGCTCCATCAGGGTTCGTGTTTTGCTGGTTTGTTGCTTTTTGTTACTTGTTTTTTGTCTGAGGTCTTATGTTTTGTTGGGTGTTTAGTTTTGCTTCTTTCAGGCATATGACCGCTTATTTCTTCATTTGCCACATTGTCTTCAGAGGCAGGTAATTAAAAGGAAGTAGGTTTGGAAGGGCATCCAGAAGGCTATTTGCAGTATCATCAACCGTCATTGCAATCCTTTTCTTCCTTTGACTGCAACTGTTGGTATGTCATAGCTTAGAAGTTAGAGAGGCAGCTCTTCTGGAGCAGCAGCAGGTTTCAAGAACTGCTTCCAGCAAGGCCATCGTGCAAATGGACTAGAGGCCTAGTAACCAACGATTACTCAACTTGACCCGTTGCAATAACACTTGCCCACAACTTTGTACAGCCTCTCAAGAGGGGGTTTCTATACAGGTTCGGTTTGTAGTAACTAGACACGCTTGGACCATCACTACGCCCTCCCCGGTTGGCTTGCCGAAAGAGATCAAGCGAGGTCGAGATCTCCTACGGCTTCGCCTGGCAAAGCTTCCTGGACGCCGCGATGTACGGAAAGGATCCGGCTTGCTATGTGGTCAAGACGAGCCGTGGTGAGCGGATTGAGTGGAAACGTCACGGGGATGGCGAACTGGAGACGATGCCGAAGGAGGAGGACTTCCCACTCATCCTGGAGGCCTGGGGGAAGGACATTTGCGAGCATGTGGTGAACAAAAATGCATCGACAGCCGAACGTTTTGGGGTCAGTCAATACAAGGTCTAGGGTGGCCTGGGACACCCCCAATGGCATTGTTGTTCAGCCTTTTCTTGCTGATCTGGGGACTTTTCATAAACATTCCGGAGCCTGGACCCGCCTCAGAGCAATACCCAATGACCTCCGTGCCCGAGGCAGTGGATTTTTGAGCAGTGTGACACTGGGAACCTCAAGAGAACGCGTGTCCAATCACCATCCCATTGATGCCTTCATGCCTTCATGCCTTCGGCGAGTAGGAGGATGAAACGCGTGCATCGAGCGGTCGGGAGCAGCAGCTGAACTTCATGAGACCCGAAAGGGTGTTAAGCAAGAAGGAGGCGAGGAGGGCGAGGAGGTCGAAGTTTCTCCAGGGGTAGTTGAGTCAGGGAATGCCATACAAGAACTCTGCAAACGTCCGTTGCCCAGCTTGAAACAACGTTTCCTGCAGCCTGCAGCTTGCCTGGACCTTGCCCAAATTGCTCTTACTTCAATAGGGTCTTTGCTTTTTTGCTGGTCCTACCTCTTGGTCATCTTATCACAAGGGTCCCACGTGGCACACCCCTTTTTATGCCTGTTAGAGAGCGGGCCATGTAAACCATCCTTTTGAGAGTGCCATCTATATATATATATATAGCTAATCCAACCAAAATGCCTATGATATACGGACCGCAGTCCAGCGAGCGCAGGGTCCCAGAACCCCAGAGCGCAGGGGCCTCACCTGGCCGTCGCTCCAACGCACCGCAGCGCCCTTGTAGCGATGCCAGGAGCCCCTAGTAGCGATGCCAGGAGCTACTAGCAGCATTCTTGTTCCTCTTGTTCCTGGGTTAGACCTTTTGTTTTTTCCTTGGGACGTCCTTTCAATTCCGCTCCGAATCCTGTGCTGCGCACGCGCTCGCGCACGCGCTCGCGTGCACGCGCGCGCGCGTGCGACCTGCGGGCAAGGCCTTCGAAAAAACGGAGAAGTTCTTCGGGGCGAGGCTGGGCGAAGGTTTGCCAACCTCATGTGGCCACCTGGTCTGGTGTGATTTCCAAAAGGGATGAGATATTTTCTACTGTTGAAGTGCTGTTGTGTGTAGTTGGACCTCGTCGTTTCCACGAATTCCAGAGCCTCTTCAGGCACTGGAGGGATGGTCTTCACCAAAAAAAGGAGTATGGTTGACTGGGGATGGAGGCATTGAGGCACAGATCTAGGTGGAGATGAATCTTGGCTAGATCTGTTTCAATTCATGCCCACCCAGGTGGATTCCAGATGAAGATTCATCTCCACCTAGCTTGAACTCAACGACTTGTTCTGCTTCGGTAAAATAACAACTGTTGATGGTTTTGATAACATCTCAATCTTCACCCAAAGATCCAGCAAGAACTGCTTCACTTCACTTTGTGAGCTTCGAATACCAGTCCCCAGTCCCCCTGATCGCTTCGCTCCATCAGGCGGGCGAGGCTGGAGGCAGAGCAGAAGTTGTTAATGGCTCAGATGTTGAATGCGGTCAGAGACTCAGCAACCAGCGCAGAAAGCCATGCGTGATTTTTGCCCCACAGATCAAGTGATGAACGGTGCCTAGAGTCACTGCAAGAGCACTCCTCCATTGGAGCCCAGCAAAAGCAGCATCAGTTTGTCGTCCTGCCTGATGATGATGATGATGATGATGATGACGACGATGACGATGACGACGACGATGATGATCATCATCACCATCACCATCACCATCACCATCAGCATCAGCATCAGCATCAGCATCAGCATCATCAGCATCATCATCATGAGTGACGAATTCTCTTCCTTTTCACCGTTCCCGCACGTCAATTCAGCTCCTCTTCAGGGCTTCCAGCCCATGTTCACCACTGGCCGTGCGTACCTCGAGGCGATCCATGGATTTGGACGGGTGGGACTTTCCCAGGTGGGCAGGACATGTTCTTTCTTTCTCTGCTTGAGGGTATGTTCAAGTTCGGTATCTCAATCACCTATACCCAATGGTGTGGAGCCTGACACATAGATGCCTCTATATAAAGAATTCTGTGCGATGAAGCGATCGTTGCTAGCGGATTGATCCCGTTTTGAGGTTTTGGTTTAAAGTACCAGTAAATATTACATTATAGACATTTCATGCTACATTCTTCTCCAAGAGATTTTCTTGGAAGGTGCATTCATGCCACCCTGGAGCAGTCGTACTCCCCATAAAAGATGTGCTCATACACTCATACCATGAAAGCGGGACCTCTGTGGTACGTCCAGAAAACCTCTCAGAGGTTCGTTCTGACCGGTGTGCCTTATGCCTTGGCATTCCGGTGGCACGGGTTCTGGTATATCCTTTCTAACCGACCAAGGGAAGTTTGACCAGGGTACCCAACTGGGATAGTCGAACAGTCGGCTTCTTCAACCTCTGTTGGTAATCCCTGAAAGCACACTTCCTGTGGTACGACCGTAACAGTCTGGCAGCCGCATTCACAGGTGGAGAAAGCTCGTCTGGAGAGTCAACATTTGGAGAGGATCATAGGCGGGTTTTTTCTTGCCTATCTTCACCGGTAATGGTATCAGGATGCATCAGGAAAACGCTCAAAGCGGCAGCGATTCGGCCAACGAAGTTCCGCAACGGGAAGTTGTTCCGAAGGATTTGGACCGACGCTGGAACGGCATGAGCCAGTTGCTACTGGTGCTTGGGGGTCCAGTGGATATGCGAGCTTTAGTTCTTGGCACGTGCGAAAAAGTAACAAATCAAATACCAAAGATCAATTGCCGATTGTGATGGATATGTGATAATTACTGTATTCGTTGTTGTCTTTTTTTTTGCAGGAACACAGACAGATCACTCACTGATATGTACATGTCAATATGTGGATCATCTGAGATCTGTCTCTGGTCTTCTCGACTGACCGAGACCGAGTGCCAGGCGCCTTGCGCCAGGAACGGCGGGCCGCGGAGAAGGCCGCCGGCGAGCCGGCCGCCAGCTCGCCGCGGGCCGCGTTGCCCAAGCCTTCGTTTTTGGACCTGCAGCAGTTCAAGGCGGGGTGGGTTGGGTATGGTGATGATTTGTGGAATCCACTGTCATGCTGGTGGGACAGGTGTGAAGTGGATTGATTTGGAGCTGTCATGGGGGAGATTTATTCAAGTACCAGTCTAAATCTTTTGTGGTGCTTGGAACCTGTCATGGGGCAAATCACAAGCTTGTGAGCTTCATGGACTCAAAGCGACGTGTGTGTAGCCCTTCGAATCGTAGGAAGCCTGTCGGCTTTTGTTTTACCTTTCGATTGTAATGGACACATTTGGAACGCATTGCCCATCAAAATCCAACAAAAGACCTTTCCACTGTGTCGTGATATGACTTTGGGACACCAACGCTGCGTATGCTGAGTTTGAACTCTCTATAGTTGGTCCTGTGGTAACTAGCTAATAGAACAAGTGAGACAGCCATCACGTCGGTCAGCATGCCGCAGTCACGCATTGGCTTTACACTTGGAACTTGGAGCTCCATTTTCCCTTTCACTTGGAGGATTTAATTGTTGAACCCCGCTGCATATCACGTTGCTTTACTTCGGCAAACTTTTCACTTAGGCATCTTGAGGGCAGGTGGCAGTCAGACTGAACTTATTTTTGGGCATTTTCTTTTGGTGTTTACATTCTTCCACCACACCCAAAGTTTTAGACCCTACAAATGGGCGTGGCTCCACAAACGAACGCTTCGAGAAGGAGGGGGACCTGGACGTGGCGTTTGGGATCGAGCCATGATTCTTTTTTTCATGTGAAAGCCAATTCTTTACTCAAGCAGGGGACGTGCTGTTTTGAAGTTTTAGAGAACTTGAGAGCCTGAGGCGTCCCGGAAGGCGGCGCGGAAGGTACCTTCTGAGGTGGCAGTGGCACCTGTGAGAGATGTGGGGATTGGGAGAGATGGATGAGTTGAACGTTGAAAGATGTTCAACGATGTTTTCGTGTCAGTTTTTATGTGTAAAGGGTCGTTTCTATGTCGTAACTGTTCACACATTAATTTTTGTAGCAAGTTTTTTCCTGGTTCTACAGTGTGTTCTTCGTACTCTTTCGCCGCAGTGCTTGATCTTGGAATCGATGCCCTTTTCCTTGGAAGAAGCGTTTGCAGATCACATCGGATCGGCCGCTGCACGTGGCAACGTGGTTGTATCTGTTTTCTACAGGTTCGCAAGAGTTTGCTCCTACCATGGCTCCTCCTCCATGGAGGAGGACCCAGGTCTCGGATGAACCGATGTATTGTTGTAGCAAGGGTTCTGGATACTGCGATTTAGTACCTGTATGACCAGTGTAGGACAGGATGGTTGTAGCTGATTGATCAAACTTAAAGCGCAAGTCACATGTCCCTCTCAAAGATGCACCCCACCACACCCTCTCAAGTCGTACCGACTTAGCCATGGATCTTCGTTTAAATGGAACATTGGAATAACTTGGATGTCCTTCACTTCCACACCTTCCACCAGACATCCAACACACCCTCACAACAGCAGAAGCCCACCCCACCGCCTCTGCTGTGGTTGACCTTCACTTCACCCTCACCCACGGTGCCCACGCCGGCCGCAGTCAGAGACAGCTTCGTCGTTCCTCTCCGGGGGACGACCCGGTTGCCGCGCCGGGACGACCAGGACGACTTCAATCCGCTGCTTGAAACGGTTCAGACGGCGTGGAGCTGAGCCCGAGCCTGGATGGGAAGGCATGGGAATCCGGAAGGCCTGGAGGAGCTGTTCTCTTTAAGTGGGGACGTTCCAGATTGCAGATGGCCAAAGAAAGTAGACCTCAAAGATTCTTGGAGTATATAGAGAGACCTTAAACCGCCAAGTCCGTTGGTTCTTCTTCTGGAAAATCAGGATGCTATGGTCGGTTCTGTCCATGGGAGTGCAGGAACATGCAGGAACTAGGTCCACCAGGCTACAGGAGTCGTGGAGTTGGGTCCGAAGGACTGTTTAGTTTTCCCAAGCGTGGGAAGGCTTTTTTGAGCTTAGGGAGTTGACTACAAAGGAAAGGGACTAGATGGGAGTTAAAGAATGTTATATAATAGATAGTGATTCTTTCTTCAAACACCTAGAAACTTTTGGCTGCAGCGTTTCATACAGGACCCATCCATTTAACGGATTTTTCCTATTCGCTTACGTCTCCACCGGAGGAGCGCGACGAGGACGTGAAAACGAGTCTCCCCCAGGACGGGAGAGAGAAGCACCGGAACCGGAGAAACGGTGCTGTTCAAAGGGGCGCCAGGAGGTTGTTACTACTAGTAAGGCACTTGTTACTACTAGCGAGGCACTTGTTACTAGTAGCTTCTTTTTTGAACATACCAAGAAGATCGAAGAAATCGATGCCGGCCGTGGGTCATGGCTCCCGGGTTGACACGGTTTACACTGCACGGAGGAACAGAATCGACGGAGGTCCTCGGGGTCTCGACCGGGTCCGAAGAAGCCAACAAAAGCCGAGGGAGCCGAAGCCGTCCACGGGACACCCCAGCGAGGTCGCAGCTCTGCAATGGACCTTAGGTCTGACCTTAGGTCTGGGGGATTCAGTAATGAACAAGAATGATTGCGGCATAGTGTGACCGACCTCACTGGAGGATTTTCATTGGTGACACTGAGTACTGTAACACCTTGACACCATTCAATTAATCACCTCTATAAAGACCAGAATGCTAACAGTTGCCTGGCCTAGCTGCCGCCTAGCCTTTATGCATAAATCGGTTGGGTAACACAGGATGTGGCTGTGAACCCCTCCATCTTGTGATTCAAGTTGATCTTCGGACCCCAATTGACCCAATAGATTTGTACCTTGCTATGATCGTCTTAGTATCGTTCTTGATCCACGCTCTTCCTCTTCATTTCGCACGGATTTCACGCCAGGAGGAGCCTGAGAAGAAGGCCGTTTTGGTGCGTTATTGGTCCGTCCAAGGGGGTTCCATCCGATGGACGGGCGGGGAGTTGAAGCTTAGACTTCCAGCCATCCATTTTTTGAGGCTGCATTTCAAAGCTGTTGACTTGACCCACAGCCCTTGATAGATAGACTCTCTTGATGCTGATTGAACAAGCAGCTTAGCAAGGTTCTCCAAGCACTGACCCATGCCTGTTCTTAGATAGCTGCAGTGGTTCGTGCTTAGGTCCACCACATCTAGGAGTTTACCATTTCGTCTTGTCTCTGATGGCACAACGAGTTGCAACCATGAGACCAATCGACCATTTGTGTGCCAAAATGGTCTTCCGGGCCGTTTCAAGAAGAGTCGAACACACTCCCAGGCTGATCTTGTAGAGTAGTCGTTTTTGTTTTTGTTCTGGTGGAAAGCGCACAGCATACGGAGAGGACCTTCAGTCAGATCGGCTGACTTGGCCTGGAAGAGGTTATCTCTGACCACGGGAGTCGCTCAAATCCATGTCTCATATGACCAGGGGGACGATGTTTGGACCGCTCCGATGTGGGGAATGGTCTCAATTTCCCTCATGGTCTCGTGCAAGTGTTGGCTTGGATGAAGAGGGTCGGACTTCAAAAACATCCCGTAAATGCAGTAAAGATATCACTGTAAACGATCCTAGACTGCCAGCTCCCAGATCGAGGTAGAGCACGAGCGCTAGCTAACACGCCACATGGCTTCGCACCACCCCATCGCTCGCTGCCAGGGCCCTGATGAGCCCCTCGAACCGCCCACACCAGCGACTCGACTCCGGAGCGGAGCGGAGATCGAGACGTGGCGCATGGTGCGATCCCCACGGTGCGGGCGCGGCTGAAGAACGGCCGCACCTGGTGGGGAGGGCGGCGATGGATGGCGTACGTTCCCGAGGGGATGCGATGGGGTAGAATCACAGAAAGGGTATGTTAGTGCCGAACAGTCACTGAAACTCAAAAAAGCATATACATCCAATGTAGCCTTCCGCAGGAAGGTGGATGTTCTTTTGGAGCTTAGGTTGAGGCTCTCAACTTTTGGATCTTTTGGGCGGTCAAGCCATTTCGTCGACTTCTTTGCTGTAGTCACTGTAGTCAATGCCCTTGACGGTTGTTGTGGGGATGGTCATGGGTGGTCACCCGATTGAACTCATACACACCCGAATGGCTGAGTAGTAGTAGTAGTAGTAGTTGTAGTAGTTGTTGTAGTAGTAGTAGTTGTAGTTGTAGTAGTTGTAGTAGTAGTAGTAGTTGTTGTTGTTGTTTCTGTTGTTCCCCGTTGAAGGAAGCAAAAAGGACCGGCCAGGACCCCTTTTCTTTATTTTGTTTACGTTAAAAGTCTTAGATCACTCGCCAGGTCGCTATGTTGTAATTTGCATTGATGTGGTCGTTTTCCCCACCCTGCTTGCAGCTAGAATTGAAGGTCCAGAAATCTCTGGATGGCATGGCCCCGTAAGGAAGACCATGAAATCCACTACAAACAGGTGGTAAACTCCACTTCTATGTTAGTTCCAGGGAGAGTACCACTGCTGGTGTTGTCCCACACCAAAACTCAGAATGGGCGACGGTCCATCCATTTGCACGGTCCATCTGAGTCCATCCATCGCAGAAACGAAGTTCCATGCGCTACTCTCCCTGGAACTAACATAGAAGTGGAGTTTACCACCTGTTTGTAGTGGATTTCATGGTCTTCCTTACGGGGCCATGCCATCCACGTAACCATGTTAGTTCTAGGGAGTGTAGGAAGTCTTTGGTCCAATCATGGTCCTCCCGTGGACGGCCGAGGAGGACGAGGAAACCTCCTCTACGGTGCATGCACGTGGCAGTGGGGGGCCCGACAGATGGACACCGACAGATGAATCCGTTCCACTGTTTGAAGAATCACAGAACAAGGATAGTGATTTGGACTCATCACAACTTACAACAGAATTGCCGGCTAGTGTTCTACCCATCGGTGTGTGCGTTCTTCTTGCCATGTTTGTTTCATAGAAACGAACTGGGCTAGGTCACTCCACTAAGGACCCCCTAAGCCCTTGGATGAGGCCGCTGTGATCGAACTAAAGATTATGACAGAGATCTGATATGCCACGTGTAGCTGCAAGCACCGGCAATTCGACTATGCGAGTCAGTTTTGGGCGGGTCACATGGTGTTGTGGCAGGTGTCGAGACTGTTTGGGGCCCTGTATCAGAATAGGGAGACTCTGCAAAACACACAAGCAAACGCCAGGGGGATCTCACTTTTCAACTATACATAGAACATTAGATGAAACAAATATAATATATACATATATATACATAGACCCTGCTTGTTTGATTTTTCGGACCTTTCAGAACCATTTTGCCCGTCCATGCGGGCGGTTGCTCGCACGCGGATGGATTCAATCGTTTTTGCACGAGGGAGTATCTTATGAACGCAATCCTATGCATATATATATATTTAAAAAATAGTATATATTTTTTCAATCTTATGAACACAATCTTATGAACCCTTTCAGCGCTTCAGAGTCACACTGTCTGGTTGCTGACTGCAACCCACCCCACCCCACCCCCCACCCCCAACCCGCTCATGGGTTTGCGTGGCAGAAGTGTGCTTTGAAAGGCAATCAAAAGTGTGCGTGTGTAAAGATGAGGTAGAAAACGTGTGTGTGTGTGTGTGTAAAGATGAGTTGTCATCTGTGTGCGAATCTGAGTGAGATTTCACGGGGGGGTCTGTGTGCGAATATGAGTTGGATCTGTGTGCGAATATGAGCGGCCTCCCGTCCATGCCGTCCTCTTGCTCCTCAGGTCAGATTTCAGTCGGGGGTGCCCAGACTGAGTGAGAATCTTGCTGTAGAAAAGAGACCTCTAGAGACCCGAAAAAGTCTTTTAACTGTGAATCAAAGGTAACTATAGCAAGCGGAGCATCATTAGTACTAGGAGCCCTAAGCGGTCTCGGAGTCTAAGCCGTCTACGACGCATCTGGACACCTCGGACCGGTGGCCGGTGGCCGTTTCGATCGAAAACGGAGCCTTTTGTGGGCCGGCTGGTTTGCCAAAAGAATCCCCAAAGCACCATGACAACAAGTTGGTTTCAACCAGTCCTGTCTCAACCAGTCGCAGTCTGCGAAAAACCCAGAGAAGGTCGAGCACGAATGTCGATTCCCGCTTTCACCGACCCTCTTGCGGCACCGCCTTCCCCTCTACTTCCCCGTGAGACAAAGAGTGACTCCGAAGAGTCCGGATGACTCGGGAGGCTTCAAGCCAAGCAGAGAGAGTTGGGAAGATGCTCCAACAAAAGGAAGGCGGAAAGATGCTCCCAGTCAGGCCGTCGCTCTCGAAGCCGGTCGCGAGAGAGACGGGGTCAAACGACGGACGTCTGCGTCGTCGGACGGTCGCGTCGGAGGGAAGTGAGGACGGTCCAACGAAAAAAAAGGTCGACCGGATGGGGTCGACCGAATGAGGACTGCATCTATACTTTGCAACTGATTTTCCTACCAAGTGAAGTGATTGAACTTCGGGTCCCTTCGGGTCCTCAGCCTGCGTGTTCAACCTGAAAAAGAGCTGCTTCTGCCGAAGGCGAAGCCGTTTCAGCAGAAACCTCGCTCGGTTCGTTCCTCGCTTCCACGGCCCACAGGGATCCACTCGACAAGCAAGACAAGAGGATAACACGACAAGAGGAGCGGAACTGCGGAGCGGTGGCTTTTTTGGAGCGGTGGCTTGTTTGGTGTCCGGGACGCAACGTCCAGGGTAGGCAATGGTATAGGCAGAAGAATCTTCAGTGACGATGTTGAAGGCGACTAGCTCGTGACGGGGCAGAGGGAGGTTCTGTGTACACTCGCTCGTGGGTCAAAACCATGGGAGGCGGACCTCTATAGTCCATTCTGTCCATGTTGGAGGGTCACTCAAGCAGGGTCACTCAAGCAGCTTTCTTACAAGGTGATATCTTCTCGACGTAATTCAATTAATCAATCATCATCAGGGTCTTCAAGCAGTCGAAGCTCCCAATTCTTGATCTGATGAACATAGATGAACAGTGATGAACATAGGGCTGGTCTCCAGTCAATCCGAGTGAATTCCACATATGGTCATATCGCATTCCCCAGATCTGAACAGACTCCTTGGCTCCAACGGGTGTATTGGAACGGTGAACACAAACAGCACCAGAGTATTAGGGTATAAGTATAAGTGAAATGATACCTTGTGCAGTTCATAGGGGATACAAGTTGTTGACGTGATTCATGATGACTTCTCGGCTTTCCTGTGATACAAAACACATCAAGACACCTGGCACTCAGTGAAGTCAGTACGAACTAGTGCCTCAGCATTCTAGTACTCACCAAGCCTTTTTTTTTTTGATCAAAGGTCAAGCAAAAAGATAAAAAAACACGTCCTACCGACGCTGATGGATCTAGTAAAGTGATAAACCATCAGAACTGAACTCTGGGCTGGCCTCCAGTCAATCAATGTCGATGCCCACCATCTTACTTAAGTTGAATTCTGTATACATCATCACTGATCTTGCACGCCTGTGATGGGTGATTTTTTTTCCATGTCCTCATCCGTACCTCGAGGTCAAGACCCCAAGGTCCGGATTTCGGAGCCCAAAAACCTGTTTCCAACATCGCTCTGTGCCCATATTTTGGATCCTACCGCTGGAAGATGATGGGACGACCGATTTGACTGAGAGGAGCGTCGCCCTCCGATGCCAGGATGAGGATTCAGACAGCGAGAGGCGGAGAAGGAGTGGTAGGGCGGTCTGCAGACGGTGAAAGGAAAACCTCAACCTGAGATCAGGGACCCTCCAGCACCTGAATCAGACCACACCGGAACATCTCCCCCTTCAGCACTCAGCACCCAGCCTTCAGCGCCTTCTCCCGGCCGGAGATCAGCGAAGCGGCCCCAGGCCACTCCAAGACACAACCGTAGATGGGCAGAACAGTTCAATCACTTCAAACCACCCCAAGACCCCTTCCACCCCAGGCCACTCTTTCTGCTTCGTTGCGCCTGCCAGAAGGGACGAAACAAATCAAAGCCTGACAACGCACCATTTTTTCAAGAAGTCGCTGTCAACATTGAGCTTTCAGATGCTTTGGGATGCTTTAGGGTACAGTGACTGACTTTGAATATGTTGGTCCATTTACTACGTACCGTTGCTGGAAGAAGGTCGCTGGCACCACTGGTACCACTGGTGGTTTCACCCGTGCTTTTCACCAGCTGCTTGAGGTCGGTCGTTCACTTACCCGTTTCTCACCCGTTTCACGTGGCCAGGGACCGGCGGGGGATCGACGACTTGGATGAAGAGTTGGGCGAGGAGTGAGGCGGGGCGGGTCCGGGGGATGGGGACGAAAAGGCCACCGCGATGGACTGGAAGGCCCCGGACGGAGGTTTGCTGGACCCATATTTGCGTGGGATATCCCCTTTGCAGATCATCCTAGTGAATGGCAATCTTGTGAGTGAAACATGCGTTTTCAGCAGTACCTCGTTCAGATGCCTTTTCCAGGCCTTGTTGTGTTTGTCGACCCAGACTCTTCAAGACCTTCGTACTGTACATACAGCTCCCTACTCATTGTGTGGGGTGGGTGGGTTAACCCCTTGCGGCAGATCGCATCAGATCGCCCTCCGCCGGAAGGGCTTCGTCACGGAGCCTTCGACCGTACCTTGAGGCTCCGCCAGCTAGCGACGCTCTGACGGCGCAGACAGATGCTGACAGACATGGCACGCAGATGCCCTTCCGGCCGGACAAAAAGATTAGCAGGTGGCTTCAAGGTCTCTTTCTTTGGCCATACTCTGAAGATCTACATATTATATATCCACATTTGTGAAGACCAGAAAAAGAAGCGCGAAGACTGAAGACGCATCCATTGACTGCATGGGATAATTATAGAGGTATAATGGATGGAAACAGTCTTTCCCGCACCTGGGCATGCTATTCACTTTGAGTGAGTCAGGGAGGTTCACGTTCACTCGCGAGCGATTGAGTCTTTGGTGGCGTGAGGCTTGTTGGGGCCACCGAAGAGGCATTGGGGTAGCTAGAATCAGATTTTAGATGATTTTAGAAGAGACCGCCAGTGGGGGCACCAGCTGGGGGAAAACTTAGTTAGACCAGTTCAACTCTAAACCTGGCCGTGGCCGAGAACTTCCTTTGGAACCCCCGGCCACAGCTGCTTGTCAAGTCATCCACCATGTTCCATCCATCGAAACGCGGCAGACCGCGGTGGTTTCGTATGACTCGGTGGCGGTCCTGGGTGGTTGGCCGGATGCCATGTGCAGGAGCCGGTGCTGACGTCATGTGGGGGCCAGGCGGCAGATCTCCGACGGGAAGATGGCGTGTCCTGTTCCGAAAATCGAAGCCGCCTGAGACAACAGCAGCTAGTACTGCCCAAGGAGTGTGAGGTTGGATGTCAGAGGTAGGGTGCTAGGTTTTCCAAATTACAAGCGTTTCAGCACTTCCCGTGATCCATTCCATGCCTCAAAAAGTGCCCTCACCTCCAAACCTACCAGTCCAGAAGCTGGCAGAACTGTTTTGGTAGAGGAAAGATTACCGCAACTTGGAGAACCTGAGTCATACTCCAAGATCTTCTCAACCATACCTGGTCTGAGTCCTAGAGTGATGATGATTCTATTCAACGCCGCTCGATCACGAGCGCGATCCGGAATCCGGACCCTCGCACGACCTCGACGCTGGGGGGCACACACTTATGGATATGCATACGGAACTGAAAGCGGTGCCACACGCCAGCCTAGGTTAAAAAAACCTGAGTAAAACAAGGTGCAAAAGTTGGGGGTCATC
>CAXAMN010001714.1:282893-338248 GCA_963970005.1 Durusdinium trenchii | reverse complement strand
GAGTAAAACAAGGTGCAAAAGTTGGGGGTCATCGCTCTTAGGTTATAGAGGCCATCGAAGGCAGGTTGAGAGGCCATCGCTAGTAGGTTGGAAGGAAATCGAAAAAATCCCTATGACTACAAGGGTTACACACTTATGGAAATGCGTACTGACTGTGAGGTTCTTGGCTTAGCCTCTTGCCATTCGGAAAAGGAAAATTGCAGGTACGTCCAGCTGGCCAAGCTGGATATCCCACCAGATTGCATAGCTTTGTTAGACACGGTCTGCAATCTGGCGCCGTGTCCCCTGCTAAAAAGTTCAAAACACCAAAAGCGAGAACAATCCGAAAGGATCCCTGTGATTCCAAAGGTTACACACACACCAAGAAAGCAACCCAAGAGAAGAGGAATTAACAATCTCTGGAGTCCAAGTTTTAATACACAAAGCAACCCAAGTCAGTTTGGGCATCGCTTTCTGCTAAGACTGAACTGAGTTTCTCTCATGGATGCAGGGTTTTCCACTTGGCTTCAGACCGAATGGGTCACGAATGCCACGAACATGGTGCGCGCATGGCGGAGCAGATCGCACTAATTCGGACCACGCCCCCGCCACACCAGTTCTTCATAAGCGAACTTCGCGTTCGGACTGTATGGATGCTCCTCTCAGCACAAGCAAGTTGCAGATTATAGGTTTTTGAGATCCTTCTTGTCGATGTTGGATTTAGCTTATTCCATTTGGTTTCTGCGCCCCCTTCCGCGAGCATGTGTGCTTCGGCTGTTGTTGTTTCATGTTTAGGTTCAATAGCAGGTCCTTGGTGTTACGTAACGTATTGAGTTTTTGCCATGAAGATGTGGGTTGTTGAGTGTCGGAACTTCCGTCGGTCAGGGTTTCATCTTCAACAAGATCATCAACCTTGGCCGCACACCCAGACGTTTTCTTTAGGACAAAATGGACATGAAGGAGGTCATCCACAGGCATGCAGTCTCATATTTCAAGTTCGACTGCAATCTCTGCATTTTTGGCTCCTCGAAGGTTTTCCAAAGATTGTTGACAACCGTTGGTTATTGCTAGATGTGACATGATGAATCCGTTCCGCAAATCCCTATATAAAAAGACATGTCTTCCGCACATGTAGGTCAACCAATAGCACTTCAAATGGTGTACCTGATTTGCCGTTCGACTGAAACGGACTGAACCGTGTTTCACCGAAGTGAAACGGACTGGCCGGCCCCATGGTCCCCAAGCCAAAGGCACCAAGCGGTAGAGCGTCCCACCCGAAGGGTGATAAGGAGACGCCTTTGCCAGCAAGGCTGTTGCCGACGATTTTGCCCAAGGAGCTTTTCCAGGGGGTGCCTTTGCATAGATGTCTCTCAGGCTTTGGGAAGCACTGGGCAAACAGTAGTGGTGAGCAGTATGCAGATTTCTTCTTTAGCGAAGAGGTCGAATTTCTCGAGGATTTCTTGAGCCACGATTGGGCTACATCACGCTGGTCCAAGCTTTGCGCCTTGCTGGTGGTGTATAACTCCAAAGCTGCTTGCATTGCAGCCGGCATTACAACCTTTGTGTGGTCCATCCTGGGAAAAGCTCTCCTGATGCCAGATGCTTCCAGAGAGCAGACCTTCTTGGAGTATTGTGTCTTTGTGACCCCGGTGATCTTCGTGTATTATCTCTTCCTTGTTTGCTGGCAGCAAATCAGAAGCTTTTTCGTTAGTCCCAGCATGGTCTTCTTGGACAAGCTTTGCATTTCTCAGCACGACATGCACAAGAAGGAGGAGGGCATCGCCGGGCTTGCAGCCTTCCTCTCCAACAGCAAGAGGATGGTGATACTTTGGTCCCCCAAGAGCTTCAGCTCCAGTTGACATGTTTTTGAAGTCTTTGGATACTTAGTATAATTACTTAGTACTGGTAGATGTTTTTGACCACTTGTGACTACTCTGATTCACAAGGGTTCCACTTTAAACGCTGATGATGTCGAGCAACATGTGCAGTGAACTTCCACATCGCACTTCCGCATTTGCAAATCAGGTACTTCAGTCGCTTGTGGTGCACATACGAGCTTGGGGCCTTTTTGCGCTTGCACAGGCGGAAACGCGTTGAGATCATCCCGGCATCGTTTGGGGCCTGTTTGTGCATCGGCAGCGTCCTGCTGTCAGGGAGTTTCTTTGTCTTCACTGGGATTGATGCAGCATCGTTCTCGTACGAGGAGTTTTCTCTGGAGCTAGCGCATGTGATTCGACAGGTGATGGCTACAGTGACAGTCTTTTTGGCTGTGTGGGTCTATATGAAGACCTTGGGGAGTCTTGCTCAGCTGTCAGAGCAGCTATCAAGCTTCAGCATTCGGGATGCTGAATGCTTTTGCTGTTCTGTGGGCCATCGCATGCCTGAAACTGGTCAACAGATCTCATGCGACCGGCGCGTCGTGTATGGTACACTGAGTACCTGGTACAGCACGGAGAAAGGCTCGAAAGGCACAGATCCTCTGGAATTGTTTGATCAAGAAGTACGATCTCACCTCAACGTGTTTGTTGCACAGCAAATGGGAAATGGCTATTTTCCGATCACTCATTTCTCCTGTATGCTTATTGTCTGCCGTGTTTGCTTGTCGTTTAGTTTCTATTTCAAAGACGTGCTATCGCCAGCCACTGTATGGCTAGAAGTAGAGCCAGAAGCTGCAAGTCCATTCTTCCGCTGCAGCAAAATGATCGAAGAGCCCGTGAATCTTTCATTGGGGCTCTTTGTCGTACTTGTACTCGCTCGACTCAGTGGGCGGATAGCGCTCAACTTGCGGAACCGATGTTTCACCATGCTATGCTATGTTGCACTGCTGGTCTTGATAATGGAAGGGGTGCAGCAGCTCAATAGAGCATTGCTGCTTTATTTGAGGTACAGCCTGTACAGTGCTGCTGATTGGGCGGCCCTTGCATACCAGCTCGTCCTTACAATCTTTTGCGTGTTGGGCATCCGTGTGTTGGCTTCGCGGTCCAAGGCTGGCCGCCACGGAGCAACTAGTTCTGACCATTGAGAGACTTGCTTCGGACACTTGTGCCAGGCTGGTGGGGACTGCCTCTTCAACTGGAAGAGATGTGTAGAGGCATGGTTTTGACCATTTGTAGGGTTTGATGCACCTTGGCAGGAGCTTGAGTTTCACCCGGGTTTTGGACAGGGAGATTCAAGCAGAAAGTGCTGCGTGTGAGATCGACATACTTTGCTTCTGAAGGAAGTGGCAACTGTGCAGCAACGTGAGATCGACAGATTTGGTAGAGGTGCTTTGTTATAAGATAGTTCGTCTCACTGCATCATGTGAAACACGCCATGAAGTGTAAGACAACATGAATATGGCAGTTCACGTGTGTCATTGGTTGAGTGAAGGTTCTCGCTACTTGCTGCGGAGCGCACCAGACGGAGCCTTCCTCAGACAGTGCATGGCAACGGCCACTTGGCATGACGACAGCATGAGATGATATGACCCGCCAACACGACCTGCTGCTTGCCGATTTGCCATACTTGCCGATCTGTTGGGGTGGTTTGGGGAGGTATATATGGGGCGGTACATATTCCAGTCCCATTTGTCGTGTTTGGGTTGTCAAAGTTCAGCCCAGCTGCACGGGATGTTTTTAACTATTTGTCTTCGTGCTGCGACAAGACTCGGCCGTACCTGATGGGGCCATGGGGTTGAAATTGGCAACGAACATTTAAGAAGTGCCAGGGGAACAGTATGAGATATGATATAGTTATTAATATATTAATCGTATTAATATATTAAAATATTTATAGAGTGTGCTTCTTCAAGTATCATGAAATTCGGGGTGTTCCGGTCTTGCCCCCTTCTCCAAATCAACATCAATCAACCAAAACGAACAGCAGGCTCAGCTACACCCGATCGCTGCTCAGCTACAGAGCAAGTATGGACGACTCTCTCTCTCTCTCCTATGAAGTGGTTCAATAAGTGTTCTACCAGAATTGGTATGTAACAATACCATGCGTGTCTCACGCAGAGCATACCAATTCCGGTTTGCCACGTCCATTGGCAGCTGTCCACCATATGTGACACGTGTGTGGGACATCTGTGCGACACGAAGCAGCAAACCACGAGTCCTCGGCTGAGACCTGTGGCAAAAGCCATGCCAACTTGAGGGGATGAAACAGTTTTTTTCTTCAAATACCTGAGACTTCCTTATGCGTTTTTTTTCCTTTTTATAGTTTCAGATAAAACTGTAGTGAAGAGAACCACACCAGTTTCGCTGGCGAACGTGTCGGAGCCGGAGCTTTCGTTCGCGTCGGACGTGCGCCGTGGTCCGACCTCCAACGGCCAGACTCCCATCGATCTGATGGAGCCATCGAGCCAGAATGAAACAAAACACATGTATGTGTAGACTGATGTGGGTCAAGGGTCAATCAATGTGCGCAGAATTGATGAGTCAGAACTCAATTCACAAGCACTGTGGTAGCTGGTAGCTGTCGTAAGCACTTAATGCCACCTGGTCCGGCCCCAGGCCGCGCCAGGATCTCCCCACGCACCAGGTGCAGGAGTTGGTGAGACCACCCTCGCGGTGGTTCCGAATGACTGTGAGGCTAAGGTGGGGCCAGTTGGAGAGCAGTCAATGATGGGATCAGTCAATGATCCCTCTTTTCCGATGGAATTCGTCCAAACTTAATCTGTGGAAGACAGGGTGCGAGCGGGAAAATTGACACATCAAAAGTGAGTCCAAGCCGATGAATCCTGAGGACATTGCACACATGAATCCAAGTTCTTGGACTGAAATAGTCTTCAGATGTTTTCAGTGAAGGACGGAAGAACAAGAGGGATCCGGTCAAGGGGTGAACAGAAGGAATCAGACCCCCGTTGACACCCTACTTGTCGCCAGTCATCAGGCATTTGGCGTGCCCTTATAGAAAGATTGCTAGAAAATGCTAGAAATATCAGAGTTCTGCTTGAGAGCCATTAAAGCCTCACGAAGGGCCAAGTCTATCAATCAAGCTGAAGAGCTTTTGCTTTCTGCTTCTTGGAATTCGTGGTGAAAAGCTTGTGTGTGGAACCCTTTCTTTGGGTGCTTGGCAGATTCGACCGACGTTCGCCTAGGAATTTGGCTCGCGAACACGCGCACTTCGAACGCATTCATGAGTCTCCGGGTGCGTTTCTCTTCTTTGCCAGATTAAAAGGTGCCACACGATCGGTACGGGTTCATAATCTTGGTGTTTGTATGTGTTTGTGCTATCTACTCTGAAACCACAGTGATTGACTCACCCAAAGCCCAAGAACCCTGCTGAAGACACATTGCTAAATACCTGTTTCAATCCAGGTCGGTCCTTTCCCTCAACTCCCTCAGTCCTGGATCCCTTCCGCCCGTGAGGTTACCCGTCAGGTAATGCACTTTTCATCATTGTTCCATCTCTCCGAGGACTTGGAGCCTTTCCATCTTTCCATCCATTTGCCTTGGCCTTCCCCGAAGTCCTGTTGGGGTGTGGCGAGGCCCCATTTGAGCGCCTGGAGCACTGGAGGCGAGATCTGCTCACAGTTCGTGCATCCAAATGGGGAGGGTTTATTGGTCAAGAGTCTACATCATATGACATTTATATCAAGGATGTACAGATCATACATAATGTGACATTTCATATCATATCATGGTATCAATGTACTTTGTGTCCTACACTGTATGTTTGACATCCAGGCAGTGAAGACAAGAAAAGCTGGGTGATGATATTTGCCAAAGGGCAAAGGGCATCAACAAAGACCCAGCTATCGTTGTGAGGTTCATCTTTCGTGAGCTCAGTCGGTATTGGAGGTATCTAGTGAGCTCGGTTCACTGTGTCCTCCCCTTGAACCAGTTCTTGAAGCAGATCCGGCGTGAACGGAAGGAGAGTGTCTCGGTGTTGCCCCGGACACCCCGGGTGCTACTGAGCACTCCAGGTGGTGGAAAAAAGGATGGTCAAGCAGACGACATCCAAGCCATCATGTCTTTTTACACATACCGTACATACTTTTATACATACCCGTGCTATCACTGACCAGATGTGCTTTGGCACCTGATGAGTTTCCTGCTTGAATCTGAGTGTACTTGAGTTGTGTTGTCGTGCAACTCGTCATGCAAGTTGTTAGGTTGTTCCTGCTTGTATACATCGTCGATGTGACGAAGTTGATGAAACGAGCTTGATTTCTTCCCTGAATTCGCCTTGCTGCACTCGGCGAAGCCGAATTTGCCCGGACCGGCGGCGCCGGCGGAGGTATCAGCTTGATGTTTTGGTTGGTGAAATGTCGGTGGGTTGAAGAGTCCTTTTGAACTGAGCCTCTCTTTTAATTTTTCGGATGTGGTCGGATCTGGTCATCCGATGGTAGAAGCCGCCCATTGGAGCCAACGGCCGGGACCGGGAGCGAAAGGCAGAAGCGGCATTGCTAGTAGTATCTAGTAGTAGCTTCTAGCTACTAGTAGTAATGCCTTGTTACTAGTAGCGAAGATCCTAACCTTACCTATCTCATTCCGAAAAACAGCTGGCCAAGGGCGATTGAGCTGTGAGAGTCGAACAATATTTGAACAAATCTTGTTGTGCAGATTCAATACAGATTCAGTCATAGCTACGACTCTTGTCGGTAAGAATACTCTCTTGTCGGTCTCTTAGCTTCTTTGCATTTCGGAATCCTTTGGCGAGTCGGGTACAGTCAGAGTACTCGTAATGTTTTCTCAAGGTGCGGACATGTATGATGAACTTCACAGGGATGATCCAGAGAACGCTTTCGGTGGTTTGAGTGTTGGAGTGTTGGGGGCACTTGCATCGCTTGCATCACTGGCATTCCTTGCCTATCTGTGAGCATGACAATCGTGAAGACAAAGGTCTACTTGCAAACGCAGTAGCTGCTCATGTTGCCGGTGGGCAATCGCGGAAGACCCTATCCTGAAATCAAGCACGGCTGTAAAGCTAGCAAGACTCCCAAATATGGGCTGGGCAAAACAGAGCAGCCGCTTGAATTCGGCAGGCTATGGCTATAGTGTCTAGAAATCAGGTGAGGAGCTGACGATCAGCTGAGAATCAGTTTCCTCACTTCATCAGCTTCACTGCAGGAAGCTCTGGAGTTTATGAGTCGTGCTTCAACGCTGCATTGCTTTAGTCGATGAGGGCCGGTTGAAAGAGGCTGAGGCCTGTGAACGCACTGATAAATTCACCCGTTGCTGAAGTTACTGTGCCTCTTTGCCTCGTCTCATGGTTCCCTCTTTTCAGGCGCAGGCTATGCTCGAGCCAAGCAGCTCTGCACTGAGGAGTTGGTCCAGGTCAGCAGCTAAACTTTGCTAAACAGCTAAACTTGTTCTGAAACCTGATATGACCTAACAAGGTTCCATAAAGTCAGCACCTTAACCTGATGGACCCTGATGGAACCAGTTCTGAACCTTGCTGAAACGTCATAACACATTGACTAAATATTGAAGTGTCTCCGGTGCTAACCCCTCTGAGTGTACCGCAGGCCAAAGATGCAGCAGAAGCTTTTCTGCGAGCTTCTGAGCTGGAGGCCAGTCTGTTCGCTGGAAGCATCACTTAACATGCTAAAACCATAATGTCATGAAACCGTGCTTTGATTTCTTTTTTTAATCTTGACGGCAGCCGTCGGTCTAGCCCGTAGCCTAATGAAACCATGCTAAAACAATGTTGAATTGAGTCAGCAGAGCAGTCTGTAAATCCATGATTGTGCTTTTCTGCTAGCCAAGACGCAACTTGACCTTTAGGACTAGGACCATGAAGAGCTGGCTGCCATCAACGTGCAGGAAGCCCCAGAGTCTTAATTTACGAGATAGACAGGATACGAAACATGCATCGTCACAGAATTCTATGATCATGTTGATGCGCATTCAGTCACTCAACGTCTCCTTGCAGCAGATCTTAGACAGTCCCTTTGGCAGAAGTCAGTGCCAGAGCGAGGTGCGTCTTGCAGCGATGTGGCTGAGATCAAGGGGAATAAGATCAAGGGAAAGGAGTTGAAGGGAAATGAGATCAAGGGAAATGAGATCCAAGTGAATGAGAGCAAGGGAAATGACATTAAGGGGAATGAGATCAAAGGGGAATGAGATCAAAAGGAATGAGATCAACGGGGAATGAGATCAAACGGGACTGATCAAGGGGAATACAGTAGTCTGCCTTATCAGTGGTGTTTCAATGCTATTCGTGTTTATTTGTGTGGTGCAGTTGTACTGTGTTTTGCACTCCTGGGCTGCGGGAATAGCTAAAGCCGGATCACGAAATGCTGTGATTTTTCGTACAAAGTGTGTCGGATGGGCCATTGAAGGGAGGTTCGTGTTTGCGGCGGGTGCGGCTGGCTTCGGGCCAGGCTTTATTCGCTTCATCAGTGGCGTTTCAACGTGTTTCGTGTTTGTTTGTGTGTTGCAGTTCTTTAGTGTTTTGGGAATCGTGGGTTGCAGAACTCATTGGAATAGCTGTGTGCAGGATCAAGATGTATAGTAGCCTGACCTTTTTTGGACGTGGGTGTCGGTGCCTCGGTGTGTCATTGCAAGACACGAGCAGGATTGACAACAGCCAATAAAGTATGTACTAGAGTACGAGGTCTTGTGTTAATTTTTTTGGTCATTCTCCTCCAACTTGCCTCTAAATTCTCCTTTCTTCGAGACCTCAGTGTGCAGGGTACTTGATGAATTGAACCGATCAGATTCAATGATGCATGGCACGCCGATGAATCGCAGCTATTTTTACATTTACCTTTGTTTGACTCCCGCGTGGACAACAACCTGTTCAAGACTCTTGGATGCATTTTGCGACGATTTTCTTGAGAGGAGCTACCAAGGTGTGGAGGCCGAGTGTGGAGGCAGCACCCTGCAGCTGTTGAAGTCTTTGATATGAAATATGTTCGATTGATTGCAGGTTGTCGTCGATGGTGTATTGTGAAGATGGCATGGTGAGGCTATGGATCATAGGTTAGAAGAGTTCCAAGACTCTGACCGAGCTTCAGGATCCACAACCATTTCTCTCGAACTTGGGCGGTATTCACCCCAACTTTCTCACTCTCTGCAGAGACCTTTTTCTCCAAACAAAAATCCACCGCACACCTCCTGGGGGTCACTTGGTCCGTTACGGACCGGGTCAACCTCGTTCGGGGGAACTTCTGTGCTGGGGGGGTGTCTACCCCCCAGGATGCTCAGCGAGATGGACGTGCCGAGGAGGGCCGGGTGTTTGCAGCGATTGGGAGTTGGGAGTTCTGTGGAGTCCGGGTGCAAGGTCGGAGGTGCGCCAACAGTCGGGTCAAAGCCATCGCAGATCTCACTCGATGGTGGAAGCTCGAGGGTAAATCTGTCCACACACCATACGAGGTCGACCCTTGGGCCGATACACGCGGATACTGTGTCGGCCCTTGCTCCATGGATTCGCGGTGGTGCTCCAAAAGCGGCTCAAGAGTTCGTTTTCTCATCGAAACCGAACGGACCACCTCGGTAATCCTACGACGTAGAGTGAATGGGTCAACCAGGGTTCTGCGGCAGCACCAGTGGTTGATCCACGACACCGGTCTGGTGGACGAACAACGAAGACACAGATGACGCACGAAAGATACACACATGGAGGATGCACGTATGAAGGAGGGATGCACGAAAATGATCCCAAAGCACCTATACAACATAAAGTTTGCTTCCAAGACTTTAGATCATGAATCATTGGTGTATAGACAGATTGAACCTCCATCTATGTGTAGACCAACCCCTCAGCAGCAATCGCCTCCCCTCTTTGCGTTCTTTCTTTTCAGCGGAGTCTTGGGGGGTCAGACCAACAGGACCATGCGCCGTCAAAAGCAAGTGTCTTCGAAGGCGGGCAGTCTCTTCAGCGAAGAGGGCCGAAGAGGGGCGGAAGCACCATCAGTGCCACGTGGCGGCCCACGTAATAGGCTAGAAACATGGCTTGCTGGCCACACGGCGGCCAGACCTCAAGTGAACGCCAGACCGATTTGCGAGCTGTTTCGGCCGCAAACTGGTGTTGGGTCGGGGCCCAGCCTCTCTTTTCCTCGTCCTCCTCCGCCGTTCGGGCCGCTCGGACCTCGTCCGGACCGGACCTCGTCCTGACCGGTCCGGATGCACGGTGCACCGGGAGAAGACCCACGAAAACCACACCCCCAGCGCCATTTTTGCCCCAAAGGCAGCGATCCGACACGTGCCATAAAGGTGGAAAGGCATGTAAAGAAGGGTCTTTTGAGGTGGCCGAGAAGAGAAACACTCGAAAAGACGGCCATTCAGACATATTCAGACCGACCACGGTGAATGGTCTCAGGCTGAGCCAGCGGAACAACCACAGAGCCACTTGGTGAGAGGGAAGATGGATGAAGATGGAGATCATTAATTACTGAACTGGGTATCTACACCAAACTGTCACCAAACACTCTGCTTTTTTTGTTATTTTAAAACGTTTTGGACAGCGAAGGAGGTCATCCCCCACGCGCGGTTGGGGATGACCGAAAGCGCGGAAGGATGTCATGATGTCATCTGCAGTTTTGTGGATGTTACGCCCGATGGTGAGCATGATCCTGGGATATTTCGGGTCTGCTTGGATCTAGGTGTCAGGGTGCACTCCACCGCCGTAAGACGCCTGGAAAAGTCTTTCCACATTCGTTGGGGTGGCATTCCATCTTCTGTTTGGATTTCTGATGTTTATTTTTCATCAGCAGATTGGATGGAGTCTTCCACATTCGCATCCACGGAAGGTTCCGTGTGAAAAACCACGCGATTTCGTGATGGAGCTCTCTGGAGGTGTACGACGTGGACGACCAGTCTGGCAGATAAACGCTTTTTGCCCGACTAGTTTCGCAGCCAGGAGTGTATCCCCAAAGTCACTAAGGGTGCCAGGTTGGCATTGAAGTTCTGTTGTCATCATGAGTCATGTGGCTTAAACTGAACCTCCAAACTCTCTGGACTTGACTTTCGAGGGTATGTCATGTGCGCTGTCTCTGCGTCTGTGTTTCTGGAATCTATTTTGTTGGAAGACTTGGAAATCCATGTGGCTGCTGCTCATGTGACTGAGGCGATGCTGAGACTGAGAAGGACTTTGAATTCATCACAGGTGCAGCAAACTGCCGCAAACGGAAACCATTGGCGGAAGGGAGCAACTGGGAACTCGTCAAAACGCTCCGTGTTTCACGGTTTTCCATTAACACCTATACTAATACTATATATAGGCACCTTCTCCAAACCAACGCAATCGATCCCCAGGTCTCTGGAAAAAAAAAGAGCATTTCTTCTATTCAGTGGGTGGTCCGTTGGCAGACGGAGACCATGAGGAGGTTCCGAAAGCGATGAACGCACACAGTGCCCAAATCCTTGAAGAGTGACACCGCACCTTTCACGGAAACAGGCGGAAACACTCAGGACAGGAGCAAACGGTGAGACATATGAAAAAAAATCCGCGGAAGAGACGCGAAGCCCAAAAGTGAACATTTGTGGTGTCTTCCAAAGGTGTGTGTCTTCCAAGGATCGCCCAGGTTTTGACGGAAGGGAAGAAAAAACAGCTGTCTTGGACTCTGACAGGTCACCCATGGTCACCCCCAAAGCAGGAATATATTTACTTGAGAATACGGCCTATACCGTGGTCTCGTTGCGCCTCCACCTGTACGTGGTTTCGTTCCCTGGATCTGGATCCATGTTCCTCGCTAGGCATTTCCTCTTTGCATCACATGGCCGATGAGGAGGAGGTGCTTTCTGGTGCCTTGGCGAACATGAGAACTTCCTGTTTACGGAGTTGCCTGATCTTATAAAGTAGCTTGGAGAAAAATGGCTTGCCAATGAGATCCAATGAGCATCAACATCAGCAGATGTCCAAAGATTCTCGAGTTATTCAATAGTCCAACCGACTCTGAGAGGCAGCAAGGAATTAAAAGAAGCATCGGTCATTTTGTTGTTGTTCTTCTTCCTTCTTCTTCTCCTTCTTCTTCTTTCTTTCTCTCTCTCTCTCTCTCATACACACCTAGATCTTCCAACTATGCAACACTTATGTTTCTGCCTTTGGGCTTAGTTTTTTGATGAAAAGGCAGACATTTGCAGAGTTGGAAGACCTCGGCCAAAATGAAATTGCCCCACACCAGTAATCGACCCCAGTTCGATCAGCTCACGCCGGCATCCTGCGCGCGTCCGGACGTGCGGGTCCTGCGGAGCAAGCAGGTGAAACATCGCAGGTTGAGGCGCTGACACAGCCTGGGGCCTGGTTTGATGTAGTTTGGGGGGATTTGCATGTGGATGGCAGACATACCAAGATGATGTTCCGAAGGCCAAACGTTTGAGGTGAACTTCAAACAAATGTCACTGGCGGCCCTGTCGGCTGACGCGTAGATCTGTGTGGTTCCCATGGCGGACAAATTTCTTTTGAATGTTTCGACTGTGCCCCGGCGTTCTTCGAAATGGCTGTGAGTCAATACCTGGAGCCCAATCCCTGGTAGGTTGATCTCCCTATTCTCAACCAGGGTACCCTGATGGCATGACCCGCAGCCAAATCAACGGCTGCACCAGTGGATTTGAACCGAAGACCGTCACAGGACTGGTCATACCCTCGTCCTGTTCGTGCCCGGCAGCTGTCATCTCGTTCATGAAGATCATGAAGGGACAACTAGCCGAGAACTGGATTTTGTGCCGTTGCAGAAGAAGGAAGCAAAAGGTTCAAACTTTTCTTACGAGGCTAGAATCTACTAATTGATGTTTTCGCTTTCTGTCATGTACTGTACGCATGCTAGCAGTGTAGCTACTCACAGACTCACAGCTAAACCACCACACCATTTTGCATCACAGACCGCCATGGAAACCGAACTCCACCGACCGTCTTGACGCCGGCCATGTTCAAGGGCAAAAGTCTGGCGGTCTTGGCTTCGGTCCTCGTCACTGTGACATGTGTGGTGATCTACTTCGAGTGGAGAGCCGTCCAAGAGATTCCCAAAAGCTTCGTAAAACTGGAGCTGAAGAACTTGCTGCAGAAGGGCCGTCATGCGCTGCTCCATCGGATGATCGCCTCGGGCTTCCACCGCGCGGCCGCGCCGGCGGCAGCGGAGCCGGCCGCGCCGGCAGCGGCAGTGGAGGCATCGAGGGTGGCTCTGAGAGGTGCAGGGCCTGCGCCTGCAGGGGAGGTAGGATCGTTTTCGGCCGAAAAACAGTGGTCCAAGAATGGGAGGGGTGTCATGTCTTCAAAATCATTGGGGCTTTCATAACAATAGTTAAACTTCGGTGGCTTTCATTCATTTTGCTTCCAACAGTTTTATTGGGGGCATTTGATGGTTTGCACTGAGTTTTGGTGCAACAAGTTCCCGAAAGCACCATCGGCCGCCAGGTGAGTGGGCTTACCGCCAGCTTGGCGCCTCATCCCTCGCTTTCCACGGGTTTGCCCAGCTTCCCGACGCCAAGGGAGGTGAGACATGCCAGCTGTTTGCACGACTACGAGATGTCGAAGTGGCCTAGAGCTTCTTTGGTGATCCCTTATCTCAATGAGACCTGGGAGCACATGAGCCATGGCCCGACACAAAACGACCAATGAAGAAACCAGTAAGACACTCAGTAGACCTGACGTGCGGACGTGGGGACGTGGGGGTGTGGACCGGACGTGGGTTGAGTGACCTCCCCGGAAGTTGTTGTTGAGTGCATGCTTATAGGCTTTTCGGCAAGACCCTAAGCCTACAATGATTTACTGCAGAGGTACCCAGGTTACATGTACAGAAGACGTAGGCTCGAGCTTTGCTTTTACTTACAAATGCCCGTAGAGGTAGAAAGATGCGTTCATGTTTTGTCGTTGTCGTGAGTTGCTTGCTTTTGTGCCCCGTTACCAACTCACATTCGAGTTGGTAGCGGAGCACCTGCTTGCGATCCAGGTTTGCTCCCTGTGTTGGTTGCACCGCGCTGGGAAAGTTTTCAACGGAGGGATTGGCGCAGCTTGCTGCGTGAAGCGTGTTCTGGCCTCTTCAAACGAATTCATGTGCATCAGAAAGAGCAGAGACAGCTTTTCCGCTTGGTGACGAAGGCCACCTTGAGATAGGCCGCAGTCTTGACGCGAACAGCGCTTTTGTTCGGTCGTTGATGAAGTACCGGTTTGCGAAATCCATCTTGAGTACCGGTTTGCGAAATCCATCTTGCGTTCGGTTGTTTTTGTGTGCCATGAGCCACGTGGCGCGGCAGCAATTTCTCCGGATGCACTCAGTAGCACAGGCATTGATGCAGGTGATTTATTGGACGGTATTTTCACTTGTGTTGATGCAGCAGTTTTGACAGCACAGCGTGTTGACATGGTTGACATTGATTGTTTCAGTGCTGACCTTGTGAGCCCAAACTCTGCGCGTGTTGTTGCGCCGTCTCCATCATTCTTGCAGACCAATAGGTCAGAGGCACCTGAATGTGGATTAGCGACAACTTCCAATGAAGCGACACATTTTGTGTCTACTGGTGACGAGTTGGAGTGCCATCCATGAAGTTCTTGCATATGAAAACGATTGGTTCCCGGACACGTGCAGTGATGATTGTGACCTTCTTGCATACGAGCGCGAATGGTTTCCGGACCTGTGCAGTGATGACCAGTCTTGCAAAGACGATCTCGCTTCAACCGTGTTGACAACAGAGCGTCTTCAACAGCACCAGTCTTTTGACCCTCAAAGTGTGACCACTGGGGCTGTACCCGCCCACTCGACAGAACTTGACGAAGCCCTCGAGGCACGCTGCTTTGCAGCCCAGGCGGGCCAAAGAAGCCCTGGAAGAGCGGGCCAAAGACGCCGCAAGGCCACAGGTGGTGGCGCAATACATTTTAAAAAACGGTGACGAAACAGACGAGGATCTCCCCCTACCACCACCTGCGGCCCGTTCTGCGCCGGAATCAGTCCGAACTTCTCCTTTAGGTCACTCACCCGCGCGCGATCAGTTTTGTACGGGGGACCCCACCATCAAATGCGATTTTGACAGGAAGAGTAGATCATGCCACATGGCCTATCATTTGATGGAGGAGAGACCCTCATTTTTTCAGATCCTCTGCTTGAAGATGTGCTCACCCGCCTGTTGTTTTTATGACCAAGTTCTGATTTACCAACCTGATGTGATTGACGCTGATACAATACACACACACACACACTACCGTACACACCGTGCCGGTCAGGAGGAACTTGAAGCCAGCCCAGGTACTCTTGTTCGTGCCGTCGCAATCCTGTCCACCCGCAAGTCAGGTGCCTTGCTCATTGTAGGCCTCGCCACCCTTGTCCTTGCATCAGCTCAAGAGCATTCCTTGCAAGACGAAACTTCAGATATGTCACTGCACAGTCATTCGGCCCTCAAGCTTCTGAGCAGTCCGGGCCGTGTCCAAGTGATGGCTGCAATATTGACAGGTGTTGTCTTGATGTCCTTGGTGGGTTGCATGATGCACCAAGGCGCAAATGCACTCAGGACTCCACCAGGCTGAGGACCCGAACAGGAGGCCAGCTACTCTTTCCGGCAATGGAGTCGGGACGTGTTGCTCTGGTCCATAGCCAGCGACTTGGAACCCGCGCGCAAGGCGGCGTGCGTTATGTTGGTTCTTCGTGGGGCGGCTAAAGAAGTGGCCCGACAGATTCCCCCCAAGCCATAGTCCAGGGCGGTCAAATCAACAATGTGATGGTTGACCCATTGACGTTCTTAATGCATGCCCTCCAAGAACGGTTTGGGAACCTAGGGGAGGAAGTTCGAGCGCAGTCAGTAAATGAGTTGATGGGCTTCCAACGCCGAGGTAACGAGCCGATCGATTCTCTCCTCGTTCGTTTCGATGCTATCCGAGCAAGATCAGCGGAATTGGGCGGCGCTATCATTTCGGTGCAGGGGGTAAGTTGGTTGCTCCTCCGAGCAATAGGGATCACGGACACACAACTCATACAACTCCTCACACCGTTCGGAGGACTGTTCCCAAGCACAGAAGCCGAACTCTCGCAGCTGAAGACGGCCTTGCGCCGGATGGGACACATCATGGAAAGGGCCCCTGGAAACCTGCGTGAGGGTTTGCGGGGTCCACCACATGCAGGGCAGACGGCTTTTCTTGTAAGAGAACATGATGATGGCAACTGCTGGCCACCAGACGCATGGCACTCGCAGGACTACCCACAACACGACTACCAGGATGCTTGGCAGCAGCCCCAGCCTCCTATGGCGGAACAGCCGCATTTCATGCCAGTGGCCATGAATATGTGGAGCATGAAGACACTGATCTTGTTTTCTTGGAAGAAGACATCGCAACAGACTCAGACACCAGTAGTGGCCAGGAGCATGTAGATGATGACTTCCCTATGGGGGACCCCCACCGTGTGGCCCAAGAATTGTTTTGAGCTTACAAACAAGCCAAAGGCAAATGGAGACGTTTCATGGGGAAGAGCAACAGAGTTGTTCGCCGCCATGTGAAACGCTTTCACCGAAAAGGTAAAGGAAAGGGATCAAGAAACACACACCATGCTCATCTTGCCAAGGGTAAGCAAAAGGGGAAATCAAAGTCTGCTACAGCTCTCTTCGCCGAGACAATGACAGTGACATCAGACAACTGTTCCCCGCTTTCCATGGAAACAGAGCCAAAGCAAGTGGCAAAGGAAAAGGGAGACGTGGAAATCCACGTGGCCCTGACGGGGTGCAAATGAGGTGCTTTGAATGTGGGTCGACAGAACATATCTTGCCGGTAGCTGCCCACGCAGAGCAGCTGGAGGAGGAGCAGCGGCCACCACATTTTACGCTCAGAATGGCACTCAGTCACAGGACTCAGAAGGCCCACTGGCCGGATTAATCGGTAGCGCATCAAGATTGCAGCGCCCCACCACATCAGATGGCGCAACATTCGTCGCTTCAAGCAGTCCATTGCTATTGCTGCCTAATAGTTCTGCCCCGCAATATTACATGGTAAATGAAGTGGATCCCAACATGCCAGAAGCAGTCCAGACGCAAGATCCCTTGCAAGCAAACGACCCATGGGGCAGAAGCCAAGCTTCGTCAACGCGGTCCATGCCCACGTCAGCGCCAAGGAGTTACGGCCCTGCCAGGACTCAAGCATCTTCGTTCTTTCCAGAGTTCATCACTAGGGGTTTTCGGAGACAGCAGGAAACCATGTCCGAACCACCAATGCATAACCCCCCAATGGTGACAACATCCGCTTCTAGTGCAACCCCACGTACTGTTGAAGAGATGTCACATTTTCCACCAGAACCAGAACGATCACCACCGCTGCCGGGTTCTGCGTTTGCGCGCCGAGGCCAAGCAACTTTCGAAGCGCCGCCGCCATCCGTCGAACTGCCAAGACATCAGCCTCGCGCGCAAGCCAGCCATGATCAGACAATGGCGTGGGCCAACATGGCCAACATGCCAGAGGAACTGAGGCAATTGATGCCGTGGCCGGTGTTTGCACCACCACCACAAATCCCCGCGTTTGCGCAGCTGCCGCAGATTGAGTTTCTAGGTATGACTGAGCCACCTGACTTGCCTTTGCCTGAGACACTGCGCATGCCACAGCGATCCACATTGGAAGGACCCCTCAGAGGTCAAGTAGAAGAGTTTTTCCAAGCGCAGCGTCAAGTTCAGCAGATGAAGCGTGAGCATGTTCGTGTGCCAAACATGCCACAGCCAGTGCAGGTACAATCCCAAGTGGATCCTCAATTTCGACCCGAATTGCAGGAGCTTCACCAAGCGCAAGTGTCCGCAGAGCAGCAAAGACACGAAAGGAAACAGCAAAGACGCCATCAAGCGCCTGTGCAAGCTGCTATCGAACATGATTTCGATGGAACAGCCGATAAGTGTATGTTGTGCCAGGAGTTGTTCTCAGCCGGTGATGCAGTGCTTAGATTGGTTTGTCGCCATGTCTATCACGTCACTTGCTGGACGAACTTCATGATCCATGGAGAGCGGTTGCACTGTCCCATGTGCCGTGGTATAGTTGCCAGATACAACATACCTCGCCCAGGTGTTCGGCCAGATCCTGAAGCAGAACCAGAGATGCAGACACCCGTCACCACGCCCAGGTCAGGGCTCACTGGTGAACGGTTCAACATTTTCACGCCACCTCCCAGGCACACCAGGGAAGAGGGGGAAGGAACACCTGTCTTTTCTCCGGAAGCAACCTGTGATAGCCATGCTGGAGTCTTCAGAAATAAACATCATAGAAATCATAGGAGAAGATTGGTCCAACTCATCTTTCATCCAATTGCTGCATAGTGGAGAGGCAGCCTTGCGCGAAAGCTTAGACGCTGTCGAGGCACAGTTGGGTGAGGATGCAGTAGGCAGACTCATCGTCTCAGATGCTCAACCGGAAGCCGAGGGGTTGTCAACCATTCCTGAAGGAACCCACGAGGACTAGATCACCGATCAAGACGAAGATGTGTTTTTCGCAGCCTTTGTACAGAAACACTTTGACCCGCCCTCAACTCAGGAAGACATCGATGATCTAAGAAACCTCTGGTACCTGTATCAAGACACCGCATCAACCCATCTAGAAGAAACACCAATAGAACTACCAGTCTTCAGCCCGATCTACGCGCACCCAGAAAATGAGTGGACACAGGTTGAAAGTATACTGGTAAGCCTACATGACCTCCCATCCTTAGATCCCCACGAAGCATTCCTCACAGAAGTGATGATCGAACCTGAAATGATAAGTTGTTTCGGAAACCCTGAAAAGCTCAGACCGGATGAGACGTATGCAACTCGGATATACCAGGCCACTAGCAAGGTAGAAGTTGTCAAGCGAGCGTCCGACATCCTCACTGAAGAAGAAATGATCACACACCGCAAGGAAGTGGACGCTGCAATTCTTGAAGAGCTCAGAATTTGGAACAATTATGGTTGTTTTAAACTGGTCCCCCGGAAAGGTGCTTGCAACGTAATTGATTCTAGATTTGTCTCAAAGTGGAAGGTAAAAGATCCGTCTCGTCCGTTCGAAAGCCGTATCATCCGAACGAGAATGACTCTTAGGGGGTTCAAGGAATGGTGTGCGGACATGCTGGACTCGCATGCAGCTACGACAAGTCGGTTATCCCAACGCAGTTTAATTTCCGAAGCCGCCTGCCACCCAGAATGGTCCTTCTTGTCCGTAGACATCAATAAGGCATTTTTGCAAGGGGTAACGTACGAAGAAATGTCAATGGCCACTGGTGAAGAGGAGCGTGTGGTTCATTTCACACTCCCGCCAGGGGCTGCAACATTCCTCCGTATGTTACCAGGCTTTGAGCAGTACGACGAGCGTCACCATGTTCTTCGGTGTGTCAAAACAGGAACTGGATGTTAGCATTCCAAGTATAGGACTCACACCAATTTCCACTGACCCTGAATGTGAAGTAAAACACAGAGACGGAAAGCTGGTGCTGATCATCGCAAAACATGTCGATGACCTCAAAATTGCAGGTGAAGAGGCAGAGGCAGAAGTTCGACGATGATAATTTCACATGTGTTGGTGTACACCATGCACGTGACCCAGAAGGCTCAATCATCCTCGACCAACACGAATACATAGGCGCCATGAACCCTGTTAGACATCCCGACCTGACTGGGAGTGACGCTAATGGAGACTGTTCGGAAGCAGTCACTCGACTGTTTTGGTCACTTCTGGGGCAGTGGCATACACACTCCTCACTCAACACTGGATCTCAGTGTATGTAGTGGCACTCCAGAGAAACACGCACTGCCCTAAATACCACCACGTTCGAAAGTTGAATTCGTTGTAGTCTTGCAGCAGCAGAAAACCACGATTCGGTTCCCCGTCACGCAGTGCTCCCAACACATCATGACATATTCAGACGCATCCTTTCGTAAAGAGACTGAGTTTAAAGGATATGGTATGAGAGGCACTGTGATACTTCGTCTTGGAAAGCACAAAGGGGTGGACATCTGCTTGATTCAGCGCGCAGCACATTTTCATCTGAGACGTTGGCTGCTGTTGGATCAGTAGATGGCATGATCCCAATCATGATAGCCATGGACGAAATTCTAAAGGGACCCTATTCAGCTGACATGTTGAAACAGGCTCGTGAAAATTCAGAATTCGCATTTGATTCAACTCTTGTGATTGACGCTATGAACTCACAACACGAAAATTGCCCAGTGAGAAGTCTTTGTATCCACACCTGTGGTGGCTTCGGAACATAACAAAATGCGCTCCTCGTCGCCTTCGGTGGTGTGATACACGAGATATGTTAGCCGACCTTTGTACTAAAGGCTCGGTCCACAGAGGTCCACTCTTGAACGCAATGCCAGGATCATATCTCTTTGAACAAGACTTTAAAGATCATCTCTTTAAGAGACCGAGCAATCCAGAACAAACTTCGATTTAGCACACGGTCCGCGTACACCTCACACACACACACCTTTTGTTTTCCCAAATGTCACTATGAGCACACCCGACTGTAGAGGTACCCAGGTTACATGTACAGAAGATGTAGGCTCGAGCTTAGCTTTTACTTACAAATGCCCGTAGAGGTAGAAAGATGCGTTCATGTTTTGTCGTTGTCGTGAGTTGCTTGCTTTTGTGCACGTTACCAACTCACATTCGAGTGATTTAGTCATAGTAGCCACAGGGCTTGTAGTCATAGTGATAGGCTGTACCTACAGCCAAGACCTTTGGACTTGCCGATGCTGCGGAGTTGGAGTAGCGGATGGTTGCAATAATACGGATGCGGGAGATGAACTTCCAGGCTGGAAGAACTCCATTTGACTCTCATCATTATCCTCATTATTATTGCAGCCCCTCAGCTTGCCGGTGAGTCACTCTAGCCCTAGCCGGCTGGTGTTTTTGTCATTCCAACTAGCCCTCGTGAGTGGCTTAATTAGCCTTCGTCCTGTTCCTTTTCGTCAGACTGCACCCGTTGCCACCTTGCCGCCACGTGAGGAGTGCAACCGTTTCTTCCCTCGTGGCCCACAGTCCGTTGGAGCTTGTGGATCAGATCCTCTTCATTGATGATGGCAATGCACCTGAGTGGCAACATCATGAGGAGCTCTTGGCATTGCTTATAACGAGTTGTTTGTTGTCAGCCCTGGTGTTTCTCCTTTCCTGCTTCGTTTTCTCGACTCTCTCCACACATCGCTCGCGTCCGTCCTCAGGAGCTCCTCGCTTTGCATCCCAAGATACGTGTCCACCGGAATGAGCTCCGCCAGGGCCTCATCCGTGCGAAGGTCATCGGTGCTGCGATGATACAGAGTCCAGTGCTCATCTTCATGGAACCGCATTGCATCGTCTCACGGCAGTGGCTGGAACCACTCTTGGAGCAACTGGCCCTTGCAAGAGACCACAAGACCTTGGTGATGCCCACCCTAGAGACCTCACCTGACAAAGTCCAGTTCTTTTGTTTTCAGGCTTGTTTCAAAAAGTGATCTAAGTACACTTCTTCCTCCTTCTTGCACTTCTAACGCTCGCTTCAAGAACTCCAGTGGGTTTAGTGGGTAAATTCCACTGAGGACATCATTCCCGAGAACAACTTCAACCAGTATCTTCCCGCCAATCACCACATTGGCGGCTTTGATTGGACGTTGTCCTTTGGATGGAAGGAGCTGATTGAGAAGCGCAACCTGTCCTACGTCTATCCGGATCCTTATCCCACCCCTGCACTCTCAGGAGGTATCTTCGGGATTTGGAAAGACAACTGGGAACACATGGGCACCTATGACACCAATATGACCGAGTGGGGAGCCCTGGAGAAGTTGAGTAGCTTGATTTGTAGCTTTTCTAGTGATGTGGTGACTTGATTGACGGTCTTTGGGACTGGTTGGACTCAAGACTATTGCATGGGGGCTCCTCCCCATTTTGAGAGACTCCCATAGAACCAAAACAAGTCCTTTGAGTTGTTGGGGGATGGGCATTCCGCATCTCTCCAACCGCTAGGCTTGACAATTTAGATTTTGGTATCATAGGGATCTTTAAAAGCCTCTTGAGATTCAGTGAAGACAAGACATTGCAGGTCGGGGACATGAAAACAACGTTTACAATCTGTTTCTGGATCATTTCGATCCATTTTCCCCTTCTCTGCTTTCGTTTATTGAACGTCTTCCACCCGGGTGAGCTTCTCTCCGATGTCCATCCAAGGAGGAGAGCACATCGAGATGTCGCTGCGCACTTGGCGCTGTGGGGGTCGCATCCTCGTCGTGCCCTGCTCCCGCATGGGGCATGTCTTCCGAGCCAAAAACCCTTACGTGGTCCATGTACCTGAGGCAAGGCGCGGTAAGACCGAGCGGGAAGACTTGGGAAAGACTTGGGTTGACCAAGTGACAAAGTGATTCTAGTTATTTTCTTCAAGGCTTCCACTCCCTGAAATAACTATTCAAGTGGCAAATGGTCCCTTGGATGGCAATTTTTCCTTTGACCAAACCAGGTGGTTTTCACTCTACTTCCATGATTAGTTTTCCGAGTGAAGAACATTCTTAAGGCTTCAGTTCTTAGTATTACCACTGACATGCCTTTCGGGGACATTCATTGGACTCCAAAAACTGCCAACAGATGTGAAATGAGGGCCCCAGGCGGTGTTCGACTTCAGGTGATGAAGAACACCAAGCGCGCGGCCCTGGTGTGGCTGGATGAACACCTGGAGGATTACTACAAGAAGGTGCCCTATGCCAAGCGCATTGAAGCAGGGGATGTTTCAGAGCGGATTTACTTGAAGAAGCAATTGCAGTGTGAATCCATGGATTGGTATATAGACAATGTCTATCCAGAGCTTCGAGCAGAGCTCAGCACCAAATATTGATGGCGAAAAAAGAACAGAGCAGGCTGCTGGGACAATCTAGCAGAAACGAGTCACATCTCATCGATTGGCTAAAGGCCACTAAAAGGGACCTTGATCATTCACAACTAGTGGGGGATATGTGGGCATCTATCCTATCCAAGATCAGACAACTAGTTACTAGTTGTAACGTCCATGATAGTGCATAGTCTGCATAGTTGTACGAAGATACTCAAGCAGATTAGCTGTGGAACAATCTCCAACTGCATGGTTGTGATGATTCATGGTTGTTTTGGCGTAAGATATCCTATGATGAAACATGAAAGTCATGGGATTTGCATTTTTTCGCTCATCGGATTTCATCGCTCGAAGAAACAGAGGTGCCATCCAGCCTTCCTGGTACGGTGGAAAAACAAACCCCTCCCTCCAGCTCACCGTTCAGAACGTGGCTAAAACATGAGGGTTTCCTCATATTTCCTGGATAACATTAAGCTTGGAAAAGGAATGATTTCCTAATAAGGCATATCCCTGGTCGTTTCTTAAGCAAGTTCAGTCTATGGTATACTGGCATCGAGCCCTCTATTAGATCACTGGCTCCAAGTGTACCCCATGGCATCACTTCAAGCTCGCTATTGACATCTCAGTCCTCAAAACCCCAAGTAAGAGGAGTTTCCAGCCTAGTCCCATCATATCGCTACCATGGCTGATACCTCCCTTTTTGGCACCTCCAAGAAGCGTCCACGACGTACCCTACCTCTCCAAAAGCCATCGCAAACCCGGAAGAGCCCACCCCGAGTCGACTCGGAGACACGAATCATTCGGCACGACGTTCATGGCCTTTGAGGACTTCACATGTTCAAGGCAAACGACCAACCTAGGTATTCACTCACTCCACTAAGCCACTGGTATGAGCTTTCTCTTGTGTAGATGTCGCCCAACCCACTGGGACCTGTGTCTCGACCTTCCACGAGCCGGTGACTGAGACCGTGGACTGCTGCCCGGAGACCGAGTCGTTGAAGTTCTGCCTGTTCTCACTGCCACCAGGGAAATGGTCCAAGCCTCTTCAATGGTTGAAGTGGTTGAAGGGCCGTGGTGAAAACCACCTGGTTTTGGAGGCGATATTTGCACACTGGACGGATTCGAGGGACTTTGCCTGGTGTTGAGGTTTGCATGTGGATACTCCATCTGAAAGAATGAGCTTTAGTTTTGGTCCAGAGGGGTAGCAGGCGTGCCTGAATTGGATGTTCGACCAGCCCCCCTGTTCGGGCCCGCGAGTGGTATTTCTTGTGAGGATGGGAGGTTGTCCTGACCCCTTTTGTCGCTGGCCTCCTGCCTTGCGTTTCCCTGCATTTTTTGGTATCTCTTAAAGGGGCTGCGAGGTGGTGCTGATGCGCCGTGGTCGGCTTGGGTCTCCGCGGCTCTCCCCTTGCGTTTCCCAGCAACATGCGCATATCCAGACTATATCCAGACTATATATGTTTAAACAAAGACGTGAGGGAGCACATGCCCATGCATGGGTTTCACGCGCGTTTTAGCCATTGGACAGGCCCCTTAGGCCCGGAGCGAAATCTCTCCCTCAAGGCGACCACACTGACCGAGTGCCCGCAGTGGTTCGCTGGCGCACCAAAAGAGCAAAGAGAATCCAGGCCCAAAGGACCCTCACGCCATTTGTGGAGCAGTTAGCTTTGTAACTAACATCCGCGCGATAGCAAAGATAGACGGATATTTGCGGGTGCTCGATCAGGAGCCCTGGCACTGTGGACGAAGCCATTGAAGCCATTGGTTTGGAAAGTTAGTGATAGTCCCGCGAATCATTCCTTTTCCCTTAAAAACACAAAATCTTTACATGTGGGGTTATCCGGTCCTTTAATTCTTTTTCGTTTTAAGATTTGAGACATAGTCTTCAGATCAATATCTATGCAGAATGCAACCGATGACTGCGTGTAGAATGCCGAATCCAAGTACATTGGGCCGTCTGGAGGCCCCCCCTACTCAGCGGTGCGCATCCATGTCCATATATTATATAGTCGTACCTAGAACCTGAATGACCTCTGAGTCTATTTGGACACCAACCACCCAAAATATGGTGTTTTCCAATCAAAACAGAGGTCAAATGGGTTCTATATAGGCTAGGTATATACTGGTATGGTTTGAGATATCATGAAGCAAAGCAAGCGCAAATATGCCATCCAGAAACCCAGCGCTCGATCGAGGGAACAAAAAAGCAAGGCTAGCAAGGCCATAGACGACCAAACAGCCATGCAGTCCACGGACACCGTTTGAAATACTTGTTAACATTATTTAGCTAATTGTTTGTTCTATCGTGCTGAGGCGCACTCCACACGCGCAGCTCGTGATGCAGCTCTCTTCTGGGGCAGCATGTACTCCCCACCAGCCTGGGGCCTGTGATGCCGCCCATTTGACTGTGCCCATTTGATGTGGGCTTGACTCCAGGCAATACGCATTTATTGCATTGATTCACGAAGATGTATTTCGGGAAGAGCATGTAAAATGTAAAGGAATTACTTATATCAATATTACATCACATCACATTACCCTTTGATTTGAGAAGAACACACACCTTTAAGTCTGCAAGACTGCAAGACAATTCAACTGTTGCTGTTTGGAACACCAGCTTCCTGTGTGCAGCTACCTGCTGCAGCCATCCGTATTTTCGTCACACTTCGCATTGTAGATGAGTCATCCGCCCACAACAAAAATCCTGTATTTCATATAGGAGAAGGGACGGATTTGATATGTTGAGGGTGAAATACTAGCTTCCCCGCACCGAAGAATGACTTCTTTTTTTCCTGTGTTCTGTGGCCCAGTGGCCCTGCTAATGGGTCTAGCTTGGTCTCAACGGAAGTATCTACTTCAGCCCGGGTTGTCCCGAGTGGTCCGGGTCCATGTCCGAGGTGCCTGCGCTGCAGCCGGCACGTGTCTTGTGTGTGGCACGGAGGCGGTTCCTGCGGCGCGTTGGACACCGGGCGCGGAGAAAGGGCCCTGCGAGGTGCATGGAAAGGTCCTGCATGTGGTTGAGAGCAGATTTGGACAAGGATGATATCTGAAGTTCTAGCAAGAGGCTAGTCATCAGCGTCTAGCCCTTGATAAGGAAAAGTCTAGGAATTCTTCCCATCCACCACCAGTCCAAAAAAACATACAAATTGAATGATGACAATCACTGATCGGAATTCTGTACCAGGATAAGACTGGCGAGAGCAAGACTGAAACTAGTTGGCCGGGTTGCAGGAACCGCACCCAGGTTCTTTTCAACTCTGAATTTACCCAGACTTGATTTAAGGGAACATCTACAGGAAACCCATTGTTTTGGGGGTTTCCACTGTAGATTTCCCCTTAAGCCAATCCATTGAGCCTTGTTTCACTTGGCTGGGGAAGGCTTCCAAGGCCACCAGCAGGGTCTCCGTAGTGACCGTTTTCGAAAAACAAATAAACACTTTACCAGACCATCACGACTCCAGATCTGGAGGGAAGAGTTGGGGAGTCCTGCAGGTACAATCGCAAGGACAAGTTTGTTGACTTTGTGGGTGAATATCATTTGGACCTCATCCAGGCGCGGTGATGTATTCAAATAGGGAGAGGGGCACCAAGTCTGCAGTATTTGTGGGGGCTTGTTTTGTGAACAGGGAGAAAGACTATTCTGGGTCTTTGCTGTATAGTCTTGCTATAGAGGTCTATGTTCAAAGATTGAGGCCAACTTATACTTGCCTATGATCCCAGAACTTGAAGCAAACAGATCCTCTTTTGGACGGAAGCACATGAGGGGTCCTGACCAACAGAATTCGTGGATCACCAATCAATTCGTGGTGACATGGGCATGCAATTCATGTGTAAGCACACCCAGAAAAGGACATTGACTCGGAAACTGACACCCAAGAACATCTACAAACCATGCCAAGAACATTTCACTTCGCTGTGCTGGTTTCACAGGTACCGTACACAAATCACACGTTGGTGTGAAGACCAGCTGCAACCAAAGGCGAATTTGTTGAGCTGGCTGTTGATGCATCCAGAGAGGTTCCTCCTCTCAGATCCTCCTTACGCCCCCAATCACATCCAGCAGCGTCCGAAGAGAAAAGACCTGAGGATTCGTGGATGAACACTACTTATACTACTTGATTCTGCAAGTAACTTGAAGAGAAATCTTGGAATACCAGACAATGTTCCAACACGCTTGGACATGTCAGCTTGGACCTTCTCAAAACCCCCATGCAGTCAGTCATAGACTCACCTGCCCGAACTTCCGTTTGGCGTGTCGTTTCTCCAAAGTTCAACCCCCCCTCCGTCCCTGGGAGAATCAAACCGCCATGCCATGCATCCCCATCGGCCATGTCATTTCTTCTCTTCACCCGTGGGAGCGCGGTGCCCTCAACGCCCCACCGCTCGGTGTTCGTGGCACCGCAACCGCGGCCGGTGCGTGCGGCACGGCTGGGAGGACTTTGGAGGGGCACCGATCATCGTGCCCCGCACGGTGGGGACTCTGAGCAGTCTCCTGGAGTACTTGCCCATGGATGGCACCTTGGACTGAGAAGCGCCGGGCGCGAGTTTTTTTTTTTAAACTTTTTAAATAGAGCGTTTGAAATGGCATGAACAAAACGCCTTGTGACACCTGTTTGGGAAGTGCCATCTTCCACTTAGAGGTCAGAACCTGGGGAAACAAAGTTGTCCAAAAGCCTCCAACAATTTGTTTTCTTTTTGCTGTAATAAACTCTGAAATAGAAAGCCTATACACATTGAACATAACACAGGAATACGATCGCATAAGATTCACACCTTCTCTCATGCCTTTTTCCTGGTTTTCTTCTGCCCTTGTTTTTCTCCATCAGAGAATCCCGGAATCTTGGTGCTGCCGGGTGGGGCCAGGAGCTCCTGACTGAGCGGGGTATCCTCCATGTCCGTCATGGCGGGTGCGAGAGGTGGTATGCCCAAAAAACCACCAAAGCATAGGGTGGTATAGAGGTGGTATGCCATCAAAGGGGTGATCCCCATTTCCCGAATAAGATCTACCTAGCACTTCCTGTCTGGGTGCCCTGTCTGGAGACCTATAAGTAGCGTAGGATTGTCCATTGGTGACCTGTTGGAAGCAGCTGGTAGGTATCATGTAGACTCTTGATTGGTAAACTCACCCATTTGAATTGGACATCGTCTTCATATGGGTTGTTTGTTAGTCAAGAGTCTACATTATATGCCGAAGCGGGGCGCTCTCAGAGGGATGCCCAGCAAAGGCAGAAGTGGGGCCCAGAGTGGTCTTTTGAAGCACCCAAAGACCTGCAAGCCTCGCAGGTGGACATGTGGGGTATAGTCTATATATATGATAATATTATCATTCTAAGATTGTCAGAGTCTCCTCAAGTTTTGACCCCTGGCCATACACTGTCAGAAGAATGACCAAGATCCATGACGAAATCGGGGACGGATATGGGGGAAAGGAGTCACGATTGAAAAAACACATTTGGAGAATCCCACGTGGGATAAAGCTTCTCAGTTTCACATCGTTTATCCCATCAAGCTCAGTTTCACACCTGAATCCGAAGATATTCTTTCGGACCTGGGTGCATTCATTATGCCATGGGGCCAAGACTTCGCTTCCCATCTCATCGGCAAATCCACTTCTCCCTCATGGTTGCACAAACTCCTGCATCAGCGTGGGGTGTGGATAGGCGTGCCAAGTACATGTTGAGTTTGTCATCCAGGCACTTTGTAGTTCCCGCAATGGCAACGTTTAGCGTTCCACACTTGGCACAATTCTTCCGAGAGAAATCTGAGCCCGACACATTGACCCCCTCCAAAAGGAACTGCAAGCACGATTTTGGATCATCATCTTCCAAACCCAAGAGTCGCCTCTTTTTTCTTCCAAACCTTCGGATGGTTTCTTTGCTTCGGTGGTTTGAACAGACCGTGTTTGGGCGTCTTTCACGGACCGACCGACACACCGGACACCGAACCGGGGAAACCGCCGTCTCGGCACCGCGGGGTGGGGTGGTGAAAACCACCGAGCGTCGGATCGGGACGCCGTTCTCCCGCCCGAGGTCTATTGGTGGTGGAGGGCAACGACATTTCGGACGACGTGCTGCGCCCCTCGACGTCGGGACGTCGTCTGTCGCGCGGTAACGTGAGGTCCCGGAGCTTCGATTGGACAGGTCCAGAGCTTCGATTCACTGGGGAACACCAGGCGCTGGTGATTTCGCAGGGAAAACAACGGGTGCATCCAGTTGTGGTTCACAGTGAGCATGGGGAATGTTGCGGAAGCATCGTTTTTTAGTGCCCCACTGTGGGTGGGGGGTCAATTGCTTCTTGCAAACCTGGGCGTGTAGCGCTACAGGACACCCAACAGAACCGCTACTGTACAAGACCCACATCATCATGGCTAATTACCTGGCGATTTGGTCTCATGAAATGACAAACACCTTCAAGAACGGTCAATCTTTGATCTGCGCGCTAATGGTGTGCCAATCTCGAAACCTGAACTGGCCTCAACGTTGGGCTTCCCGATGACCATTGACACTTGAGCCCTCTCCACGCGCCTTCTCGCAGCTGAGGCAAGTACCATTGCTGCGTCCCGCAGCGATTGGAGGGCGAAGCTGCTGAACAGTCCCCTTGGTCGAAGAAAGGAAACACTTTCAGAATCTCATAAGGCTACAACATCACCCAGCGCTAGCGGCGCTTCCACTCCCGAACCAGGAAGTGCGTTTCATCCCCTGCAGGTCACCTTTACAGGGGCTCGGTTTCCCCACCAAAATCATCGATCCAACAGATGGGAAAAGGGTGACCATGATTTTTCAGGAAAATAGCTCCGGGGTCAGACTTGCCTCTTGTTTCAACTAGTGCATTCCTTCCTTTGTTCGTGCCACGAAATTCGGGCGACCGGACCAGCCTGAGAGTCTTCTGACTGCGAGCGCCTAGGTTTGCCAGTGACACGGAGTTCGATATCTCGAAGGATGAGTTGGAATGTGCCCTCATGCGCTGCTGGGCTGGGCCCTATTAAATAGCTATAGTTTGTGTCGCAATAATTAGATCTACATCCGATATCATCCGATAGATTTTAAATAAATACATGATCCATGTGTTTGGTGCAAATCTAACTTACTCAGAACCTCCGCCTTCGATTTCTGGACCAAAAAGCGCTTGATGTCGGCACCGCTTTTGGGTCGACCTCAAACCTCAGACCGCCTCTGACCGCTTGGAAAACGGCCGACGCTTCACGAGGCTTTGCTCTCATGTCTGGATGCCCAATCCTTGGACTTTGTCGCGGATCCCAGATGCTGAATGTCCGGCACCTCAGAATGGCCACGGCCTCCGTGATGAGAAACAAACCGTCCCTCCGTCCGGTTTTTGGGCGGCAACGCTTCACAAAGAAGGAATTCGGTCGACACCACGGTGGCTTCAGAGGTTTCAACCTGATTTCTCGTCTCCAGAAGAATCAGACGAGGTCGTGAAGGACACAATTATATATGGTGTGATCATACTCTATCTCCTTGACTCAGGGCAACAACGAATTTGTGCATGAAAATCAACCTAAGGTTGATAGACCCACATTGAAAGCCAGCATTGAAGGGTGGAAATAGACCCACAGCAGATTGTGTTTGTCTACAGACACCGGGTGTTTGATTCCATGATATTCCATGCCAGTCTTGAGTGGACATTTCATCAATTTTGTGAATTCGACACCCTCTACAGCCGTTTTTGGGTACCACGTGGGGTGATGCAGATCTGCTTCTGCGGCACTGATCTGCAACCTGGCCTTTGATCTGCAGGTGCTGCGTGGCGGCACTCTCTATGGTGACCTCGCAGCTGAGACTGGCACGACGATTGAACACCTGCAGCCCAATGGGCCCACTTATGACAGGCCTCCGACTCCTTAGTTTCGCCTTATGTGAATCTTCCCAGCTGTATTTGCCCGTGAAACCAGGATGCATACACCGATAGCCGATAGGACGACCCCCTGGAAGAATACAGATAGACCCGAAACCATTGATATCGTGTGTGTCATACGCACTACCTGTGTCCGAGGTTATGATATCTACTTGGACAATGTATAATTCATTATAATTCTATCCCAGGTCGTTCTGAGGCGCCAGCTGCAGTGGGAATCCCACATGCAGTGGGAAGAACGGGAATCCCACCGGTGTAGGTGAGTGGGTGAACACTCCAGGAAGTCCAGGTCCAGAACCTTCAGACCTTCCTGCCCTTCCTTCCCTTCCTTCCGAATCGGATGTTCCGTCGGATGGACGATCCGGGCGCGGCGGTGCTTTGCGGCCAGTTTTCGGCATCCGATCCACGTGCACAAGCAGACGCCCTTGGCCGGATGGTTGGTGCCCTAGGGAAGGCTTCGGACGTGGATGTCCACATCAGACTCACCAGACGGTCAGTCACGTGCAGATCATATATATATATATATATATAGAGTAACATGTAGACAAGTATACAGGTGAAAACAAAGGATCAATACACTTGCAAATGTGAGAGTCCTTAGTGAATAGCTTGTTTATATGATTGCCTTTCCTTAGGTGAGTTTGCTTTGGAAATCGGCGCTTCAAAAAAACGTGTGCTCAAATCAAGTCCCAGGGTGCTGTTGCCCATGCATAATTTGCAAGAGAAGTTTGCTCTTGAGAATCGGGTGTGGGAAGCCATACAGTAAAAGTCTAGAGGACATTCCTAATAGACAGAGCAAGCCCGCTGTAGCTCCACCCTGCTCGACGGATGGTGCTACTCTTCTTTCAGCTGATGTACCAACACCCTGCTAATGTAGAATCTTGAATAATTAGACAACTCCCCATATGAAGAGGCTTTTGCCATCCCAATGGGGAGGTGTTTTGTGATTTCAAGATTCTACATTCATTCATACAACTATAACTCTCCCCATCCGATTGTTGTTAAACACCGCTCCCTAAACGGTCCAAACCAACGGTTTCCATCGCGTGGCGACGCTTTGGCTCGGCCGCTGAGGTTTGAGGACTCCCTGGAACACGGACGCGACGGTGGGGAGCTGCTGGTGAACTCCTACCACCACCAGGCTGATGAGAAGAGATGAAAAGAGATGAGAATCGGAAGGGTTTCGGGCTCGGCTCCGGGTTTACCAGTTTGGATTCAACCTCTCCATGAACCAGGCATGGATTCTACTATTCAGGAGTGGGCAAGGTGAGGGGTTTAAGGCGAGATCACCAGATCTTGGGAGATCTACACCATCTTTTATGCCAATCAGGAACCCCAACGACTGACCAACCTCTGTGGCTGAAAAAAGAGGTACGAACCTTCTCCGGACACCTTTTGCTCGGAAGAAGTGCCTCTTTCTGCGTCTTTCCTTCCGATGAAGAAGAGGTTTTGCTGGTGGATTGAATGCGACTCAATTCGGTTTTCGCGCCTCACAGGCTCGCTCTTCATTGGAGCGGTACGTTTGTGCCGTTGGCGACTAGAAGGTGTTGAAAAGATCCGGGACTCGAGTCTGGATTTCTCTTGTATCCAGTGTACGTTTGGAGTTTCATTGGCAGACACAGGATTTGGACTGTTTGCGGATGTTTCCGCTCAAACAGTATCCCTCCCTTCATTTATGTCTTTTCCAGAGCCTATAGGCCTTGAAAAACCTACGTCCCACTGATGCCTATCCCATCTCTTTCCCATCCTCCCAAAACAATCCACGCCCACTTCGACACGCACGCATCGATGTTCTCGCACGACCTCGCACGCCGCCCACGGCTCGCTCACCACGCCGCCCACACCCACCCTCCGGGGGAAACCGATCCGCCAGGGCTCGCGGGAGCTGGGCAAAGGACTGCGTGAGATGGCGTGTGCGCCCGATGGAATCACCGAGGCCCGGAGGTCCGGACGCCGTGGAAGATCCACCGGGGACCAAGGACGAAGAAGCGAATCAGGGCGAGCCGCGGCGAGCCGGGCCGCGGGTTGCGGTGGAGCGGGTTCTTTTGGGCTTCGGAGCGGGGCCGGGGGGGTCATTCTTTGGGGGGGTTTGGTTGGTGGGTCACAGAAAGTTGTTCTGTTGGGCTTTATTTTTTCTCGGCACAAACTGCAAGATTCCAGGACATGTGACATGGAGGTCTGCACAGATGTGGGGTTGGGGAGAGGTCTGGCTTCTTTGTTTGTCGGTCGCGCGAGGCCTTTTATGATGAGAAGTATGACCCTGAGAACGGCCACTATGTGGTGGGCTTGCAATTCCATCCAGCCACTTGACCGAATCAGTTGGAAGGTCTGCATTGACGTGGGTCATCTTGTTGAGGTGGACACTGTCAAGGGCCTGTTTGCCATCTATAGGGTATGGATGGAGGGGGCTACAACGCGACAAACACGTCTGGATCATGTCAGATTTTGGGTCTTTCAGTTACGTCCCAAGGCCTTGGATTACGTCCCAAGGCCTTGGATTTTCACAACCCCAAAGATGGTGAATCAATGTGAATCAATTCAAATCACCTAAGACTTGTGCATGCTATTATAGCTCTTAACGAATAGGGCGAGCTCGATTGACTCTCGCTTTCGCATGATTCACTCCACAGGCCTGGAAAGGTGCGGAAAACACGAAAGTTTCAAGCGCATTGCTAGTAGGTTGGAGCCGATGGGCTCCTAGCTTGGAGCCCATGACTTGCTCTTCGGACTTGCAGTCTCTTTTGTGGTTTGAGGAACGCATGCTCGAGGACTATCCGGGCTGCCGACGCCCCTTGGTGATGATCATTCGTCATGTCCGTTCGACTGTTCGACTGTTCGTTGCAGGGAACCCAAAGCGCCGAACCAGAGAGTAGAACCAGAGAGTAGACTCTGGCGGTCGCAGCTATGTCCTCTTCATGTGTGGATGCTCAAATTGAGGGAATCAACCCACACCTTTCTTTCTGAGCCTAGTGGCCTATGTGTGGTCCTATTGATGCACATGGGCCAGTGTGTGGCCTTGGTAACAAGGTGCACGGTCCACAGCCTGGCAGGACGTTGGCTAGCTGTTATTCTCCAATACCCCTCAAGCACATGATCTGAACGTCTCGATTTTCTTGGTGCTGTTACCGATCACTCTCTTGTAGCTGTGATTGACAAGCGACACATAGGGACACCATAATACTAATATTAATGTATAGTATAGTTGAATATGTGTTGAATTACGTCAAACCACCGGCAGGGTTGAGATGGACACACAAACACACACCGAGGTGTTTACGAGAACTTCTTGCGTGCATGCTGTGCCTTTCGCCAGCGATCAGAACAATGAGATTCACGACTTCAGAAGGTGGCAAAGTCAGTGTGTGCTTGAGCGGAGTGATAGCACCATGAGTCTCTCGGGAAAGAGACACCGCTGACACACCTGATGGGTACAGGAGATGCATGTGGTTTGAAGATTTCAATCAGGCCTTTTTCCTGCGGTTCTGATGTAACCGCTGAGGCGGCCAAAAGCCGAACCTCTTGGGATTTGTAGAGAGTGGTCGGCAGGCAGGGGTCAATCTTGTCTGATGCACGCCTGTACAGTACCAAAGTTTTAGAAGCACAGGACTGACTTCAAACTACTTCGACTGACTTCGACGCCCATTTTGAGGCGCCTGAGATGACAGCCATGAAGCTTCATCCGGGCCATTGGTTGCCAAAGTCTTCATGACCATCCAAAAGACAACGTGCATTTTTTGGCCAAACCCTGCAGTTGTGATTCCTGGCTTCAGTGGCCCAATTGAAGTCCGTTTGCTCGAGTAAGTGGAAGAACTTGAATAATTTTTTCTCTTGACCAGTGTGCCTGCTGGACAGTCAGAGCTGGTAGACACTGAGATTTGGGGGCTTGCATGGCCGAGTGCTGCGGCGGTCGTTGTTCATTCTTTTTGGCTCATCTCTTTGGTTGCTGGGTTGAAGCCTTGAAACAAGCATTCGCACCACCCTTGAACATGAAGGACATTTTGATGGGGTGTCTCTTGTTCTGCATTTTAAGTTTCTTTGCCCTGTCAGGGGGGCGGGGGGAGTTCTGGGGACTACCTGCTTTCGTTCACCGCAAGCTGGCACGATCTTCGATGTCGTGCATGCTCCAATGCCAAGTCTTGGGTGCCTGCAATGGGGCTGCCCACCCGCATGGACCTCCTGCCAAGCAGACAATGCGGCAGGGGAAGCGATGCGACCTTTTTTGGAGCTTTTGGAAGAGAATCATTCATGGCTCCAAAAATCTGCAGTTTCGGCCCTGCGAGTGAGATTTCTGCTTGTTTGAGATTCCCGTGGTCAACTTGTGGATCATTTCAACATCCAAAACAGAATTCAGGTGCTGTATAATGATTCATCGTAATAGGCTGCCGACTGAACCAGAAACAACAGAGTCAACTCATCCATAGAATCCTAGAACCTGAGTGAGTGACCTATTTTGGATCACCCACCACCCCCATATTTGGGAGGTCTTTTCCTCTCATTTCCAGGGGTTGCGGTTGTTCTCTTTTCAGCCTAAAGGACGGACGTGCGCCAGTTGTATTTCACGAGCTTTGGCCGGCCGTCCCAAGCGGTCAAGGCGTTATGGTTGGACCAGGACCATCCAGTGACGACCGAGCCCGACCGAACGAGCCGACGTACGTGGGCGCACTCGGTACCCGGCGATGCGCACTCGGTGGGATCATTCATCACCTTCATATGAAAAGACACGGGGCTCCAGCCCCGGAGACCAAAGCCAACGTCCGGGTGTCGTCGTTTCTACGGGGTAGGATCACCCGGACCCCACTGGAGACCGGCCCCTGAGGTGGTGCCGGGCAAGGCGGAAGAAGAACTGCTTTCGGGACTTCTAGAAAGAGGCAAGACGCTTTTGCGCCACTTGCAGGGTGTGTTTTTTTAAATGCAGAGTGAACATGATGACCACTTAAGAGCTTTTTTTCCCTGACCTTCCCACGTTGGAAACAAAGAAAGCCTCTGATGAAGATGTGAAGGGGTCTGGACCATGGTCGGAACTTGAGTTCAATCTTCGGGTTTAACGCTGGGCGGAGAGGCAGAGCCACTAAGTCCACCCCTGCAGTGAAGGGCATGAGCTAGGGTGTGGAGTGTCAAAAAGCAACATCCTTATTGAACATCTGGAAAGAGGGGGACATGTTGGTTTGGGAAGTGTAGACCATGTATCATTGCTCCTACAAAGAGCATGTGCAGGCTCTGGTAACCGACTGAGACAGAGACTGAGATGCCTTTTCTTGCAAGCCGACAGGTTTAGAGTCATGCTTTGATGGTCCTTTGGCTTCAAAAAGGGGCGTCCTCGTTTCTTGCCGCAGCGCAGTTTCACGTTCCTCATGCGAAGGTCCAGATGGTCACCGAAGCGGGTCATTCTGCAGAGCTTCTGACGAGAAGTGCCAATATGTATTTTGTAGACAGATATTGTAGCTACATAGGTCTCTTTCTGACAAGGTAAGCTACTACATTGCATAATACAGTAATGTTGCATGTATTCTAAAGAGGTCTAAAAGAGACAGCCGTTTTTTTGTTTTAACCACCAGCAGCCAACATGCCATGCAATGCCTATGTGAAAGAAATAACTATCATGTCACGCTATGCGAGTTGTTGAGAATGGGACCACCAACAAGTTATACTTTGACATATCTTGACCATTCTGGGAAAGAACAGCCATGCCTGCAACTCCAGAAAACATTTTTGTGTTTCATTTGGTTGCAAAGGACAGGCTTGTACATGCGCTTTGCTCTTCGCACACTCTGAATTTCTAAGGAATTGAAAGCCAACCAATTCTGCTGCATTCCCTTGCATCAAGCGTTTGTAAATTGTAAAGCTAGCTACACATCAGGCTTGTTTCGCCAGCACAGACTTTTTCTGTTTGATACAGCAGAGATAGCAGTTAGACAAACACTCCATTAAGATTTTGTGCAAACCGTCACGAGTCACTCACCTGAATCTGGAGGCTTCAACAAGTAAGTCACCATGCGATGCTGAAAACAAACATGCGATGCTGAAAGAAACAGACATCATCCCAGATCGGAAAACTTTCTTCCGTGTATGTTTCCCAAAGGGCGTTGATGATTATAGTACATTCTCTTTTCCATCAAGGATTCGCTCAACCAACACTGGATTGGGCACTCCTTGGTTTCGAAACTTGTCTCCAAGAGCAATTAATCATATGCCATGGTTTGCAGCGGCAAACATGGTCCAAAGGATTTGATGCGAGGCGGCAGCTTGCCCTTGGTAGGGATTACATCGCTCGAGACATTGCTTGAGTTGCTCTGGCCAGCGGAAAGGAGACGACCATGAGCCCCAGTTCCTTGAGCCATACCTTTTCTAAAGGGCAACGATTATAAGCTGGTCTAGCTACATTCGGGATCCGCCCTCCAGGACGAGAGGGCGAAACTGGGCCGCGGGAGATTCACTTTGCCACACATGTCACATGATCCACTCAATACCTTCAGGTGACGTACAGAACTTACAGAACCTCAGTTCAGCAGAGCTTTGACCGCCCAGAGGCCATGGGCGATTTGCATGAAGTCATTGCAGCGTGTGCCGACTTTGGCTTGGCTGCCTTGTTTGAAAGGATGATGAACTTGCCCAACTGTTTAGAGACCCTCCATGACATTCCAACATCCCATCACTCCCATCATTATACTATTACAGCTCATACTCCTCAGTACGCGTCGTTGAAAAAAACAGATCAGCCACCCGCCCTTCACCGTCATCACCCGGAGATCATCCCCAACATCCGCCCCGGAGATCAGCAGCCGCACGCCGAAACACGCCCGGCTTCGGTGAGAGAGTCACCGTCTCCCCAGATCACGTCTTAAAGACCTTCGTTGAGAGAGTGAAGACGCCCGGCCCGGAGCCCCTGAACGGATTCGAGGCGAAGATGTGGCCTACGCATTCAGACGGGGTGGCGAGTGGCGTGCCAGTCGGTGGTGTGAAGCATGAAAAAGAAAGCAAGAGCTGAAGACTTGAAGCATCTTGAAAGCAAACGTAACGTCGGTTGAACATGGAGATGTTGAAGATGTTGAAGCAAAAGCAGATTGCATGGGAAGCGTGTGGCTGTTGATCAAACTGGTCGTCACTATTGCTAAGCAGCGGCAACCAGCTTCTATATGGGATGTCTAACAACGACTACGTGTGAAAACCGTGTAGGTGATGCTGTGGAGCATGCACGGAAGCTTCAAGAAGGTCGGCAGATGGTCGCCGAATGGACGTTGTCCGAAACAACCCCTGCGACGAGTTCCTCATCGAACACGTCTCGCTTCATGCGTTGTGACCGAACGACCGCACGAGTCCCTGTTCGGTGGCCGAACGTAAAGCCAAACAAAGGCCCGAACCGTGCGAAGTGTCGACTTCGTCTGATTGGCAGGTGTTGGGCTCTTCCAGTTTCTTCTAGAGGCGGGGAGACGGTGTTGGCCCGCAACATGCGTCGCATGAACTGGTCGACGTTGACGGTTTTCGCCCTGTTGGAAGACCTTGAAGACCTCGTGTCGTTGGCGGTTTTGAACATTTTCCACGGTTGGGTCGTTGGGGGCGGTTCCAGTCCTCTTCCTGGCTCCTTGGCTCGTGAGCAGCCGAACCGAAAAAACAAAACGTGCAACGACCAAAAAGTAAGACGAGCGGTTAGTGAATCTTCGAAATTGGGCTAAAAGCGTGCGTTGATGCATGCAAATGCTGCAACAGCGAGAACATCGATCACCGATCGCGTTTGATCGTGTGCTTTGCTTGACGTCGCTACGTTTTGGCCGACGCGGGAAAAAATCGTTGCTTCGTCGATATGAGTTATATAGCCGTAGGGGGAGCAATGAAGTGCTCTCTATGTCCTTCTGAGTGCCGCTGCCGGACTTCCTCAGTTCACCTCTTGAGAAAGTCACGGAGCTCATGATCCTCGAGAACCTAGACACAGTTCGCACGCTCGAGCTCACCACAACTGAGTCGTCCGTTTGAGTCTGCGGTACACATGCCCTGGCGCTGCAGCCGGTGATCTTGGCGGAACACGGGTGATTTGGATGTTCCTATTTTTGCCTCAGGGAGTGTCACTCGCACGTTCGCACGTTCGCACGTTGCGCAGAGTCATTAGACATCAGACCATTTGTCTCTCGGCCCAACAAACATATGGAGCCCGGGAGGCCGAAATGTTTCTGCACTCTAAAACGGCCTGAGGCTTCCTCCTATTTTGAATCCCGTAGCAAAGGCTCCATTTGATGTCCATTAATGACAGAAGCCACAGGCCGTTTTAGAGTAGGAAAATTACTGTCTCCCGGGCTCCCCGTTTTTGGGGGACGTCGCAGGCCGTTTAAGAGCGTGGATAATCACACTATATGGTGTGTAGCTGACTTGTGTTGAAAGAGCTCCCCCGGGGATCGTTGAGAACCGCAAATTCCGTGAAGATAGCCGCTTCACAGGGATCAACACAAGCCAGACAAGCCAGCTACACACCAAGAAAATTAGAAACGGGCAAGATAACGAAAGGAGGCACGAAAAAGACCGAAAATTCGCTTGTGATGTACTGTTCTTGGTCTTTCTCACCTTTCTTGTGCGTAGCCGGCTTGAACTAACCCTCTCAAAGCCTATATCTTGGTGGGCTATGTAATTAATCTTCAATGGTCCCGCGGGAGCTCTTTCAACACAAGTCTGCTACACACCATTTATAATTATCCAAGCTCTTAAACGACCTGCGACGTCCCCCAAAAACGGGGAGCCCGGGAGGCCGTAATTTTCCTACACTCTAAAACGGCCTGTGGCTTCCTCCTTTTTTGAATCCCGTAGCAAAGGCCCCATTTGATGTCCATTCGAGGGGTTGAAAAATGACAGAAGCCACAGGCCGTTTTGGAGTGTAGGAAAATTATTGTCTCCCGGGCTCCCCAATTTGAGGGGACGTCGCAGGCCGTTTAAGAGCGTGGATAATTACATATGGTGTGTAGCAGACTTGTGTTGAAAGAGCTCCCCCGGGGATCATTGAGAACCGCAAATCCCGTGAAGATAACCGCTCCAAAGGGATGAACACAAGCCGGCTACACACAAAGAGGGCTAGAGAAAGATACGATAAACGAAACGATACACAGTAAAAACCGAAGAAACTAAAAAGCAAAGCAAACCTAGAAAGAAAAGAGCAAAGGAAAAGGCAGACAGGCGGAAAAGACGAAACGAAAAAGAAGGAAAACCCAAGATCCGAAAGTCGAAGGAAGAAAGAACGCAAGGAAAGAGAGAACAGAAAAAGACAGAGCAAACCAGAAAGGAACCAACCGTAAACCAAAAGGTCGCAAAACGAAGAGAAAGAAAAGAGAAAAGAAAAGCAAGGGCAGAGAAGAAAAATATAAAGAACATGTAAATCAAACGAATCAGAGGGAAGCGAAAAGAAATGAACAAAATCCTTTTAGTCTAACGCAGTGCCATACGTTTAGCTGAGGTTAGCCGATTTCCCTTGTGTCGGAACAGAACATAACACAGATGAAATGTCAATTGCTGATCGCAGCCTGTTGTATCAAGCTATTATCTCGATTAAGCTTCCCTCTTCGCAGTCTCAGCCAACTTGATTGCTGGGGCCTTATACATAAGGGTTCTCACTAGAAGCCAGCCATTGAAGAGTCATGCCCGCGCCGACTGAGGCAATGGCCACTGTGCGCATCGAGGTCGAGTTTGCCCACTTTGCATGCTGCTCCTGCGGCGCCTCGCTGGCAACGCATGAGCAAAAGACGTGCAAATAGAGACAGAAGAAAACAGAGAAAGAGAGAGAGAGAGAGGGAAAAAAGAAAACAAACGAAAGACACAACAAAAGTGAGAGATCAATCAAGAATCAAAACAAGCAAAGGAATGAAGAACATTCGATCGTGTCGACGAAGTGAGGTGAGAGCGGCGTGCCGCTCGGACCGTTGGATTGGGACGCGGCCGCCTGGTGGAACACCTTGCGCTGCAAGGCTGGACACACAAAGCACGCAAAGCACGCAACGCACTTAGAAACCATTCCATCGAGTCGGATATCGCCCGCTTGTTAGGAATGCCTCCTCAACCTCGGCTACCAGGCTTGGCCGGCAGAATGCCTTTCTCCAGAGGATCGGGGTCGATGTTACCGCTGAGGTCGTCAGAAAGACGTCCGTGCGAACCTGGCGCCCAAACCGAAACCAAGGCCGCCCATTGGATATGAAGAAGAGGATAGTATTGTCGTAACAAGAGATAATAAAAAACACATATATAATAGTAATAAGCCAGAACACCAGATTTTATGTTTCTTGGTGCCCTGCAATTTCCAGGTGAACATCGACGCAACTTCTGGGCGCCACCGGGTGGCGGGTCCATGTGAAGGTCCTTTGCAGGACCAAGAACATCGCCAGGTGCCAGGTCCTCCACCAGGACCGCCGAAGCGGTGGTTAATGGACCCCTTAACAGCTAAGGGGCTTTAAGTAAAGACACCCCTTGGAGAGGGCCCTGGCAGAGTTTGATTGGAGATCCGCGATGCACCTGCTCAGAGCTGCTCAAGTCTGAGAGGGAGGTCCGAGACCAGGTCGCACAGCATTTGCATCACCAGTCGGGGACAGAAGAGGGTTCATTTATTCGCCCAGGATGTGAGGCATCCCTGGCTGCTTTGGAGGCATCTCTGCTTCCTGTCTACACATACTAGATGTTCTTTGGCATCGCCAGCCGGCGGAAACTATGGGGATAAGTCCATGCGCTCACCACAGCACTTCAGCCCACGCCGACAGATCTGCACAGAACGCGATAAAGCGCAAAAACAGAACTCCTATGTGCATTGACAAAGGTGCTTCTTGGCATGGAAGCAAACCCTATGGAACCCACGGCTATAGCATCTGTCAGCGAGACGATAGCAGCAGCAAGTGTGCTAGTGCCACAATGCAGGAGATCTATCAGAATGGCCCAATCACTGGCATGATTTTTGTGCATCAAAGCTTCCTTTCCTATAAGTCAGGCGTTTACAAGGCCGTGCCATACCATCAAGAGGCCATACAGGCCGTGCACGAAGAAAACATTGAGAGGCCATACCATCAAGATCATTGGCTGGGGCTGGCTGAGCATGGAACTCCCTACTGGCGAACGTGGCGAAGAATTGAAATGCAGATTGGGGTGACCATGGCTACTTCAAGATCGAAAGGGGCACCAACCAGTGGTGGATCCCTGGCTGCCCAAGAGTTTGGTGCCCCTCAATGCGGGATGATCAAAATGATGGGTGTTTCTGTCTGAGTTGGGGATGGACATTTGTTGAAAAGTTTATGATAATCGTCCCACATAATATATGTTATTCTCTATTCTTCGACAATTTACCTGCCGTTGCTTGAGCCGCCATCAAGAAAAGGACAAGTGTCTGAACTGAAATACCACCAGATTCTAAAACACACTGTCACACCGCCACAAACATATACACAGACATAACAACATGGTAATATAACATAACATATTTAACAACTTATTAAACACAACATATTTAATGGCATAACATAATAACAATATACTGTATATACAGTAGTTCAATATACGCAGACATGACCAAACGGTAATCTCCTTTGAATCTGCACCACAGGAAGAGTCCAGGATCCGCAAAGCCTCGCCTGCACCCTCGAGGCGAACGACGAAAGAGCGTCACGGGCGTCTCGGGCGTCGGGCACGGGCGTCTGTTTGGTGAGCAGAAGGAAGCGAGAAGTGAACACAGAACACAGGGAATCCGATGTCCATTGTTACTGTAGATCAAGAAACATCAAGGGGGCGGCGAATTGGCCGGGCGGCTAGCGCCGCTCACGCTCACGCTCACGGTCATTGGCCGGGCGACCCACCCCTATAGCCTTCATGGATAGCACCCCTTTGTGACAAAAGGGTTTCCGGTATTTTGTTCGGTGAGTCTTTCTTGGACGACCAGGCCTGATGGTTTGGTGGCCGGCATCTTTCCCAACACCCTGGAGGCCACCGTGAGAACTTGCGGAAGTTGGGCCCATGACCGACCCGGGAAGACGGGAAGACCGGTCGTTGAGACCTCCGGATGGAAAAGGCGCCGGGCTCCAGGTGGTGACTCACGACCCAGCCAGTTCACACCCGAAGAATCCGGGCCCGAACCAACACAATGCGTCCGTTTCCTTCGCGTCTTGGCCCCCTGCCAAGAGGTCGGGCCTGGGGCGATGTGACGGGCCAGAAAACAGCTTCGTTGGGTTTTGTCCCATGGATGTTCCATGGTGTTCCTCCTCCAGACTCCCCTAGACTCGCGATGAGAGCCGTGGAAGAGTCTCAGGATCTCGGCCTATTGCACAATCATCGGTCCGTGAGGTGGACTATGGTGGACCCTCACAGGAATGGTGAACTGGTGAAACCAAATGGGAGTTTCACGGGTTGGACTGAGCTTCATGGGTCGGACTCCCAGTTGGAATGACTTGAATGTTGGAACGTGGCCAAATGGTATCCATTCCTCCCGTTTGGATGGTGTTTCACCATGTGAAACCCCTTCCTGTGGGGGGTTTCAAAGAGTCAACTCTCTGCATGATAACTCCCCCAAGAAACACTCTCTTGAGATCTTTTCACTTTCTTCCCAGAGGGTGAACATGGGGACATACGGGCCCCCCAAATTGGTTTGACCTTGGATTGGTTCACCAGGAGTCTGGTTTGTTATAGTGGTAAATCCAAACAACCTAAAAAGGCGTTTTATATGGACTCCCATCCAAAAAAGACATCTTGGGGTTTGTGCCATCTACTCTGAAGCCACTGTATTTTTTGAGGTTGTGTGGAAGCCTGTGGGTTTGAGTTGTGTGGCAACTTTGAAGATTTTGAAGTGAATCTATACAATCTACAGGCAAAGATGTCAAAGTGCGTGGTCGACTTGAAGATCATGCCACTGTAGCAACTCAGCAGTCCCTGTTGTGGAACTTGGCCACCAGCCGTACTTTGTGGGAACTGGCCAGGTTCAACAGCTGCTGCAGGAACTTGATACTGTGAATGGAACCATTCGTGCCTTAGATGAGGTGCGACGTGATTCTTTGGACGCCGGGAAAACACAGCAGACAGGGACATGAAACTGGATTCATCTGGAGGGAGCTGCGGTGTGGACGGGAGTCCGACTAGGGGGGAAGTTGCAGACTCAAAAATATCCGGAGAGCGAGTGAGTTTTTTTTTGGGGATTTTGTTTTGGACAAATTCCAAGAAAAAAAAACAAACAAAACACAATCAATCCCAAACTAACAGTGCACTCAAGAATTCCTGCTCTGACAGTTTCTTCTTTTTACATCGAGCTGTTTTTTTGACTTGATTGTGATTGAGACATGCGAAAGAGGTTTTCGGGTGTCAGGTATGGACAGTATGGATAAGTATGCACTGACATGCACCTCCTTGTAGAATGTCCCCGATCATGTGTGTGAAGACAAGATTCCCAGTTTTGAATTAGGCGTGAAACTGCTAGCTGCTAGCTAAAGGGGATGAAGCTGATCGCGCCTGGCAGATGATAGCAGCAGAGAACATCCCTTTGGCAGATGGCATTGGTCGTGGGCTCGTCGTTGTAATTCCACAAATTCACTGGGGTCTAAAGGCCAAATGCACTTGGATGCACTTGGGCTTAGGTGCTTCGAGCAGTGTGGCTTCAAGTGGTATGATCTCTGCAGAGGACGGGGCCAATTCTTTGAGCACCAATGACATGTTACTTGCCTGAGGAAGTTTCCTTCCTTCAGACCTTGGTGAACCCCGGAAATGTGGTTGAAACATGGTTGCAAACCTGGTTTGAGACCACGAAGAAAAGAACACACCGCCGAAAGCGGCGGCACGGTGCAACTGGCAAGCAGCTTGCGGAGCGCCAGGCCTTGGCAGCTTGCAACACATTGCATGGATCCCTATGGAAGGTGTGTTCTTTCGTTTCTTCGTCTCGTTTTTTCTTCGTCTCATGGCACAAGGGTATGCAAGTGTTGACTTGCCTGGCGGCAACTTTGTGCACCCAGGGCCCCTCAAGTGACAAGAGTTTTTTGAATTCTGGATAGACAGTACACGGACATACTGTCTCCACAGTATGGATAAGTATGTTTCATGGCCTCCAACCTACTAGCAATGGAACATACTTTCTTCTTTTCAAACATCTACACAGACAGAACAAAGTGCCTGTGAACACATGACCTACAACCCTCTCCCCTTAGAAAGATACAGGGGATCACAGTGGAATTCCGGCGGATTAATTTCCACCCCGAAGTAAGTTTACCGTATTTAGTTCGGGGTGGAAGGGACTCCGCCGGAATTCCAATTGGAAAGAGAAATCATATCAATAAGATTCTCGAGTGAAGTTGTTAAACTCCTCATGAAGTATATATTCATCCGCGGGCATAAACCACTGGAAGACCATGTTCCGCTATGTTCCAATACAAATCAGGTGAGGTTCCATCGAGGCCTTTTCAGGTTGTTTCTCCGGTTTTTGGGGAAGCCGCATGCCTGCAAATGTTAGAACAATCTATCCGATGGGTCAATTGTTTTCTGTCGGAGATGCTGTACCATCCCTTTTGCTGTGGCTATCCGAGGCCTGGACAAATCCCGAGTTCAGCCACACTGCCTGGACAGCCAGTCATAGGAGGTGGGCAGATGGCCTACTTATTCTTCTATGACTGAAAAGTACCAAAGGCAGTCAAACCTTGCTGGGGCTGCTAGCTGGGAACATGAGAAATGTATACAGTATGAGAATGTATGAGAGTACCTAATGAGTGGAACATCATTCTTTGAGTTGAACTTTACCAGCCCTAGGGCTCCAAGTACCTTCTGAGAAGGTGTTTGGGGTGGGTTTGGAGGCTCCAAATAGAGGTACTTGGAACCCTAGGGTCTATAGGGCAGGGCTCTTTTAAAGGTTTCACTTTGCTGACTTTGCTCGACAAGCCAAACTGTGGGGCAGAAGTGACTCTGCAGTTGACCCGAAAGGCCTCCAGCTATTGGCTGCTTCTGCAGCACACGAAGTCTGTGTGGCCAGCTGAGTTTGCTTTTTTCCCGGTTGATCAGTGCATGGTTTGAGGTATCTTTGACCCTATGCAATCAGGAATCACATCCGTTCCTGCAACTTACCATGTGGACCGAAAAACATGTTTCAGGCTCAGCTTCAGGGTCTCCGCTTTTGCATCTTATTTGTCCGCCCAGTTCATGTTGATTCATCTCCCCGAGATCATCTGGGAATGTGTCCCCTATACCTGCAGCCTTGGTTTACCATGGTCCCCTTTTGGGCGAGGTCTCCTGGTGCCAGCTCCCCACAGCCATGTATAGGCGAGTTGCTTTGAAAGGGAGTTCGCCCTCCCTCGCTGCCGTCGTTGCTGTCGCTGCCGCTGCCGTTGGAACTCGGCAGACTTGTTCGCTGGTTGGGCGGTCGCTGGTTCTCAGGTCAACTCTGGGCTAGGATCGGAACCCCAGAAGGACGAGCGCGTGGGTGCTGAGCAGGGTGTCCATCACTTTCATCACTTTTTGAGCGATGAGGGTGATTATATGGATTTATATGTGGTGAAAATGGAACATGGTGCAATAGAACTGATCTTGCCAAATCTTTGCAGAGAGATGACGTAGAAGTCTAGCTCTTCTTTGATGCCTTTGGTGATGCCTTTGGTGATGCCTTTGTGATGCCTTTGAGGCTGGAGCAATGCTTTGGTGGCAATGGATGCACCGAGCAGTCGTCGATTAGCCGATGCTCAAGACACAGCGGTCTCCTCAGAATTCATGGCCAAGGCACACCTCATGAGATCTCCCATAGATCTTAATGCATCTTCAAAGGGAATAGGAATTATTGGGAGAATGTTCATGATTCATGGGATTAATTCAAGAATGTTCATAATCTCCCAAGTCACACACAATGAACATGGCATGTTCCAAGCATCACCCGAGTCATGACGTGTGTTTTCCTCAGGCTCATGTGGCCTCACTTCTATGCTCGCCGCGCTCGCCTGACAGTCCTCCAGCGCCCCCACCTCTTCCGCGCCCGGACTCGCAAGAGCTTTTTCCAGTGGTGCCCATCGAGGCGATCGAATCGGAGCCGCCTGCGGCGGAAGGAGCCGTGCAGTCGGAGGGACGGCCCCGGCAGCCGGTGGTGGTGGACCTGGTTCCGCTGTGGAACGGGGCACCCGAAGAGGTAGGTCTTGGAGTTTTGCCACCGCCACAGCTGCCGCAGCCAGAGCTACATGCTTTGGTGCCAATGGATGATGCCATCGAGAGCTTCTCTGAAGATGTGGTTCTCAAGTCCCTTGAGCTACCAGACGCCCTCGACCCACCAGACTTGATCCAAGCAACCTGGGAACCTTTGGAACCCTTGAAGAACGAACTTCAGCACCTTCCGGCACTTCAGAACGCTTTGGACCACCCACCTCGACCGGGTCAGCACCTCCAAGCGAGCCGTCCCTCCGAGCAGGCGGGCGCCCTGGTCGCTGTGGAGTCGAACATGACAAGCCATGACTTGGCTTTCTACCGAAATGTCATCGACGTCACCGATGATCCTCTCGGCCCCAATCGACCACCTGCATCTGCTGAAGCCACAGCCTTGGTCCCCGTGACCTCCAATGCGCCTTCCCACGCGCCCAGCGCCCCCGACGGCCGCGCCGCGCCGCTGCGGCGCCGGCGTCCGGCCCTGCTGTCGCAGGTCGTCCGGCGCCTCGGGCCGCGGTCGCAGACGGCCTCGCAGCGGCTCGGTCGTAGCCTGGCGCGGTCGCGGCGGAGTCGACCGGTGACCGGTGGATGGATCTTGTCGCAGAGGAAATCGCAAGGGGGGCAGGCCAAGCATGTGAAGCACACGGAGGAGAGAGAGGTGACGGTGGAGCGCATGCAAGAGTCCGGTGCGGTTGGTGCAGCAAGTTGTCCTGAAAGGCCAAATGTACTGTTCACGGGGTTTTCTCGAAGCGACTTGCACAGGCTCAAACAATCTGTGAACTGCTTGGGAGGGTCTGCAGTACGAGATTTGCCTGCAGGTCGCACGGCCGCTGAAACTCGGGTGGTTGTCCGATGTACTACCTCGACATGTGGTCTCCAGATTGCGGGTGCGCGCACGATCAAGTACTTGGATGCTGTCTTAGCAGGTGCTTGGGTCTTGTCCCCTGAATGGGTCTATGCATCGATGCGTGCTGGACATTGGCTTGAGGAAGCTGACTTCGAACTGCAAGGAGACACGGCCAAGATGGGGGGGCCACCCCAGGGGCGACGCCACGGTCCGGAACTCTTTGCGGGACTTCGCTTCCACTTCGTGTCACAGGCGCGGGGGGGCACGTGGCGCGCGGCGCGGCTCGCGCGAGCGCGGGGGGGGCGTGTGGGCAGCCCAGCTGCAGTTGAAAGAGCTTTGCTTAGCCTCACTTGGTCAGGCACGAAAGTGCAGAAAGGACTGACTCCTGTGAGAGAGAGGGGGAGAGATAGAGAGAGAGAGACAGAGAGACGCATTTAGCCAAGACACCTTTATAGATCTTTATATATAGATCCTTATGTATCCTTATATAATATAACATCAAGTAAGCAGCCTTCTGCCATAGTCTGCCATGTAGGACTTGCACTTCGAAGATGAGGTGCCCAGCACTTTTCACGTCGTAGCTGCTTCCCCTGGTTTCAAAGTCATTGGTGGTGCAGAGCTTCTTCCATAAACAGTAACAGGTGGAGTTCCTCCACGAAACCACGAGTGTTTCAGGAGTGTAGCAGTACCAATCCGGGAGGGTTGCTTCCGGTTGCTTCTCTTCAGGCGGAAGGACCTGCCCCTCATCAACTTGCTCGATTGGCCCGCAGAGCAGGTGCTGAGGCAGAGCTGGCCATTCAAGGCTAACTGAAGAGAACGGCAAGGAATCGCACAGGTCTTTGATGCCTAGTGCCTAAGAACCAATAAGAACCATGAGAAGCATCGGGCTTCGGACTTTTCTGATCGGTCGTGTCCAACCCGTTTCGTTGGGCCGAACGAACACCGGGGGGGACTCACCGTGGACCGCGCAGTCGCGCAGGTCTTGGAGACGCTGCGGAAGGTCTCGGATGCCAAGGTGGCGCTGCCGCAGTTGGGTCGTCTGAAAACCACCGGGCGCAGATGATGTTCAGAGTTGCCGGTCGTCCCAGGTGGGTAATGAGGTCCATGGTCACGGGCACGGGCATGAACGAAACGAGTGCACGGGATGCCGAAGCTCCGAACATCGCCGGAGCTTCCTTAGTGCTGCACCTGGGTGTACCAAGGTGTCTTAGAGTGCCAAACGTGGCAGAAACGCCTTCTGATCTCCAAGTTACAAAGGTATCCAACAGCACAAGACCATGGTAAAACATGGTAAAACCATGTAAAACCCACCAGCCCTGGTAGGTTGACCCTCCTTGAACATATGGTTCCTTTTTGCATAGGTTTGCCATACCGCATGCGTTACATTGCTTTGCTATACCTCCCTCTAACAATCATGGAAGCTGACTAGGACCCCATGACGCAAAGGAACATGGTCTTCCAGGGGATGACGTTTCCACTTCCATGATTGCTTCAGGGAGTGCAGCTAATGGTCCAACTGTCCTCCTTGTCCAACCAATCAGCGACTGACGCGTTACCTGTTCAGGAGGATCCACCCCATCTAGCCCAGGAGTTGGCATCAACCAGGCCGGGAGAAAGTTGGATCGCTGGCACTTTTTGTCAGAAAGAACCCCTGACAGGAAACGGAAGCGATCTGCGAACTCTGCTGGAAAGGCCCTGGGGCAAAGGAAGTCATCACAGAGGTGGACATGAATATAATATATAATTTGATGTAATATTAGATATTATTATTATGTATATATATATACATGGCATATACATGGCATTGCAAGCATTTCCATGGATGATCATGTTTCTATAGTGCATTTGGGTGTCGGTAAAAACCTCACATCGACCCTGGCCTGACAGACCCACCCTCTCAATAGGTCTCCATGCCGATCCAAGAGAGTAGCCCCTGGATGGCCCCATGCTGAGGAATCATCGAGTTTGCCGCACTTATGGTGGATCTCTAAGTCCTTGCAAGAGTTTGCCACCAGCTCCCAGCCGTTCAGCCGTGGGGCCGCCGCCCCCGGCCCTCAGGTGGCGCAAGCCGATCATGGTCACAGTACCTTCAAAGGCGACTGGGTGCGACTGAAGCTGGTCATGAAGCCAGTCCTTCGCACCATCGAACGTCGAACAACGTCGAACGTCTTCACATGGCAGGGCCGTGGTTTGGACAGGACAGCCAAACTGGCTGATGAACTGGGGCCCAGACCCTCAGTGAACTGGCTGATGTGTTTTGTCAAGAGTGGTTAGAAACAAAGAAATGCCCTGGGACAAAACCAGGAAACATCTCTAGGGGACCTCAATAGCCATGCATCTCAGATATTCTGATCTTCCATCTCTTCCATCTCAAACTTAAATCCTTGAGGAACCTGCTGGACCATTCTCTGCTTCACTTCGTCCACTGTGCACTCCATGTGGTGCCCATCCATCCCGTGGTGCCGCCCTTCAGCTCGCATCTCAGGTGGGTGACCCTACCCTCCACGTGGATGCTCGACTGCATCTCTGGTGGCGAGGCCGCTTGGCAACGGATGCCATGCCGCAACGTGACGTGCAAAGAAGCATCCGGCAGGTTTGGGAACGCACAGAACCACGTCGTGTTCGCCAAGAGAATCATCCGTTGTCCCAAAAAAGAGGTGAAACAAATGAAACAGATCATGGAGATGAAGTCCATGAATGACAGATAATCATCCAAAGTACATCATGGAGAAGAGAAGGATTGTGGTATTTTTCACCCGATTCTTCAAAAGCTGCCAGCCCTGAGGTTTGTTCACCCCAAGGATGCAGATTGACGAGTTCCAGGTGGAGGGTTCTCCTCTGTACGTCCTGTGTATTCATGGAGATGGCTCTGCTCAAACACTTAAGCAAAAAGAAAAACAGATCCAAACGTTGGGCCTCATTTTTGAACCACTGCCAGTTCGTTGTATTGCACGTTGGATTTTCTGGGGGCAGTCTGCCAGAATGCAGCAGGCAATTCGAAGAATGAGGCCGGTCTTTGCTTAGCATGCTTAGCAAGCTTCCAGCATTAGCACTCATCACAATTGACAATGGCAAGAATCACTGAATCCAACTCCGGAATTCTCTTGAAGAGCCGCTGTCAGGGCGCTTTGCAGGGGTTTGCAAAGCAATTTTCCAGCCATCACAGAGGCTGGTCCCTGAAAACTGATATGACACTTTCCTGAAGGCATGAGGAGTTACATTGATTTCCGACTTCATTGCTTGGCAGGCGAATGTGCACTCTGAGGGGCTGACCCCTAGTGCATGGAAAAAGAAAGCAAGTTCCTGCATGCACTGGTGTTTGCATACTTACTCTTCAGATGTGATAGAAGTAAAAGAATTGCCTTTGCATGTGTGAATGTAAGACAGCACGAAATGATTCGAATTGTTCAAGGTGCTGCCAGCCTTCTCTGGGCAGTAGCAAGAGAATAGTTGTTCAAGTGCGACACCAAGGAACTGCAACTTAGCAGGGCGTTCCATTGAACCACATATACTATTGTCCATGTTCATTTCCATGTCCATCACGGCGTCTTAGACCACTTGAGCCTAAGACACCATATTACCAAGCAAATGATCGACATGTTAGCCCCAGAAGCGAGCTCATGTGAGCAATGGCGCCGATCTGTGATCATTTGCGATCCAGGTGTGATGCCTTGAGAGAAAAATCTAACATGTTTGATTTCTTGAAGACAAAAGCGGAACATGGCAGAAACATGTGCTGGCTTGGTAGGTACTAGTAGGGGCTCCCGCGTCCCACTGTGTCGGTCAGTTCGTGTGTGGATCAGTCAGCTCGTGGAACGGACGTGGAACGAGCAAGAGAAGTATGTGGCGTATTATGCACGACTCAACAGAAAGATGGCACGTTGAGGCCATCTCAGCACCTGCTGTTCACGACATGCACCTTATATAGAGTGTTTGGACGATAGAGTCCAAGAGTCCAATAGTAACAGTGAAAGAAGCCTTAACGAAGCCCTCACTCAGATATGATACGATAGGACCGGACCATAGGCCCCAGGCTACATACTTTACGTAGCGTTGATGGTTGATGAGTCACCCCGTTCTCGTTCGGGAAAAGCCTTGTTCTGGAGATGTCGGATCTGAAGAAAGAAGAAGTTCACCATTCAAGGCCAAAGGGAGGAACCATTATATACGGACTGGTGCGACTCGCAGGGAATGAGGGTGGCTGGAGCCCCCAATAGAATCTCTATTGGGGGCGAAACTTCCCTTATTCCCTGCAAGTCGCACCAGTCAGTATAAAGATTAATATGAAAGACCTTGACTTTCTTGATGTTCCTTGATCCATTTGCTGGTTACATCACCGTGGACTGCAGTTCTGGCGTCTTTTCAGGAAGCCACCTCCCAGTCCGACGTTAAAAACCGCGGAAAAGCGGTCCATCGCTGGACTGAAAAGAGATCTATACCGTTCAAAGGGGAGACCTCGTTTCAACCACCAGAGCTGGGGAATGTGGCCAGTTCTGGAGTTTTTGGGCGGTCTTTTGGTGGGTATGGTATGTCTTCATAAACATGAATTCCTTGACAAGCTTGATGCTGATGCAATGTTCTTTGTTTGATGTCCTTGCAGGATTGCCATGAAGTGAATCAAAGTCGCCCCCTCAGTGCGGGTGAGCAGAAAGCCGCACTCGAAGGTGTTGCTCTCCTACTCGAGATTAAAGGCTATAGACAAGCAAGACGGCTCTGATGTATTCTGAAAAGGATGGCTCACTGCGCGTCTTGGCAGATACATCAAACATCCCACATGGTGCCACCTGACTAGGGAGCTGCTAAGTGCTTGCAGAATGAGGGTGGTCAGCAGTCAGGGTACAGATTCGCTTTGGCTTTCAGCAGCTTTTTTGCCCGGTTGTATTCGGTTATATGTTGGATTACTGACGTAGAAATGAAATATATAGAATATAGAAAACTTGGGTTGCCGTGTCACATTATCTTTCATGCATCAGAATTAGCAGCATGTCCAACATGCTTTGCCCAGCGGACAATTGACATCAACAAAATTGCTCAATGGGTGCCAATGTGCAAACAGTTGTTGTATTTTCATGTATTTTTCACATTAACGTATGTTCGTGCCAATTGAATGTGTTTGAGGATTGAGAGGAGCCATTGATTTTGGCATGTTTTGGCACAACTGTTACCGGATCATTGATGGTTCTTTGGTATCGTTTAGTGTCTCATCGCATGATTTTTCATTATTCTGGAGGCAAGTTGGTGACCAGTGCAGGTTTGGCTTCGACTGGCAATAATTACTTGGTTCCACGTGCTTTTTCCGGAGCTAAGTAGAGTTGACAACAATCACACCAAACAGAGCCTCATCCGTCCATAGTCGATGACTGGTCGGACAGAGACAGTCACATAGTCGAAGCCCATTACGCGGCGCCATGGAGCTTGGCCTTTGGGTGGCTCTGGTACTGGTCGCCGTCGCGAGAATGCACACCGCGGCGAAGCGGGGCGAAGCGGGCAGTTGTTCTCGCGAAGCGGGGCGCACCATCTCTTTTCTCCGAAGATGGGACGTTTCACCGTTGACGGTACCGGTCAGTTTACTGCTTCGTTGAAGAAAACGCGGTGCAAAGTTGATGTTTTCGGAGAGTCTTGACAGTTTAACCCAGTCATTTGGTGCATGCTTGCGGTACTGGCAAGACTTGTCATGGCTGGTGGAAGCATCTGATGTGGCAAGGCGAGCAGCCTCTACTGGTCTCTACGGGGGACAGCATTTGGAGCACTCTTGCTGACCATCGTGAAGTTGATCGCGTGCAAAGGCGGAGTTGGATCCGTTTTTTGGGTGGAGAGCAAGTCAGTTGTACTCAGTAGAACCTACGTTAGCTCATAGTCCCTAGTCTTCAGTATCCGACACATGACCAATCAACAAGTGCACAAAGGTTGAACACTATGATGAGAGACCGTTGAATTGGCTTCTCATTTTGCATCGTTCGACACTTCGACGGAAATGGCCGCGTTCGACACTTTGACCACCGCGTACCGATTCAGTCAGAATTGGAAGACGGCTTTCTTCTACCGTCTACCGGGCTTGAATGGAACTTGAGACCCTGAGTCAGAGTGTGTAAAACTTTAAAACCTTGATCTAATCCATTGAGAAGTGTTCCCAGGTGAAGGATGAGCACCCATGCAACACCCTATGTTTGGCAGAGAGTGCATTCATTTCACAGATGCTCTTTCAGCACTCCCATTTTGGTTGCACCAGTTCTTCTACTGCAATCTAATGGCTTACTGCAACCAATCATCATCAGTGACATAAAGTCTGTCTGGAATCATGTCCAAACTTCCGAAAGTCTTTCTATCTTTCCCAAGAGAGCACGACACAAACTCTCGGGTTTCGCAAGACATGTTGGAAGATTGCTGTTGTGAAAAAGCCTGTGTGACTGCCAACAGACAAAGGCCTTCAGACTTTGGATCAAAACTCCAAAACCTGTCGAAAACCAAACCTGGTATCCTGAGGCACAAGACAGACCTCAAGAACCAGCAGAATCCAACAGAAATAGAACATAGATGAACATAGAATGAATAACGTTCAGTGCAAAATCCAACTTGTTGTCATCGATCTTCCAGGAAGCAGCTGTCCACCGGTGTTTTTTTCCCGAAAGCACCTGCGAAGGGTTTTTCCTTAAGCACTGCTGCCTAATCTCTTTCTCTTACTTCATCTTCCCCACTCTCTCTTCCTTACTCTCTTTCTCTTACTTCATCTTCCCCACTCTCTCTTCCTGACTCTCTTTATCCTACTTCACCTTCCTTACTTCATATTCTTTACTAACTTTCTCCTACTTCACCCTCACAACATCATCATCTAATCATCACCTCATAGGTTATTAATCTCATATCATATCATATTATATCATATCAGGTTATAATATCATATCACATCACATCAATGTCATAACATATCATATCATATCATGTTTTAATATCATATCACATCACATCAATGTCAGATCATATCATCTCATATCATGTGATAAAATAATATCACATCACAACATAACATATGAAGTAGAAGTATCAGATCAACAATATCAAAGTACATCAGAAGTAGATATTGATAGGTAGGTATTGATAAGTGGGTATAGACAGGTGGGTGTAGGTAGGTAGGTGTAGATAGGTAGGTGAAGATAGGTAGGTGAAGATAGGTAGGTGTAGACATCTTCCTTAAGACACCTACCCAACTTCACCTACCCAACTTCTTCTTTATTCTTCTCTTTAGGCGGCGGGGCGGTGCGAGCAGGTCTTACGAAACGCAACCCTCTCGTGGAATCGTGGCCATCGATCGCGCGCGCGTGTGGTGAGACGCGAATCGCGTTTGTCCGTGAGCAACCCTCTGCGGAGATCGTGCGTGTCGATCGCGCGAACGTGTGGTGAAACGTACATTTTTGGTGTGCGCGGTGCGTTCCGCCATTATAATTCTGGTGACAAGGTTTTGTCGATTTTGCGTTTCCCCATTGTAATTCTGGTTTCAAGGTTTGCCCTCGAGCAACCCTCTGCGGAGATCGTGCGTGTCGAGTGCACGAACGTGTGGTGAAACGTACATTTTGTCTGAGCGCGGCTGGGCGCACCATTATAATTCTGGTCACAAGGATGTCGCCAATGTGCGGTCCGGACCGCATACTCATTGGGAAATGCGATTCCAAGGTCTGTGCCCGGTCTGTGCCCGGATCGTTCCCCCATTATAGTTCTGGTCGCAATGATGTCGTGAATGTCACCTCTGAACTTTCTACAATGCGCGCTCTGGACGTCATACTCGTTGGGAACCGCGATTTCATGGTTTGTGCTCGGATCGTTTCCCCATTGTAATTCTGGTCACAACGATGTCTCCAATGTGTGCTGTGGACTTCATACTCGTTGGGAAATGCGATTTCATGGTCTGTGCCC
>CAXAMN010001714.1:257450-282883 GCA_963970005.1 Durusdinium trenchii | reverse complement strand
CGGATCGTTCCCCCATTGTAATTCTGGTCGCAAGGATGTCGCGAATGCGCGCTGCGGACTTCATACTCGTTGGGAAATGCGATTCCATGGTCTGTGCCCGGAGCGTTCCCCCATTGTAATTCTGGCTCGAAGGTGTTCCTGTGTCATCGCTCGGAGCGTAGTTACATTGTGTTTTGCAAGCTTTGGTTGCTAATCGCCTTATAGTTCTGGCTCGAAGGTGTTCCTGTGTCATCGTTTGGTGCGCAGTTACGTGGTGTTTTGCAAGCTTTGGTTGCTAATCGCCTTATAATTGCTACTGCAATGGTTTCCAACGTACTTTTTTCCAAGTTTTGCCGCTTTCATTTTTCTTATAAATCTCTTTTAAAAAACGCTTCGAAATCGCAATTTTTGGAGCTTGGACGTCGAGATCCGGTTTTGGGAGGCTATTCTCTGTGCTTGCGGTGCGCAGTTACATGGTGTTTTGCAATCTTTGGTTGCTAATCGCCTTATAGTTCTGGCTCGAAGGTGTTCCTGTGTCATCGTTCGGTGCGTAGTTACATGGTGTTTTACACGCTTTGGTTGCTATTCGCCTTATAGTTCTGGCTCGAAGGTGTTCCTGTGTCATCGTTCAGTGCGTAGTTACGTGGTGTTTTGCAATCTTTTGTTGCTAATCGCCTTATAATTGCTGCTGCAATGGTTTCCACCATGTCTGGTGTAAACCATGTCTGGTGTAAACGGTGTCTGGTGTAAACGCTGTCTGGTGTAAACTGTCTATGGTGTAAACTTTTTCTGGTGTAAACCTTTGTTGGCTTTGTCTGGTGTAAACGACGTCTGGTGTAAACCGTGTCTGGTGTATACGGTGTCTGGTGTAAACGCTGTCTGGTGTAAACTGTCTCTGCTGTAAACTCTTTCTGGTGTAAACCTTTGTCGGTTTTGTCTGGTGTAAACCTCGTCTGCGGTAAGACCTTTTTGTCTGGTGTAAACGGTGTCCGGTGTAAACGCTGTCTGGTGTAAACTGTCTCTGCTGTAAACTCTTTCTGGTGTAAACCTTTGTTGGCCTTGTCTGGTGTAAACGACGTCTGGTGTAAACCGTGTCTGGTGTATAGACGGTGTCTGGTGTAATCGATGTCTGGTGTAAACTCTTCTCTGGTGTAAACCTTTGTCGGCTTTGTCTGGTGTAAACTTTTCCATGGTTACTTCGTCTGGCGTAAACAACGTGTGGTGTAAACCGTGCCTGGCGACATGCACCATCATCATCATTATCATCATCATCATCATCACCTTCATCATCATCATCAGCATCATTATCATCATCATCCTTATCATCCACATCATCATCATCATCATTATCATCATCATCGTCGTCAGCACCATCATCATCATCATCATCATCATCATTACCAGCAGCTACGTCATTGCAATCGTCATCGACCTCATCGTTAGCTCATGATCACAATAGCATATCACGGGCGTATCGTGAGATCATCATCTCATGGCACATCATATTTTCATATTTGATGTCATGTCATATTTTCTTTCACGGCATGAGAGTTACATGTGTTTCAGGTTGTGTTGTATTTGTATACTTGGCTTGAAATAGACCCAGCTGACTCGATGTGTTATTGTAGCTGATTGGATTTTTTCCGTCGTTTGCATCGGCATGACGGTGACGGCTTTAGCATGATCAGCATCAGATTTGTTGTTACAGCTGCTTGAATTTTTTCCTTTGTTGGCATCATCATGACGGTGACAGCTTTTAACATGATCAGCATCATTGACCTTTGTGTCGTATGGCTCGAAGGCAAGTGGACTCGCTTATTCTCGATCGACGGTCGGCAGAATCCGATCCGTGTGGTCGGTAGGGTTCATGAACCAAACGTATCTTTATACATAGATCAGTGGCGTTGGCGCGAGACCGCGAGTTGTGCGAATCTCGCCAGCACAGCCAATTCAACCGTGCGATCAATGGAGCTCATGAAACAAACGTATCTTACGTAGGTACCATCGACTTTATACATAGATCAGTTGCGTTGGCGCGAGACCGGAAGTTGTTCGAATCCCGCCAGCGCAACCAATTCAACCCCTCCAGGTCCTTCTTCTTCCTCCAGTGGTAAACGCCTGCCATGGAAGCCGCTGGACTGGAAGACACACAGTCATGACTACAATTTTGGAGATATCACTGCCTGGCCACTGGATGCCAGCTGCATTACCTTGGGAGGGGATGCCATCTTCCTCGGTAGTGTCAAAGCGGCTGTCAACATTGAAGCGGTGGAGGTGGAGTACACGACAAAGATCTCCCATGTCGTGACCCTGTGTGGGAACGAGATCCAGGTGCGCGGCGCGCCGTCAGATTTGCCCACCTATTTTGAACGTTGTGGCGTCGCTCATATCTGGTGGTTCATCGAGGATCCCACAGTCAAAGACCCAAATACAGAGCTGGCGAAGCATCGTCAGTCTGCCGGTGAATGTTTAGCTTTCTGGAAAGATTTGATGCATGTTCTTTGGGATGTGGCCTCCTACTACTGGAACCACGACATCAGGTTTACGCCTTTGTTTCATTGCTTTGGAGGCATCAATCGCAGTACCGCCGCGCTTTGCGCCTGGCTGGTGATCTGGTGGGATCTCAGTGTCGAGGATGCCATTGACTGTGTGCTCCAGCAGCGTCCAAGCCTGAGACCGTGGAAGCGACGAGCATATGTCTTGTATGCACTGCGATCCTTGGAGCATCACAAGCATGCCTGGCGTTGGGAATTTGAAACGTCGTGACCAAAGTGTCGACAAAAAGCTGTGAATTCGTGGCCAAACTGGCTAGAAGGACCTGTGTCCACGACCGGAAGTTGTTCGAAGTCGGCCCTTGTTCCGACTGAATGTGCAGAGACCCCATGAGGAACGGGATCCACGACCGAGAGTTGTTCGAAGTCGATCCTGTTCCGACTGGGTGCGCGAATATACCTGATAACCGATAAAATTGTGCAAACAGAGCTCTATAGACATCTTTTTTTTGTTCGATTGTTGGACTTGAATGATATTCTTTGCTTGTTGTGATTTGACCTGAAAGACCAGTTTCGTTTCCAGAGACATTGAGTCTTTTGAACAGGTTGAGCGGCAACAAGTGGGACCAAATGAAAGTGGACACCACGCAATGGAATTCCAGGAGGCCGGCATGTCGATGCCACATATAGTCACCAGCCACGAAGTTACAAGTATCGGCGAAAAGCTGTGAATTGGCTATTGCAAAGTGTCGTGACCAAACTGATTAGAAGGACCTGGGTCCACGACCGGAAGTTGTCCGAAGTCGACCCTTGTTCCAGCTGAACGCGCAGAGACTCCACAAGGCACGAGATCCACGACCGAGAGTTGTTCGAAGTCGATCCTGTTCCGACTGGGTGTGCAACTATATCTGATAACCGACAAAACAACATGAGTTGAACTGTGGGTAATTTGTTTTGTTTTTCAAGTGTTGCATTTGTATGAGCATTGGTTGTCCTGATGCCAGGTTGGGACGTGCGATTTCGCACACTTCGGCGGCTCTTACTACCGGGACTAGCGTTTGAGCTCGACCGGCGCTGGATAAAAAAGAATCGACCGGGACTACCGTTTGGGCTCCGAAGTACAGTGCAACAGAATATACATTAATAGATTTGGTAATAACGTGATAATAGTATCATAATCATAATGTATATATATATATATAGATATATATATATTATATATTGTGTCATCTCATCATCATCTCATTTTGTTTCATCTTAATGTTTTGAATCATCATATATCATCTCTTCATTTCTTTAGTGCTCATTCATCTTCTGTTACTTCGCTTTTCTTCCCTTCTATTTGTTCTCTTCCGCCTACTTGCTTTCGGGCCACCCTGTCGTCTAGTTCCCACACGGCATCCACTCGACCCGGCTAGCCTGTAGGTCGCAGGGCGGCCGGTGCCCTCACAGGCCTGTGGTTCCCAATCTCAGTGCCGTGGCGGGAAGCGGGTGTTTGTCGTGGTTTTTGGTTGATGGTGACGGCTGAGAACGGTGCTGCACTTGGGCCAAAACATATTTCCTTTAAAGCATATACCTCACCTGGAATACCAGTTTGAGAACTGTTTGTTTGGAGACTCACCAATTTGCCGAGAAACTGCGAAGTGGCAAGAAGAGGAAGGGGGATCTCCTTCCTCCATTGTTTGTGTGAGCAGTGGGAAAGAATTGCTTGTGGGTGGTGAACCAGAGCTACGAAAGGACATGAAAGGACTAATCCTCTGGTGTTGTTTGATGTTCTCCCAACTTCCAAAGGTGATTTTAGGGTTCCTGACAACCCCGATGCGGGTAAAGAAGATCATGGGAGGAGATGGGAGGAGGGCCTGTGATGCAATAATATCAATTGATCTTTGCACCTTTTGCAAGGAAGGTAAGGAAGCATCGCAACACCCGACCATCCACTTCTTACCTTTGATCTTCTCGCAGACATTCGCACACCAACATGCAAGCGGAAAACAAACACCGTGGTACCCTGGAAGCAGTCCACTGTTTGCCAGTTCTTTCACAATGATGTATTTTGGATGGTACAAAGAACGGATTTTGTGAAGGAGCCAGAGAAGACATTCACAGCGCTTTTTTTGAGCAGGTCGACCGGAGCTGGTCAGACCAGACTTCCTGGTCGGTCCCGGAGATCGACATCTCAATCCTCGAGAGAAACGGACGACCCCCTGTCAGACGAGAGAAAGGGACGTAGATCCCCACGAAAAATGTATTGGAAACCGTGCCACTATCACTATAATAGTGGATTCAAAGAAGAAAAGCAGGTCGTAAAGGGCAGAAAAGAGAACTTGTTCATGGCCTCTGTCCGAGACGAAAAACAGGTGCATTCTGGGTACAGAATTGTGAAAAGACCAGCTTGTTTTGGGAGCTGCGGACCTCCCATGTTGGGAGTTTGTTTCAAGCCTTTCTTGCACTCACGGAGCGATTATTCATGTTATAAGGTGAGTGAAGTCACTTTCCAACACGTCTCTGATCCTGAAACTGGGTAGATCTCGGGAGATCTGCACCTCCGCCCCTTCGTCCCATTTCGGTCTGGACCAGGTCGAAGAGCTGACGGGTCCACGTGGTCCGAAGCTCTTGACGAAGATGTTGCAACATGGTCAGCACTTGCCACTGGACGTCTCCGTCCTCTCCGTCCAACATCTGCGGACGCTCGGTTCCGGAACGAAGTTCCGTCGGCATGCGCAGAAGGATTTTGTGGAGGGAAGGAAGTGGAGGAAGTGATGTGACACCTGGGATGGGAGTTGGTTCATGAATGCTTCATGATGATGGTTCATGGGGTCTGAGACTGATAGAGCTTCTGAGAACTTCAAAGCAGTAACTGTTTTTTGGTGATTCCAGGGTGGCAAATTGTTCGAAACTGAAGTTTGGAAATGAAAGCCGAGAAGCCGAGGAAGGACATCAAAGACGGCGTGAAAGGAGACAAAGCTCTGCTGAAAGTGACCTTTTCCAAGGAGGCTGAAACCGGGGACAACTATTTTGGTGGTTGACTGCTGTCGTTTGATCATGTTGTGGGTGGATCAAAAAACATGGTCCTTCCATTCAAGGTTGGTGATGTTGGTGAAGCATGACTTCAGCTGTTGTGATAATCAAGTCTATAGAAAACCGGCAAGCTATCGCTGGTCCTTTGTAGTTTTATACTCATTTGATATGAATGATCAATTTTCACCACCATGATTCCGCTTTTTCTTTTCCTCATCCTTTCAGCTTCATTTTGCACCAGAACCACCCGTGGAAAATCTTCTCGCATTCCTTTGCCAGCCATTTTCGTCTTCGCATGTCTGTGTTCGTCTTACACGTCGCTCTTTCGGAAGGTGCCCAACCTTCCGGGGACCTTCTTCGTGAAGTTCAACTTGCAAAGCTTTGGCGCCATGCGCCTCTTGGTCGCTACCTCCGATGTCTGCCTTTGCGAGGCCGCCCGCGGACGCGGCGACGCGGATCGGATCGGAGGTCGGGCGCATGTGCACCGGAGGATGCATCGCGGGTCAGGTGACACCGGAGGTGGAGCCTGTTTCTGCTGGAGGTTTCAGGAAGCCAACGGAGCAGGTCTAGAGTCTAATTTCACATTTCCAGATGCTTGTGGTGGAAAAGATACAGCTGGTTCCACGCTGTTACAGGTGGTGAGTATTGACAACAAAAGTGCCATTCTCTCAATACGTCATAGGAACTCAGCAAAAGCACAAGCGCCCCCTGGATGCAGTTGGTTGTTCGTCCTGTTGACACGATAGATGGCGATTTACTGATTGGTGGTTTGTTGTTGCACACCCTCCAACAGGTCACCACCTGACACTTTTAAGTCTCCAAAAGCTACTAGAGTCAGGTGCTGGTAGAGGGGACTATAAAGGGGATATATACCCTGATCGTGTGCATCCAATTGGTCTATGGTACCTGGCAACGACCCTCCGCCGCTGACACAGGCGCTCTTCTACCATCACTTGGCTGAAGAGGCCGCGGAGGTGGTGAAAACTCCCAAGTGTTGCTTGGGCGGTTGGATACTGTCGGCTGCACAGGCCAAGACGACTCGGCCCGTCTTGGGTAGGAGCAGGAGCGGATTCTGCTTCCACTTAGACAAACCCATCTACCAAGTCTGGTTTGACATTTGCTCGGATTGGCATTTGCACTTCTCATCAATTTGTGGTCACCGGTCCACTCCATGTGTTCGGGAAATGGATCGACCCACTTTCTGCCACCCATCCACTAGATTGGTAGCATTTGTTGATAGCGCCAGAGATGTCACTTGAGAGGACAAGCGGGTCACTACACGCCCAAACACGAAAAGATATAAAAAGCATTGGTGTAGGAAATGACTTGAAACGAAGTCTTTTGGACAAACATGCTTTCCTCTTGTGAAGTCTGACATTCTTATTTACGTGCAGCGTCCAACAAGCGCGCGTGCCGGTTCACGGCGTGGTTTATCGTGGTTTCTTCCGTACGAGGCTTTTTCGTGGATTTCAACCGGCTCACAGGTCGGGCTGGGAAGGTTCCCGTCGGCTGTTGAGTGTGTTATTGTCATGCAGCCTCCTGGGACATGACCCCCAACCTCCAACCGAGACCTTTCTAGAATGGTCCCAACCTGGTACAAAAGAAGGACACTCCCTGGAATGATCATGGTGACACGGAAGGCCGTGGAGCAGATCGAACCCCCCCCCGTTGGTTTGATTCATCAATGTGCTTGCCTCAAAGAGCAACCACCTACATTCACCTTCATCCTTCACCAAGCAACACCTAAAGCAGCTCACAAGCGCATCGGCGCTCAAAGAGCCGCAGGCAGTGTTAGAGTGACATCTGCGTTTGAATGGCCAGTTTTACTCTCACAGTGCAAATAGCAAAAAGAAATAACATCAAAAGCATACAAAGCAATCGACGCGTCCTTGCTCCATCCCTGGACTCTTTCTGGATGTTCCTGGTATTCATTTAGAGGGCGGGTGTTGGTAGGGATGCAAGACTTGCCTTTCAGGTGCTTGCTGTAGGAGTACCATGGAGTACCCCTTCTGTATTTTTACATAACAGAGCAATCCTAGCACAGGCGAGTTCTGCCTGCTCACTGAAGCCCTCCACTTCGGCGGGCCTGCCGCGGTCTCCACTGCGGACGCGAGCGCCTCGAGCTTCGAGCTTCGGCCGATGAAGCACCGCATCCGGGACCCCGCCACCTTGGAGGAGTTACAACACATGGAGGGCTGGGGACGTTTTTGTTGTTTTTCCCGGTCCACTCGAGTGCTGATAAGGATAGAGTTCCCATTTTTCCTCGAAGCAGATGTTCGGAGTCCTAGGAAACTGAGAATTCGTTTTACTCTTTGGCAGATGATCCTTTGATGCGATTTGACTGAAAAGACTCGCCCGGGGACGAGGGGAGTGATTGGATGCGTGGACAAAAACTGCTGTGAAGGAGCAATTGCTGTTCATCGAGACTGGTGCAAGACTTCATTGCAAGTTCTGGGCGGACAATCAGGCTAAAGCGAGAGACAATGGCAAGTTCTGGCCAGTCGAATGGATTGGGATTCCACTTAGGGCTTTGGGATGCTTGGGGTCCACACTAGATTCAATTGATTCCAATCACCAAGGTGCATGCAGTTGAGCCACCAGCCACCCCTTCGTCGCCCCACGTCAAAATGGGACCCAGGGGGCTTATATAGCCATGGCGAACGCCGGACTACCCGCTTGGTGACCAAAGCAGCAGGGGGACCCCCTTTTCACCTAAGCGTGCGCGGTTTGTCCTTCTCAAAGTTTCTCATCACTGAAGGCAACACAATAATCGAAAGTCATCGCACATACTCTTCTCATCACTGAAGGCAACACAATAATCGAAAGTCATCGCACATACTCTTCCGGGTCTGACTGGTGCTGAGTAGAGAATGAGGGAATGAGCCCCGAGATTCCGATCCATTCCCTCATTCCCTACTAAGCACCACTCAGGGGTTGTGCATGATGTTCTTGTCCCTTTGCATTTCGCATGTTGCTTCGAAAAGGCCTCGAGCATCTTAAAGGGCCTAGAGCGGCCTCCGACTGCACCCTTGAGTTGATTAGAATATAAGGATATATAAGGGGATACCCCAAGTGTACATCCAATTGGTCTATGGTACCTGGCATCGATCCCTCTATTCTTCCCTTTTCGGGACATTTTTTGACCCTTCGACTCCGTCCCGTCCCTCCCTGTATTCAGGCACGCATGGAACGAGATGTGGAACGAGACATGGGGAAGGGGTTGTTCAACCTGGAGCCCGACGGTCGTCCACCAATGTAGCGAACGACCGACACCAGGTAGGTCATGGTAGGTCAACTTAGGTCAACCGGTCGGTCAACCGGTCGGTCTCTCCTGGTGTTAGCTCCCCACAGCATGCACCGGGAGGTGCTTCGAGACATGCCCAAGTTCTATGAGACTCATCGAGACTTGGATTGGAGGGTAGCGACCGACCAGAGATGAAGATAAGGCGATCGAAGCAGAAAGGCGGCAGACCCTTGCGGCAGATCGATGACCCTAATCTCCAGTGCCGGTCCGGTGTGGGTCAAGAATCACGATGATGCGCCTCCGCTCATGCATGCTTATTTAGTACATTTTAGTACTACAGTTGTGTGTTTTCGGGCGGGGAGATCAGGTCGCATGGCTCGGTCGCAACTCGCGGAATGCCACCCGGCAGTGCTCTCATGTGTTCTCCCCTGTCCAAACAAGACAAAGTTTGCTGAAACCCCTCCTGCTCCTTGAAGACAACCATATTACCGAATCGTCTCACGTCCAATTGGGCCAATGTCCACTTCAATTGATTCCCCACCTGCCAAGGAGAGGCTTGTTAGATTTTATCAGCTCTTCTCCTCCTTCCGGCTCCTGCTCCTCCTCCTCGCAAGCGCCAGATCGGAGTGGGCACTGCCGGACCTCAACCACAAGCGCCAGATCACAGTGGGCACTACCGGACCTCAACACAAAACCAGACAACATAGCCACAAACACACAATACACAAGACACAGCCAACAACACACAACCACAAACAGACTAGCCACAAACGCAATCACAAGCACAAGCCCGCAACCAGAACCACAAACACAAACACACAACCACAAGCACACAAACCACAAACACAATTACCGACACACAATCACAAACGCACAACCACAACACACACAGCCACAAACACAACGACAAGCACAACCACACAATCACAAACACACAGCCACAACACGCAACCACAACACACAGAAGCCACAAGCACAAGCACAACCACAAACACGCAACCACAGCACACAACCACAGCACACAACCACAACACACAAACACAGTACACAACCACAACACCAACCACAACACACAAACACAACAGTCAAACACAACCGCAAATGCGCAATACAACAACATATAACAACATACTTACCTGCGTGTGTGGTATTTTTGTTTGGCAGGTGGTCATAGGTGGTCACAGGGTAGCACTTTTGGATGCCAACTGGAGACCCTGGCGACACTCCGACGCGAACTCCCTAACACCAAAAGAACAATCCCAAGCCCGAGGACCCACAAGCAAAGTCGAAACCGCAAAACTCACGACTCACGATCATGGCTACGTGCTCCTCACCATGGCATGAGATCAAAGGATTGAAATGTCATGGTGGAGGCCACTCGAAATAAAGTAGCTGGGGGAATTCACTCTTTTCGCGGCTTGCAACGGGTTGGACGCTCTCTCAATACCGTTGGGAGCTGTCTGGTGAGGAGAGATGTGGGTCCTGTGCTCCTTGAGTGGACGCTTTGGCTTGGGACAGACGGTGCGGAGGACCTTGCGTGGCCAAGCAGAGGCGGGGAATGGCTGACCTAAAGAGAACGCGACACTGGGCATGTTCAACGACAGTCGCGAAGGGAAAACATCCACACATGAAGCATCATGAAGGCTTTCCATGCAAGCGGCGAGATGCATCTCCACGTTGTGTAACACGTTTGGGTAAAAATTCATAATCTTTTGTAGCTGGCAAACAGCTCTCACTCCTCGTCCCATTCAACTCAACACTTGTTTACGCACGCCTTCGATGATGCCAGGTGAACGAGGACTGGATGACCTGGGATGTCCCTGGCGACTTGAAGGGCAAGGAGCAAGTTTACGAGAATCCGGCACAGGGGCAATGACCTCATGTGGGTGGCAGCATCAGTCAGTGAGTTTATGGGTGGCATCGGCAACAGACACAACAACTGATGTTGGGGGTGGGAAAGTATGATGAAACATGTGTGTCATTTTTCAGTTCCTGGCGTTCCCAATTGGAACTGTTCCCAATATATGATTAGCTGATATATCATATATTGGGAACAGTTCCAATTGAAAACAGGTTGAGAGGGTCGCTTTGAGGTGGTTAGCGGTGTGCTAACAGAGAGCCCCTTCATAAACCACTGGTGACTAGAACAACAGACCAAAACTTGCTTCAAGGGTTCTCCTCCAACTGTTTGATCAATCGCAATTTTGGGCCACACTGGGGACTCGTCCAGAATGACCGGGAGTTCTGCTGACAGAACACTGGCGAGTTGTTGACGAACTGAAAGGATTGGCAGAAGACGCTCCTCTTACTGCAAATAGGAGTGGGAGCTCATCAATGACATGCCAGCCATCCTCACCTCCCTTGCGCAAGACCTCGACATGGCGCCTTGGATCTCCTTGGTCTCAAACGATGGCGTCAACGTTGATGGAATTTGTATTCAAATGGATCCAAACATGAGATAATGAGGTGTACTAGCTGGAAAATGGCGGGAGGTGGGATTGGACAGTTTCAGGACAGAGGATATTTGGGGCAGGTCGTGCTGCAGTGCTACTGCTGCTGCTACTGCTAGTGCTACTGCTACTGCTACTGCTACTCCTACTACTACTACTGCTACTCCTACTACTACTACTACTACTACTACTACTACTACTACTACTACTACTACTACTACTATGCCTAACCGCAGCACGGGCTCCCTAGAGGTTGAATGCTGAGCGAGGCAGTTTTAACAAGGCGAGGCACTAGTTCAAAACATTTGTTGTATATAATGAAACAAAGTGCGAAACCCAGGGATGCGATTTCCATAGCGAGGGACAATTGAGGTCCGATAAATATTTCAACTTGTCTGGGTGCAGTTGAATGATGTCGACGGAGTCAACTGAGGCGGCGTTCGGGCACAATGACTTGACCACGGACAATGCTTTCTACTGGAAGGATTGTGATCACTTGAAGCTGGGATTGCCACCTGGTTATCCGGATTGTGAACTGATTCTGACGGTGGCTTGAAGATGTCAGATTGGTGGCAAGAGCATGGAAGAACATCTCCGCATTGAATAGGCCTGAGCTGGCTGGCCCCGGAACAGTCGAAATGTAAAGGAGTGAAAGAGCTAGTAGCATTAAAGCATACAGCTACAGTACATTTTTTAAGATAGTGCAAAGCCTCTTAAAGGTGGGCACACATGAAAACAAATAAAAACTATATATATACACACACAAAGGTGGTTCCCAATATACATACAATTTCAGTTGACATTGCAGTTCTTGGTTTCTTTCAAGTGTTTGTTTGGTGATCAGGACGGAACAAAACAGGATCGGTCTCCTATATTTCTTTCCTTTGAAGAAAACTGGAATTTATCGTCATCCTAAGACAATCCTAAATCATTGGGTGGAACGACCTGATTCTACCTGTTTGCGTGCCATGCCGGATTGGCCCATCCGGTAGGGTTTTTGAGGGATATTGCAGGTACCTCACTCCTCACCACTCTTCATGAACATCCCTTCCTCTAATGCGAGGACATCCGACCAGATTTGAGACTCCAACCTACTCAATGCATGTACTGAGATTACCCTCACTGTTCCCTGAACCTCGCGAGTCTTTCTGCTCATTTCTGCACCAAATGGACACGAAACCCGCAGGATCCCCGTCCCAGCGTGCGAACGAAGCCGCGTCGTGAGGGATGAACGACTCGCGTCGTTCATCCGGGTGAAGATCGGGTGAGGTTTGATTGGCAGCAAAGTTGCGTCAACAACGTGGCCCAAGAATGGGCATGGAACTGGCATTTTCTGGAACCCGAATTCCTGACCGAGCATGAGGACCACAGAAACCATGAGGTTCTGGGTCTTAACTAGTTTGCATGACATTCTGTGTTTGCGTCTATTGACTATATGTCCAGATTTGCTGTCAGTCGGATGTTTTTTTGTGATGGAACAACACTATACACCGCCACAATCATGTTTAATGATATTTGGTGTTTGAACCTGCCTGTCCTGGTGGCCACTGTAACCAAAATGTTTCATCGTCTGCATCCAGTTGCCTCTATCCAGCCCACCACCCGCAGTACTTCATTGCCGTCACCTTCCGTCGCCTGTCTCATGAGACTCCCCCTCGTTCCGAGCAGAGGGGACTCCTGCCAGAGGAGAGGCTGATTGGCGAGCTCCTCGTGACGTACGAGAGACTGGGGCGCCCCATCTCAAGAAAGAAGTTTCTGTGACTCGGCAGATGGGAAACCCTGTCCTCCGTAAGTGGGGACAATGGAGTCTTGTGCTCCATCAGGCACATGGTGTCCAATTGTTAAAACAAGGCCCAACGGCATGTGAAAGGTTCACAATGCCGCATGTTTTACAAGCTGGAATGGCTGGAAGAGTTATATTGTTGCATCTTATAAGCCACAAATGTTTGGCTAGCTATCGCACTCCATAAGAAAGAGGAAGCCCGCATCATGATTCAGCATCAATGCCGGCCCTGCCAACATCTTCGGCAATAGCCTGGTATTGACAGAGGATTTGTGCGTCCAAGGTGTGGGACAAGTTGTGCACCGTTCTGTCTCAGCATGTGAGCAGGCCTTTGAGCTTCACCTCTTGACAGGCATGCATATGTCCTGGGCACCGTGCAGATGTTTGTGTTTGGCGGCGGTGGCTTGCAATTGTTGATGTGCCTCGGCCCAACGCCAGCCGTTTTCACCAGGGGGGACCTCAGAACCGAGGGGCGCTGCGGAAGTGAGCTCTACCCACTCAGTGGCTCACCTGCATGGTGAGCACTCCGAACCCAAAAAGAATGACCGATCGGTGAACCGTGAATTGTTCATGGCAACTGAGGGAGTCGGTATACCTCAGATGTCTATAGAAAGTTGCACATCAAGAGTCTGAAGTGAAGCGGCCAGTGCGGATTTCGACCAACAGCGTCCCGCAACTTCGCCCAGTATCGCCGCTCACCTTCCGGCTTTCCTGTCATGGGGAGGTCCACATTCCAAAACACCCGTGGAGATCCCGCGGAGTGAAAAGATCGCCGGTGTAACGCACGTGGTTCACAGCCTAAGTTCTCTTTACACACCTGGTCAAATGAGCAATGTGGGGGTTGTTCAGCCCAAGAACTCACAGAATCCATCAGAATCCCCAACGCAGTGGATTCTTTGATTCGGTCATGATGTCATGCTCCTGTTGTCACCGAGCATGTTCCGCCCGACCTTGACCGGGATCCGATGTCTTCGAGGGCTGAGCTCCACTCGAAGGGCATCTTCCAGTCGTTAGTCCCCAACGACCCCCGCTGCCGGATGAGCGACTCTACCATGGATGAGAACTTACGCGAGAGACCCGGATAGACTGATGAGGGTGGTTGACCAAAGGGAGCGAGCAAGGGAAACGTACCGCTAAGCGCGGGCCCCAAATCACTGGCTTGTAGAGATAAAGTGGTTTTCTATATGTTGTGGTTTCCACAAGTTCTCCACTGTGAAGATCGCCGGATGCCAGTCCAGGGCTACAGCATGGCACCTTGCTTGTGGCAAAGATCCTGTCTGAACCGAAGAACTGAAGCTGCTTCCACACGCAAATCCCCATGAATCACCTTGACTGGTTCTTCAGTCGGAGAACCTCCAGGTTCCCCGGAGTCCTTGGGCATTGAGAGCAGTGTTCTTCTTTCCAAGCCCACGCCCCCAGCTGGTGACTGTCTTTCTTCAGCCCAGGAAGCTCGTCGGCGCAGAGATGACCCGGCGCACCTTCACCAACTGCTGCCGCCCGCACCGCAGGGGACGCTCCGATGGTGGGGGGATCTGGGGTCGAAGTGGTTCGGACCGAGCGAGGCGGAGGCCGGTCGACCATGTCGCTTCTCGGAACCGACGGGGCAAACAGTTCAGTGTTTGCAAAGAGTTCGAGTCTCCGGTGGAAGATGTCGAGTCTCCCCAGAGTCTCAGTTTCAACTTCCAACATCTTCCAACTATTGAAAGGCTTTTGATTCATTAATTTGACTGTGTCCACAATGGGTATAATTGATTCACCTACTTTTGGTTATGCTAGGGGTACCTGTTCCTCGTTTGGAAATTGAAGACATGAATCTTCAGTCCTCACCACTCTGACTCAGGCAACATCATGCGGCGGCACGACTTTGCCTCAGCTTGGCTGCGATGGAAAGCTGAGAGGACAAAAGGCCGGAAGCACGTTCAGGTATTGATGGCAATGACGGGAACATTCATTTGCACTTGCGAAGAAGAACCTGTGCCACCAAGATAAACAGGGCATACCTAATCCATTGCACTTGCTAAGAGAATACAGTTTCAATTTGAAATCTGTTCCTATGGATGCAAGATGGGCTGTTCATCAAGAGTTAGGTTTGCACGGAACTGACGCAGCCATTTGAGAGCTTGCCATCTACCATGATCTACCTGCACAAGTGAGCAATGCTGCGCTTCCTTCCATTTGCAACTTGGAGATTTCAGAGCATTTGAACATATTTGATCCATATTAGTGAGGAAAGGAGGGAACAAGATCAAGCCTAAGTAACAACAAGTACCCATAGCCCATAGCAGCTTTTATGCATTTTGCACTCCTTTGGATTATTCTTTTGGGGCCGGTTGGGGCCATAAAACGTTCCAATAATTACATGACCTTGCCTAAGATGTTGAAATGCTGATTGCAGTGGCATGATTGCCTCGTGATATCTGTTCTTGGCCTACCAAGGGCATTTTACTCCTTGCGTTCCCATGCCTCGCGCAAGGAAACGAAGGACACTGGAACGCTTTGGTGCGTGGACTGTTTCGAGGGGAGTGGCATTTGGGCGAGTCAATGTATGGGAATGGATTGACTGGAGGGAGTGGTTGGAGTTCCAGACACCTAAGATGCAGGTTCTGCCAATTGCCCAGAGATTCTGGCAGACATGGTCCATGGATCCTGGTGGGGACTAGGATCTCTTCGCAGGCCAAAGGCACACTGGTCTTGTGATGTCTTGAGAGGTGCAAGCCAGTTCCCTCAGGAGATTGCAGTGACCAGGCCTGCTCCAAGACGGGAGGCAGCCTGTTCATACAGTGGCTGAGCTGATTTAACGGGTCAGATCTGCGGGATTGCCCATGGAGATATATGACTTGCAGAGTGGTCTGAGTGGTCAAAGAAGTGTTGAACGGGCATGAAGACCCGGCGGGATAGAACCCATCGCAGCCATGCAGCTACTAGGAATCCGTGTGCCCATGTGTGAGGCCCAAATGTCAAAGCATAGAGGACAAGAGGACCATGCGCTCTCATAACAACATGGAGTTGTGCATCCCTCAACGGTTCCTTCACACATCACCTTACTAGTACTTCTTGGGGAGCCTTCCACCTTACGGTCTCTGCATGGGTGGCTTCGCACGGGCCACCGTGGTCCCTCTGCGGTACCCACCAAGGCGCCGCCTCGCGCCGAGCAAAGTCTCAGCGGACCCGGTGGCGGCCGCGCTGGCGCTGGAGCGGCGGAGCTCCGCGGCCTGGGTGGCCGCGCCCTTCGGCGACTGCCGGCGAGCGTGTCCCTCAGGGTAGCTTGGTGTCTGAGGTGAGTTGTAGGGGGGTGGGTGGGGTTGCGGAGCAGATGGAGGAATCAATTCTGAATCATTAGTGTAAATAATATGCACTAAATTGCATAGACATTTTAAAGCCAGAACCCATTTGACCCCCGCATGGACCGCTTGGATAGGAAAGAAGCCATAAGTTTGGTTGGTTGGTGAGGTCGGGTTTGAAGAGATTCGCTCTTGCAAAGGGCGTTTTTCTTGGGCTGTCATTGATGCTGAATCACCCAACATAATAATGAGAGTGTTCTTTGTTTCAGGCCCGAAATATGAAACACCCATATTGGTACCCAGAAGCGACACCCCTTAAATCGTTGCGTTGAAGCCGTCAACCCCTCGGTCCAACTTCACTGACTCTGTCATGCCGACCGTGGCGGTTCCGAGGCAACGCAGCGATCCAAAGCTTGCCTTTCAGGAGCGGCGTGAGACGGGGAGGATGAGTTGCACCGGTTCCGGACGCCGGGCCTAGTGCACTGGGGAGTGCATCTGGGTGCAAGTGAAGGACCACGGAGCAGCCGCACTGCCCTGGTTTGGTCGGCTTCTCGACCGATGGACTGACTTGACGTGGACGTGCGCTGGATGCGTGACACGCTGGAATGTGCGTTTTCTGGATTAGTTTCGCAGGAGGTGGTCATGTTATGATCCATTGAAACTTTCTAGTTTCATGTGCAGTATTTCAGTATATCGTATGTTATTGTGGAGTTTGTTGATGTTCACAGTTTTTCGATCTAGACTCAACCCCAACCACAAGATTTGAAGCATTTGTATAGACCGGATATGGGGGGGATTTGGCGGAAAGCTGCAAGCTTGGGAGTTTTTGTGGAGGTCAGCCAGCAAAGGCATGCTAGGCCAGCAGTGCAAGCCCGTCTCGGGTGGTTCCATCGAACACCCAGAAAACCCTATCATTTCACTTGAAACTCCAACGTAAATGACCTGGGATGGGACAGCTCCCAAAACAGAGAGACTAAAAGCGCCGCGCGTTGCGCCACGCGCAGGAGCGCCCTGTACAGTGTTTTTCAACGAGTGGCGAGCTGCTGGAAGACTCCAGCTGCCATCATCTCATGAAGCCGGAGGTATACAGGTGCCTAGTCTGGCCGGTCAGATGTGAAGATGTGGCACTTCCCCTTGTCGGTTCACGAAACAAGGTCCAGGCTCTTTGAAAAGGAAGGTTCAGGCGTTGGCACTTCCATGCCGCCATGCCACCCCCAAGACTCGCCCTCCAACCGCTTTGAGTGAGTCCATGAACCGAAAACCGTCATGTGGAGGCAATGTCATTGCGGCGTCATCTGGTGTGCGAAGGAGTGCCAAGACTTCGATCTCGAAGCTGTTCTCGAGAGCTTCTCGGAGCAAAGACAGCTCCGAGCCGACTGTTCACCCGGCACAGCCACCATCCATGAAAGATCATTCATGAAAGGGTGATGATGGAAGAAGAGCTGACGTCAGATTATAGCCGGTCATACAGAGTCATATCATACCCTACCCTTTCAATATCAAACCTCGAAAGGAAACTTTAAGATGTCGACGATCCAGTAACGGACAACTATAGCAGATGAACTTCCATAGGTAACAGATTCTTTTTCACCAACCTGCCCACGTGGATTTCGCTAAACTCCATCGGGGGAACCGACCGTCAATGTCGATTCCACCATTGGATGGGACCGTCGGTCGATCCCGTTCCGCGCACATAGGCGAACACACGGACATCGGAGACGAACGCGATTCAGAGTTTGAATGCTTGGGCTGCTTCCCACTAGGAGACTGATCTGAAGTTGTCGATTTTGTTTGAGATGGAGACGTTTTGGGCGGAGGTCGACATGTCAAGCGAGTGTCCCGAAAGGTGGATCTTGAGGTGAGATTTGGCAGGAGCAGATGTTGATACAGCTTCCATGATCCAGCGAGACCGCACCATGACTTAGACTTATAGCCAATCATGTCACCATCATGTCCTGACATTGGCGCGTGGCTTGAATCATGATCATTAAGAAGGTGACCCGCATGAGGCCAGGATGGCCATGTCCTTCCAATGTGGCGATCGACCGGCGTGGTGTTGGAATTGGGTGGCCAGACGAAATGGTCCAGCAAAGACCAGGTGTTTGAGGCGCATCATGTTGAGACAGCCATTTTGCTTCCCTCTTTGTTTGTGTCAGCCACTGTCTTCCCTCAATGACTCATTGAGGGAGGAGTCGATCCATCGAAAGCAGTGTCGAAAGCATCGACTGGGAAGGAGCTGTGTTTTTCTTCGGCAGGAGAAGATGATGGCGTTGCCGATCTCACAGCTGATGCCCGGGATGTGACCTGCATGGATTGGCAACATGACACTCCTTGCCGCGGCGGACTGCCGAGCCTCGGACAGAAGGATACCACCGAAAATATGCTGGATTGTGGTAGGTGGTGCTGGCTGTTGGTGGGTGGTAGTGTGGGTTGTCGAACATTGTGGCGATTGTGGTATATTTTGGCGGGTTGTGTTTTTCGCGAAAGGTAGCCCTTTAGGGGATACCTTGAGTTTGTCTTGCGAAGCAAGTGTTGGCGCGTCCGGGTCTAATAATTGATCATTCAATTCAACCCCCCCCCTCGAATTGATTTCTCAATACAGACCCCCCCCCTTCTAAATTCAATTCTCTCCTGGAGAACGTCTTCGTGAGCCTCTCATGATTTCAGGATAGTTGAAACCCTCTTGAACATTCAGAAAGAGTGCATATGAAATTCTAACCACAAAAGGTGTTCCCCGAGGGGATACATACCTAGAGTTTGTTTTGTGAAGCACGTCAATTCTCTCCTCGGGAACGTCTTCGTGAGCCTCTTATGGTTTTAGGATAGTTCAAATCTTATGATCCTCCGATTCAATGCTCACCGATGATCTGAGCCATGGGGCAAGTTTGTTTTCCTCAGAATCTTTTTGAACATTTCGAGAGCATATGTTTGAACATTTAGAGTGCATATGAACATATATATTTACGACAGGTCGCCTCCGAGGGGATAAATCACCATGTCGAACATTGCATTTTTGTTCCTGCCTCTCGCGTTCTCTTCTCTTCCCGCTGTCCTACCTTTCGTGTCTCCCTCCTCTCAAGTACATCTATGATCCTTTGTTTGCCGCACATTTTTGATCTCAATGTCGAAAGAATGGTTTTGTTTTAGTCTTGCAGTGAACAGGTTCTACCTGTTTCATGTTACTTTTCTTTGTAATATATGATTCTCCTGTTTGCAGTCTTACGGTCTCATGTGTTTCATCCTACGATCTTATCTATGAATCTATGTTCTATCATGTTCTGAACATGTCGTCAAACGATTCCACACGTCGCTTTCTTTGACCCAAAGGTCCACCCAATGCATGTGGCGCAGATCGTCAATTCGTTCGTCCAAAAGCGATCCGTGAACTGCCAATAGACCAGCTTTCTTGATGAATCTTCCACAGGTTGCATGTTTGGAGGTTTTGCGACGAAGCACTTTCTTGGTGAAAACACTGTTCGATGATGTTCAATGCGGACCCATCCACTTCTTCCTTTCCATTAAGCAACTTCATTCAACTTCTATCCCGCGCCTCACTTGTGAATGGACAGTCCACAACAACCAACAGATGTTCATCCAAGCCGCAGAACTCACGACATGGTCCGGTCCACCCTCCACCGACCACTCGCTTCGACTCTCTCTCTCTCTCTCGCAGGTTCTATCGCCTTCGGATGAACAAGCCCATGTCGGCGGAATCCTGCTTTGAGTTCTGCATTGGTGCCGGGATGGATTTGTTCGGCTTGGTCGAAGGCGTCGAGTGCCGTTGCGGTGCCTCGCGGCTCAACAAGGGCATTTGGCGCGATGAGAAACCCAGACCAGGTGGGAAGCGACAGAGCCGACCGGGCGGAACAAGCGGGACATGGATGAGGAACATCTGAGTTTATACATGATTCATACCAGATCTATGATCACTTTGAAGATCAAAGAGACACCCAGTTCGAAAGTTTGTGGGGCATGTTTTGCAGTGAAGATCTTGTTTTGTTTTGATTTAAACATCTCTGGTCCTGTGCCAGGGCTGGAATTGCCAGCGCCCTTGAGCGGTTGCATGACCGAGCAAAAATGCCCTTTGCGCGTCTACCGATGGCTGGGCCCTTTCGTGGGAGGTGGTACTGTGCCGGAGCACCTGATGATGTCGTGCCTGGGCCGAACGTGGAGACGCCTTGGGTTGTTCAACGCACCGGAGACGCGACGGGTTAGTCAAACACAATGTGTCGCTGACCAACGGGGATCCACATGCTCAAAGATTTGTCAACAATTAATGCATCAATAGGACCACAGAATGCAGCCGAGCAAGTTTTCAACGGTGTAAGAATGTTGTAAGCGCCATGCAACATTTAATGTGTAGCATGCAACATAAGACTGTCACGTTTTCTGGCCAACAGGCGTGCTGCGCAAGTGAAGATATCGAAGCATGCCAAGCGTGTCAGTGTGGAGGCATGCTGTGGTGGCACATACTGCGCGTGTAAGCATATTACCATGTAGCATGCAACACCTGTGAACATGCATAGTGCGCACCACGTCCAAACATGTTGTAGCATTGCATCTTCGCATCTTCGCATGGGCAGCACACGCCGAGATGTTCTGGATCAGCGTGCGCATGTGAAGAGTTTGTAGCGTAGCATGCTGCGCACAATCCGCTGATGGTGATGAAGCAAGGCAAAGAATCGCCCAGCCGCGGAGCTTTTGAAGACCGGCGCTTACAAGCGTTTACCTGTTTACCTCGGGCATGTGATTGATTGATGGTACTAGTATCTAGAACAACATGGAACCCTAAGAATAAAATCAAAACATCTGGACCCGGGCTGCGTAGAGGAACGTCCTCGTCAACATGAACATGAACCCCGAACCCCTCGATCTCGGTACCGTGCATCGCTCGTTCGAGTGTAGGTAGCGCGCCTGTTTCCGCGGACCCGACCCATGGCGATGACCAGGCATATCGATGACCAGACCATGGTGGACTCCATCGTGACAGGGCGCCCCATCACCGAAGAAGACGAGGAAGATGGCGAGGAGACCGCGCAGTCACGCCGGGACGGCCGGAACGCCGGAACGCCGTCGCGGTGGCACTCCTTGCGCAAACAACATGGAAGTTCCACCATGGGAACGTCCAGGAATGTCCAGGAAAGTACGTAATCTTCCAATGTTCCATTTCCATGTGAGGTCCAGCTGTATACCGAGACATTTTTTGGGGTTCTCCAAGTACAATCGTGTCGAGCAAGCGAACCAGCACTACCATGAACCATGCATTGTTTCGGGCAGTGCTGTCCAAGTTTCAAGTGTCGGACATGCTTCAAAACTTTGATCTGACAAGTATAGCCTTCGGTGGCCTATGAGTGAATATAAGTGAATATGATCCTGCCATAGACGCTATGCCTGGCAAATGATTGGCCTACACGGACACACCCCTTGCCAAGGTTCGTGAGCCTGTCAATTAGCCACTCTCTTGCAGATCACTCCTTGCGCAAAAGAGACCTTAGGTTTCCACCTTGATCATGCATGCATTGAGAGGTTGAGGGATGGGCACACACCCGCACGGTGTGGAGCACGGCAGGAGTTGAGCGAAGATCCTGCGCCCATGGCACAGGCCCAGACGGAGAATGGCCAGTTGGAGGAGGTCCTGGTGGGAGCATCACTGGGGTGTTTGGACAGTGTTGACACGTTGAAACCTCTGTGAACTCCATTTTAGTAACCTTAGTAACCTGAGTCACCTTAGTCACTTAGTGTCCATGTCCACCAACCGCACGCGTTCCCCCCCCCCACACGCTGCTTCAAAAGGAGCCGCGGTTCGGTGTTTGCCCGCGGCCCGGTGTCCCCTCCCCTCCCCCACCGCACGACCGGTCGCAGGACGTTCAGCTGAGCACCGTTACGGAGGGCCCGGGCTGGGGGCGCCTCTGCGACGACAACGACGGCTGCCTCGGAGCCCGACCGTGGATCGAGCGGACGGCGGTACCACCGGAGGGGATGAGCGACCAGTGGCAGGAGCTGCTCGGAGGAGGTTGGGTGACAGGTGGTTTTGGAAGTGGTTGTGTGGATAAAGGGTGCGGTGGGGTGGGGTGGGAAGAATGGCAGAAGCAGTAATTATCAAACAATGAGAGGGAGTAGGAAACAAAAAAGGATAAGGGCTACGGCCAGAAACGTAAGGCATGGATCAAGAACCAAAGCCCACACCCGCACCCGATTCATCCCTTGATCCAAAGTTCAGGTCGGTTGGTGAGAGGCTCCTCAGTAGTAAACCTTGGAGAATGAAGTCTGGACTTGGTTCATTTTGAGTGGCAAGGGGCTTCCCATCAACAAACCTTGCAGTTACTGGACTGCACTAAGTTCACGTTGGGACCCCTCAGGGATGGAGCACGTGTCAACGCAGCAACGAAGCCAGCAGAATGAAGCCAAGCATGAAGTTCCTCGGCGCCACGCGACGCTTCGTTCTGCTTTCGAAGCAACGAAGGGTCTCGCACCGTGCCCTCGCTTGACCAGGTGACCAGCGTTTCCCCCGAGTGGCGGGAAGTTTTGTGCGCCACTCTTCGCGCCTGTCAAACGCGGGTGGCCGGCGTTGGCCTTCTGAGCCCTAACCTTCACACTATGGTGGCTTGATACCGCCTGTGGGGCTTGATTTCGCCGTTGCCGGTTTCCTCTAAATCGTCTCTCTGGAAACTGATTTACCGGCCCCCGCAAGTTCCTTTCTGGGGCCAGAGGTGCCAGAGGGGTGCTTTCGTCAGCGACAGCGTTGCTTGAACTTTTCCTGCCCCGGCTAAATCCATTGAAAAGGGCCGGGGCCCTTTAACATATTCTCTGATATGGCTTGTCGAGACTTCGTTTGGCAGATGCGGCCGCCCAAGCCCATTCTTTTAATAAAGCGCCTTGGGTGAACTTCCGCCTGCGTGAAGCAACTTGGGTGGAAAATGGGCGGCACTCTTTCAGTGCCTGACTGTCATTGCTCTTGTCCGTGAGCCTTTGCATTGTGAGCCGCACTGCCTGCGCTGGTGCACGGCGTCCGACTTTGCGAGCCGCATGAGATCCCGGTGGAATGTTTACAGGCAACCGCTAACCTGAAAGTGCCACCTGACTGGTTTGTGAACACCAGTATTGTGTGCGTGACGTTTTCGCATCTGGTTCATCTTCCACACACTGCTCTCGTGAACGCAGCGCTGCTTCGCTGGTTGACCTCTCTTGCCTGCAAGGGGTTGCGATTGCTCGCCAATTCACCCAATGCAAAGCCAAGACCGTCCGGTCCCACGGTGATGGGTAGAGATGCGGCAGGTTTGGAACCATCCGCCGACTGCCTGGTAGTGAGAGGTTTGGACACTCACAAAAAGGTTAAAGTAAAAGAATCAGACAGTCCAGGTTAGAGGCCGAATTGCAAGGGGGATACTAAAAGATTACAACAGCAAAAACCAGCCAGCGTACCTCTGAAGAGTACGTGACCGAAGGACCAGAAGTCGTTGGTGACCCAACTGGAAATGGTTTGTTGACGGCAGCAACTAGAGGATCAAGTGACCGGTCACGAACTGAAGAACCAGGGAACTCGGGGACCTGCCGTGGAACTTCTAGACCAAAATCCCAACGGAGCTCTCGTGTTGTTATTTGTTGCCGATGATTTTCATTCAATATAATTGAATTATATAATTGGACATCAATTTAGCTCGAAAACTGGCTGCTTCAACACAAGATTGGAGAGGACTTGTCGCATCCCGATTCTTTTTTCAGCAAGGGGGTGTTGGTCTCCAGGAAGGTGGTTTTTGTTTCGACAGATTTATTGCAGCAGTGATTAGGAGCCGGAAGTCCGGGAAGGATGCTTTCTCTTCCCTGTTTGGTGGCTATTAAGTCTTTTTCCCTGTTCTGAGTCCATTATGATTCATGATACGTTTTCGGAGTTGAAGATGTGCCATTAGTAGGATTTACCATCCGAGCGTTCTTTAGCTTTGAGCACTGCAAGAGCATTATCATTATCCATAAATCTTGAATTGAATCCCAAAAATCCGCCCGCACCAAAGGTGCTGAGGCGTTGTCTCAGTTCGCGTAAACCGCTACAAGTAGTAATTGCTAGATCGCTCATTAAGCTTTAGTTTTTTGCTCTAGAATGTCATGTTTTTGATGTGTTTTTCACAAACCGATGAAACATGAGCAAATCATTGGCGATGTTAGCTATGCTGCCCGAATGGAATTGTATTATTGAAAGCATGTGCGTGTTTGCACCTGCAGGTTTCCCTTTTGGGGCTGATTGTACGCCTAAGATTGGTACCAGCGTAGTCGATATCTAAGATGCAACGTCTGATAATCCGGCTCAGGGAGCACTAAGTGCTTTCCGTGCGGGCGGTCTTCGCCGCGATGTGAGCTCGGCTCGGTCTCTCGTTCGCCCCAAGAACCACCAAAGGAGGACACACCGCATTCGCCGTCTCGATCTCGAGGTATGTCATCTTTCGCTACAAGTTCAAAGACGGCACGGATGCCGCGCGCAAGGAGGGCTTGCGTGCTGCAGCGGCCGAGTGGCGTTTACATACCTGCGTGGCCGTCATCGAGGATCAGGCTCGGTGCGGTGCAACGACATGCTAAGGCTCAGGAGTCAATGGATGAATGCTGTGGACGTAACAGCCCAGCTGGCGTAGAGCTGTGAACCGTTGTTGAATGGGTTTCTAATGGTTTGTGTGTGGCTGGCGAAACACTTCAAGAAAAGCATGTCCAGGTATGGATTGTGCTCCTCATGCATATGGAAAGTGCTTCCCTGAAATGATCGTTCTGACACCCTCCAAGTTTTTGTATTAAATTTCCCAAGTAAGTATTGGCCCAGTGTTTCTTGGGGGTTGTGGCACAAGGAGTTGGGAATTGGTGAACCATGGTGAAAGGCAAAGGGAATCAGAAGGATGTCTCTTGATTTGGTTGATTCCTTTTTCACGTTTCGCTATTAAGAACAGAAACACAAAGAAAGGGTCAAACACCAAGGAGGTTGATATTGACAAATCTTAAACCGATATAGACTCAATTTAAGGGAGTGAAAAAACCGTGTGCGATGTATCCAAACTCCAGTGACATTTAGTGATAACCAGTTACATATTTGGAGGACATGGGGCAATGGAAAGCACATGAAAACAAACTAAAATCATTACAAGCAAAGCATTACTGTAAAAGTAGTAGTAGTAGTAGTAGTAGTAGTAGTAGTAGTAGTAGTAGTAG